>JABFEB020000113.1:28815391-28827124 GCA_019775895.2 Stomatorhinus ivindoensis
CTACGCTCTCACTATACTCTTCCTTCTCGGCCTCCGTCAGCACCGCTCTACGCTCTCACTATACTCTTCCTTCTCGGCCTCCGTCAGCACCGCTCTACGCTCTCACTATACTCTTCCTTCTCGGTCTCCGTCAGCATCGCTCTACGCTCTCACTATACTCTTCCTTCTCGGCCTCCGTCAGCACCGCTCTACGCCCTCATTCTTGGTCTCTACACTCTTACTCACCCATATAGTTGATGATGAAGCCCTCCCCTTTGCCAAAGACCAGGCCGGCCGGGTCCGAGTGGAACGTGATGGTGAGATCGGGGGAAGACGAGGACAGCTTGAAAGGGCTGGTCCCACCAACGTACTGGCCCAGGATACGCGTCGTACCCTCATCCCCATCCAAGATGGTGACCATATCACTGTCGCTCAGATTCAGCCTGAAAGGAGACAGGAGCAGGAGGGGCAGCGATCTGGAGTTAGTGGGTCAGTGTACATCAGTGAAATGTGTCCTCTGCATTTAACCCATGTGACAAAGCAGTGGGCAGCTGTTATTAAGCAGCCGGGGAGCAGTGCGTGTGGATGGTACCTTGCTGGTCAGGGATTCGAACCAGCAACATTCCAGTTGTAAGCATGCTTACCGAACCATTAGGATGGATATGAACATCGGCATCCTAAATCCGCCAAAGTAAAACTTTAGCACAGAATATAGCTTTCTGTACTATTTTTATTACCGTTTGTTGATAAACTGTGTGTATCAGTGTTAGCTTTACATAATGGGCAGTCGTGTGGCTAGCAGGGGGCGCATGATGTGTTTTTCCATCAGTGATGTTTTCCCTGCAAGTCACGGCCTGAAAGCATGGCCAGCAGGGGGCACTGTTACTCACAGCTGCACATCCAGCAGGATCCTCTTCTCCTCCCCGACGTGAATCCTCCAGCTGCAATCCTCTCCTTCCCCGTACCACTCAGGCCAGTTTGGGGAAAGAATGACTCCACTGGGGCCAGACAGGTCCCCCCCACAGAGTGCTGCGGGGGGGGGAGGGGGGAGAAGTGTTAAAAAAGGGAAAAATCACAGGCAACATGTAACTGGAAGGGTGGAACTGGAAAGTGCAGGAACATCACGGCCCCGTGCTTTTCCTGGAACAGCCGTCCCACTGAACGTGTGTTTCTGCAGCCTCAGTGAACGTGTGTTTCTGCAGCCGGCCTTGCGGGATCCGGCACCTCTGTCGCCTCTTCCGCAGCAAGACGAGTCAAACTGCTCCACTTGGCAGGGAATGTGCTGTGATTAATGCGGCCGCCTCACAGCAGGGCCTAAATGCGGCATCTCTGACGGTGGACACAGAGCTCGGCTGCCACGGCGCCTAACGTGGTGTTTGCGCCCTCCCCCTGGCGCCCTGCATGGTGCATCACCCTGGAACTGACACGTAGCCTCACTGGGCTCCGTTCATCCCCCCCGCAAATCCCCCCACCTCCCCCTCTGTTCCGGGCCGGCGGATCCCTGCTCCCGCTACGTGTTTTGCTTTTTTCCCCTTTCCGCCTTTCATGTCAAAGCCTGTGAATGTCACGCCACTGAGATACCAGTCAGTGGGGATCAGGAAGCGGGGGCAGGGAGCGGGACGTGTGATTGGCAGGCGAAGCGGCTTCATCGCCCACTGAATTAGCCGGTGCCTTAATGCAATTACACAGGCACAATTGTGAAACACTTATTTCCATTCCCAGCACAGGAGAAACCCGGTGAGTTACTAGACAGGAAGGAAACATTTCGCTGACATCCCCGGTTCGCCGCCAGTCAGCTGGAGACCCGAGTTCAGCATGGAGTCCAGAGGAGCAAGTCCAGTGCCCAGCGTTGGCATTTACTACATGGATGGGGAGGCAAAATGATCGAGGCCCCAGAAATCCGCCCCCATCCCCTGCCGGCGCCTTGCCTTTGCACAGCGGCTCAGTGTCGTTCCAGTAGGGGTCGCGGGCGTTGATGCACTCGATGACGGGTGGGCCCTGCTCCAGGGAGTGGCCCGGATCGCAGCTGAACTGGATCACAGCCCCCACCCCGTACGTGGGGTCTGAGGTGCTGAAGTTCCCATTCTGGATGTAGGGCTCATAGCAATGGCCCTTCTCAAAGGCTGCAGGTACGAGAAGAGAGACAACTGGAGTAACAATCTAAGTACTACTGTGGCTAAGCGTGGCGTGTCTACACCTGAGCCTCTGAACTCCCAGGGATAATAAAGTTTACTATGCAAATCTGTGCTCTAACGTTCACCCATTAATAATGCCAACATCATATAAAAACAGGCTGGCTTTATTAACAAGCTTGTCTCCAGAGCGGGTGATTAAAGCAGGTAAATCAGACATTGTGAGACTCTGCAGGACCAGGTCATCTCTGGCCAGCAGACAGGAAGCCTTTACAGATACCTCAGGGACACATAAAGCACATTTACAGTGTTCATAGCCCTCCTTATTAACCAAAGCTGCTTTTATAATCTCCTTTCTATGGTGGAATATATTACTCAGGTAATTCAGGTTAAGTACCTTGCTTAAGGGTATTACATTAGAGCAGCTCTGGGACTCAGACTGACAGACATCAGAGTCTATGTCCTTATCCAGTGTGACTGAATACATTCAATTAAGTGCAGCTGATTAAACCACGACTAGCAGAGGCCTCTCACCTCCGAGGGGGGCTTCCAATCCCGCCCCCGCTCCGGGTGTGTGGAGTACGCACAGTCTCCCTGCATCAAGCAGGCTTCCTCCCACCGTCCAAAGACGTGCAGTTGGGCTAATTAGCATCCCTGGATTGCCCATAGCGTATGATGGCGTGTGAATGCAGAAACCCTGCGATAAGCTGGCCTCGCATCCTGGTCGTGCCCTGCCTTGTGACCCGTGCTTCCTGGAACCGGCTTCGAGCTCAGTGTGACTTTGTGCTGGATGAGCGGTTATGGAGAACGTGTGAAAGGGTGCTTAGCCACAGCGGTATAGAGCGTTGAGACCATTTATCTGAGTGGCAAAATTTACCTAGGCCTTCTGGAAGGCCTACAACCAGCGTCTCGCCTACAGCGAGCTGAGGGTTCTCAAAGAAGTCTCAGGGATTAGCAGCCGACTCCCAGAATGCAATGTGCAGACATCCCTCCCCACCCCCCGAAAGTGATTGGCTGTCCCTATAGAGGTTTCGACAGTGAGTGAAGGACTCTAAAATCTCTTTAACTGTCGGCCCGCCCCTTGGATCTGTTTAACCTGATCGCGGTTGACAGGCCCAGGAAGTTACCGGGAGGGGCATCCATCACGGCCGGCCGGCGTCTGGCCACAGGAGGACGGCTTCTGGCTTTCCCTGCATCGCTAAGGAGTCTAACGTTTATCTGATCTTTCTTCTTAAAGATGCCGATTTTACTCGCTGTTCCCCTTCCCCGGGGCTATCAACACTGTTAGCAAACGACACATTGTCTGAGTCCTCAGCAAATAATCTACAGACTTAATTATGTTTAATTAATGTGCTTTTTATTTACATGCTTCAATGATTCCTTAAAGACACCGGAGGCCAAAGATACTGCCATGACAGCCCCACCAGTGACGTCATATGTGAGCTTCTATGTGTGTGTGCATGTATTTATGCAGGTATGTGTGAATATATATATATATATATATGCATATATGAATTCATCCATCCTTTTTCCAGACCACTTATCCTTCTGGGTCGCGGGGGCTCTAGAGCCTGTCCTGGAAGCTATGGGCATGAGGCAGGGAACAACCCAGGATGGGGGGCCAGCCCATCGCAGTACATGTATGTATGTGTGTGTGTATGTATGCAGGTGTACATGTATGAGCGTGTCCTGACGCCTCACCCTCATAGCGGATGTTGAAGCCTGTGGTGTGGCTGGGCATGTCGGTGATGAACTGGACTCTCACAGATGGTCCCTCACTGATCACACCCTCAAACGGGATCGGCGTACCCCGGCCCGAATCGAAGAGGACCACGGAGCCAGCGTCCAGCCCGCTCCACAGGACGAGCCTGGGGTGAGAAAAACACACACGGGAAGCAACAGCAGCGACGCACATGCTCTCCCAAGTACACACACACACAGACGCACACACATACGCACACACAGACGCATACACACACACGCACACACATACACACACACAGACGCATACACACACACATACATACACACATACACACACACACACATACATACACACATACACACACACACACACACACACTGACCTGTCTGTAGCCCCCAGCGCCATTCTCTCCAGATGCAGGTGGAGCCTCTGGCCAGGGGGGGCCTCCAGGGACCAGGAGCAGCTGCGGCTCTGCGTGCTGTTGCTGCTGGGGAGGGCCGAAGGGGACAGGACCCTCCCCACTGTGGCATTCTTCACCGACCCCCCACAGAGAGCTGCGGCGGGAAGGGAGCCTCTAGTGTTACAGCGAGGGGTCATTTCCGGCTCTCATCTCCAGTCACGTGCGGTAGCGTGGCCGAGCGGTCTAAGGCGCTGGATTAAGGCTCCAGTCTCTTCGGGGGTGTGGGTTCGAATCCCACCGCTGCCATAATGATTTTTTATGACCAGAACAGAAAGGTGGAGCAGCTTTTCCCCCAGGGTCATAAGGCCCCTAAACCAGGACAAGGTTCAACGCCTCTTGGTCTTTCCACTGGACTCTGCAGTGACTCTCCAGTCACTGTAACACTGACATAACCCTATGAGTACTGCTTCACACTGTCCAAATTGTTGGCACATACCTCAGACCTCCTGCACATTACACTTATATTACACAGCACAATACCTCTTACCTGTCACTTATGTATAGATTATGTACAGCTGAACATTTCAGATATTTCTTTATCTTATTTTTTTCTATATTTTGTTATCATGCACAGCTGCTCGGAGTGACCAGGGTCACTATATGTTGTATGTGTACGACTGTGTTAGTGATGAACAAACCTCTGGAACCTTCCGTGCTGGACAGTGGGGGCAGGAAGTTCCCAACATTCACACCCTCTTCCCACTTAACGCGCCTGACTTGGGCCGTGAATCTTCCCACCTCTTGCTTCAAGTGTAAATCAGACAGTATTTGAAAAACTGACCCTAAAACCAGAAGGGAACGTGACCCCCCCCCCCCCCCACTCAGGAATTAGATAATTTTTTCCTGTTTGACTGTCTGCCAGTAGGAGTCGAACACATTTGATCGCTGGAATCAATGTCTAAGATGTTGAACGAAGGCTTTGCTTGCAGATTAGTGCTCTTAACATTAAGTTAACATGAAATTGTGGCAGTTTTAACCTTTTCCAAAGGTGTGTGTAATATGCTACACACCAGGCTCAAAGATACATCGTCACCCCTCCTGAGATAAGAACCAGAAGCCATCAGGTCCTTCGCCACCCCGCAACCCCCAAAGCAACCATCCGCTTCTCACCTCGGCAGGTAGGGTCTCGAGCGTCCCAGGCGGGCAGTGAGGCATTGAGGCAGGTCAGTGACGGCGCCCCCTGCAGGTGGTAGCCCATGTGGCAGTGGAAGCGGGCCGTGCCTCCGGGGTGCAGGTCCAGCACTGACACCTCGCCGAAATGGGGCCGTCGGGGCAGGGCGCAGCTGAGGCGGAAAACTGAGGGGGGAGAGGGGGCCAGGAATTAACATTAATCTCAGCTGTGGCTCCAGCAAGCACCAATGACATTAATAAACCTGGTGGCTGCCTGGCCAGGACAAATATTCCTGTTGTAGTTTTAGCTGATGCATTATTTGCTCATTTAGGCCAGTGTTTCTTAAGCCGGTCTTTGGAGGTGGGGAGCTGGGAACCGTCCGGGGCTCCCCAGGGACCGGGCTGAGAAACACTGATTTAGGCATTGAAGCCTCTCCGTGGCGCCAAAGCACTGCGCCGGTTTGACAGGCAGCCTGGGAGCGGCGTGATTATCCCCCGAACACGAGTTAATCGGGAAGCGCCTGCCACCTTCAAACTGGCTGAAAGTCAAAGCACCTTCACAAAGGCGCAGGAACACGCCAGATGGGACAATATGTGGGGGGGGGGGGTGGAAGCAAGACGGTGAGAGAGAGGGACGCTGCGGCCACCGCAGGGATCTGACGACGGGGAAGACTGAATAATAATTAACGCTGGGGCGCTGAGCAGGTAGAAAGGCAGCCGGAAAGCGTCGCCATAACGACCGGAACGTGTGACTGTCGCTCGGTGACCAGATCCAGACGGAATGTTACTGCAGATGACAAGAGATTGTGAAACGCATCTGTCTGGGAGAGTTGATTGATTCCGGTCGGTAATTAAGAGTTAAGGGTGGAGGGGGGGTATGGAGTCATTAGCGCCCCCCCCCAGGACTCCTGTGTAATTCATCAAAGGTAGTGGGTACATCAGCATTGCTGCACCAAAAAGCTACCATCAAAGACCTCCTGTGAAGGTACACCACTGACTACATTTATGTTGATTTAATGTTTTAAAAAATTGTGACGTTTCCCCTACTGTACAGACAGTTTACCCAGGATCCTTTGCTGTGGTAGGTCTATGTAATGTTTATGCCTTGTTGCTAAGATACCTGTTGTCGCACACTCAGTTAGCGTGCTCCTAAACTGAACATTCTCCTCAAATAAGTATGTCTGAATGACTGCCGATTTTTTTCCCAGGAACTCCGAATTGATTGTGTAGCATGTAACCTATATCATGCGAGCACCCATTTGTGTAAGTATGCAGATAATTATGATTGCGCAAATCAGATATTAACGCCTAAAGTACCTTTTGAGGTGCTCATATAGTCTAGGTTAGAGTTTCTATATACTGTAATGGTGTACAAATTCAGGAAGTGACTCACACAGTAGTAAATGTGAAATGCGATTCACCCTGGTAGCATGACTGTGAAGAGGAACTTATTCTGGTTCTGAATCCAGAATGGGACTCTCCTTAGTACTGAATGAGTCACTTGAGAATTAGAAAAGGAATGATTAATACAAAAGGCAATGGTCCAATTCTGAATGCAGACAATCATTCTGCTTAATACAGAAGTGGACTCACTCTGGTAGTGTAGCTGGAAGTTGCCCATCCCGCCCTCCGGAAAGGAGCGGAAGAAAACGGAGATGACATTGGTTGGGCTGCGGATCACCTGCCCCTCGACCAGCAGCGTCTCATTGGCCAGGATCAGCAGGGCTCCGCCCTCATCGACCCCCCTGATCGACAACTGCTCGCCCTCTGACAGGTTGACGTTCTTTACCTGGCAATAAATCAGACACAGAGTCACTTTAGTGCTTGAGATCCATTTCAGTCCTTCGTATAGATGACAAACTCTTGTGTTAATAGCGTTTATAACCTGGAACATGGGAGACTGAGTAAATTGGAATCATACAGACTTGGCAGGAGCTGATAACGGGGTGAAACTCTGACTCAGTGGGTAGTGTTAAACGAGCCAGACTCTCTCCACGCGCTTGTGGATTTCCTCAGCTCCTCCGAATTTCCCGGAAGGTGTGTGTGTGTGTGTGTGTGTGTCTGGGCTCAGAGATGCTCTGGCGTCCCTTCCTGGGTGTGTCTGCCTTTCCAGCAATAGTTTGCGTCTGCCCGGTCAGATGAGACACCATTAAAGACGGACGTGCGACATCTGTCACAGACTCATGGTCACATCTGGAGACGAGACCCTGTTGGCGTCGTCTGGCTGCTGCTGCAGGGGCTCGTTTATCATACTCAGACAGCAGGTGGGCGGGGGGGGGGGCTGAGGGCGATAATGAGGAGTATGGGTGGTAGTCTTGGACTACACATAAACAGGAAATGCATAACACTCCCTGGACAGCGCACGCCCTGCTGTCTGCCGTGTAAGCGCTCAGAGGAGCTGACCGGGACCCGGGACTGGCGACCCTCGAGCCGCAGCAAGCACGGAGCAATCAGCGATGTCCACCATGGGCGCCCCCTGCTGTCCACTGGGAGGAGATGCAGGACAAAGAGCTGCCAAATAATGGCAAATCTAACTGTAATGTCAGTATTACTAGTTAAGCACTAGGATTGGGACATTAAATGTTTAATTATTCTGGGAGGTCTGTGGGGGCAAAAACATCCAAGATATACACATGTCAAGCCCTGGGGCCTGTCTGCCTTTACAGTCTCTGATGGAGCCAAAAATGCACAGGCAAAAATATGGCCACTAGGGGGCAGGGTCTCTCCTACGATTATATTGCAGGGCAGAACACAAGCTTCTATTTTTTGAAGCAATATTCTGCATGTTAATTCACCTTAACTCAAACATGTACCATAACTCCTTCACCTTGCTTGGAATCTAGAAAGATAATGGATAATCTGATAATGTTTTGTATTTCATAAACAGAGATGGGAAGTAACGAAGTTTAAATACTTGGTTACTGTACTTAAGTAGAATTTTCGGGTATCTATACTTTACTTCACTATTTATTTTTGTGCCAACTTTCGACTTTTACTTCGTACATTTTAGCACGAGCATCTGTACTTTCTACTCCCTAGATTTTTACTCTTGCATTTAAATGGTGTTTGTTGATAATCATAGACAGTAAATGGCATATTCGTTATGCATTTTACCTATTCCATATCAATAATAAGCGTCATGCAGACAACGTGACTGATTGGTTTAAGCTTAGAAACGTATGTAAACACATACAGAACAGACGATCCTATTGGCGCATTTGTCTTCACGCGCACAAGACGATGAACGTAAAGCGAGTAAGAGAAAAAAAAATAAAATCAGGCGGCAACTCGGTGGGAATTCATATCGTTCGCGACAGTGGCACCAAGAAGCGAAGTTCAGCGAAATGACTGATATAACTGGTGAGAGTGTTAGTGGAGATCCCTTGGGCGATGGAGAGTCGAGTGAAGACCAGCAGCACCTCCCGCATCCCTGGACTCCTGGAGAATGTGTTGTAAATTGTGTCTCCCAAAACGCCACCAACTTTTGCCATTCAAGAATTCGATTTCCAATTTGAAAAAACGTGTGGACGTAAGAAATGCTTCTTGTCATGGATGGTTGATTCTTTGTTTTTAGTAACAATGGCTCGGCTACGTTTGCAATGCTGTACTCGGCTAGCAGCGACACGGTGTGTCTTGGTTTACTCATTTAGGTTAGCTAGCCATCAGTTTGAAAATAAGCTAATAATCACTTCACTACCATAATCTAATGTTAGTCCGTCCGTACTCTGTTGCGTGTATAGCCAGATATTATTCAAAGGAGATTATTTCATGTAGTCCTAATGTGTGTGTGTGTGCCTGCTTTTGGCCTCCAGAAAAAACACAAAAATCAACTGGAGAGGCACACAAACCTCCCTTCCAAAAGGCTCACAGCGCCGGATGAAGGCCCAGCCTCCAGACAACCAGAACTATGGGAGACCAGAAGAGCGTCACAGGCATCATGAATTTTGTCATTCAAGGGCTGTTGTGATGGATAATATTTATGTGTAGGCTAATATCTATTTGCATGCCAATAAAGTTTTTGAACACCGTGCACATTGAGTTTGCAATCCTTCAATCTTTTACAGCAGTTTAATTTTTTGAATGTGTTTAGAAAAGATTGGTCAGCGGAGCTTTTTGTATTCATTTCACTTAATTTTTTCTGCTTGCACTTGGACATGGAGTCCAGGAAGCTTTTCCCTAAAATGGTGGTTTTGTCCTTCGCAAGGTTACTTTATACTTTTATACTTTAAGTATGTTTTAGAGCCTGTACTTTTCACTTTAATTTGAGTAAAAAAGTTGAGTCAGTACTTCAACTTTTACTATAGTCTTTTTAAATACAGGTATCTATACTTGTACTTGAGTAAAGAATGTGTGTACTTTTGACACCTGTTCATAAATCACAACAAACTGTAAAGAGGTAGCCTTAATGTAGAAAACTCCAGGAACTAAAACTCTTTAGACAAATGACATATCCTAGAATACAAATATATAGAGTACATTATGATACAATGTTAAAATGAATTGTTTTCATCGAATATACTGAGAAGCACTTATTCGGCCAGGGCTTCTGTATGGGTGGGGCTTCTGTGTGGGTGTGGCTTCTGTGTGGGCGGGGCTACCTGTAGCTCTACCCCATAGCCTGTGTAGACTGTCACGGTGTAGGTGCACTGCAGGAATGCGCCATCTGGAAGGGGCGGGTCATCTGATGAGTCGATGTAACCCTCAGGGTCGGTGAAGTTGACCACGCAACGCTGTGTTGCTGAGAGAGAGTGAGAGAGAAGGAGGGGAGACACTCATGGGTCAGCAGTGGCAGGATAAGAATAGTGACCCCAAACCGAGCCCTACGACAGAGCTGCAGACAAGGCAGCCGGGAACATGGTGTTCAAAGACACGGACTGGCGGCCTAAAGGACAAACTGTCAGGAGGGTCCCTGCCGTCGCACCCTTGAGCAAGGTACTTCACCTGCACTGCTCCAGTAAAATATCTATGTGTATAAATGAGTTAAAGTCACTTTGGAAGAAGGCAAAATAACAGCAAAAATTAATAAAAAGATACAAAATATATAATGAAATAGATAGCATAACAAAGACACTCTCCTTATCGCTGATTTATACACAATAACAATGACATCCATGCTATTAACAGCAATCTCACACAGGAGATGCTGATTTCACACCACTCACCTGGAGCGGGCGAGTCAGGCTCGGTCTCCGTGTCGACGGTCGTCATGACGCTGGTGGTGAGGGACGGACCTTGGTCTAGCGGAGGGCTGGATGGGGCGTTTGTTGGGAATGAAGCAGGCGTCAGGGATTTTGGGTTCAGGGGGGTGTCAGTGGTAGAAGAGGGGGTGGGATGGGACCCCGCACTTTGAGGGAAAGCGAGCCTCTTCCGGATCTCCTCCTGTGGGGAGAGTATGCCAGCCCCCGCCTCCTTGGGGAGGAGCGTCAGCAGGTCGGCGGGCAGGGCGCTAGGGAAAACACCCCCCTTCTGGCCAAGCCGGTGATCCCGCGGAGCCAAGACGGACTCCAGAAGCTCCTGACCCTTGGAGAAGGTCGCTCGCATGTCTGGCTCCTTCCCTCCCCCGTCGGAGGGGAGTGGAACGGTGGGGGGAACATCATCTGGAAGAAAGGGGGGGGCGGTGCATTAACACTAATGGACTTTATTGTGATCATTTTTTCACAGACGTAACGGCTTCACGTGCCCCATTAGGTTTTTATATAGGAATGACGGTGTGTAATGGAATGTGGATCTGAGGCTTACTGCTGCATTTCTGCCCCTAATGGTTTGATGAATAATTGCAACAAAACAATAACAGTCCGGGAATCTGTTCAGGGAGCCATTTTGTTTTCCTAGTCACAAAAAATGATTGTATTTTTGAATTATTCAAAGGACAGAAAATACATTTTGTTTATGGTCTTCTTGAGGGTTATTCAGTATAAAGTAAATACTTTCTGGTGCTTTCACCAGGGGGGGGGGGGGGGTCCCTCAAGTCGTTTCAATCAATTGATGAAATGTCGACAATAGCGGTCGTTTTACACATCGTGTCAATTTACGATCAGAGGAAAAATACTCAGGGGGTCCCTAGCGCTGGTCTATTTTTTAAGGAAGGTTGAACACCCCCTACTCTACGGGGAGCTGGGTTTGCTACAAAAGCGGGAATTGCCACTAAAATAATCAATGTGCTCCTGAAAATATATTTGGACTGTAGGTCTGAAAAGTAGTATTTCAGATGAGATCTGTGGAGAAACAGGGATGTCGTTTTAGGCTGCAGGGCTGATTGGGAACACGGGGGGGGGTATGAGTGAGTGGAGGCGTGAGGGCCACCTGAAAGCCTGATGGGCAATGAGGGAATGTGCAATCAGACACGC
>JABFEB020000113.1:28920293-28933889 GCA_019775895.2 Stomatorhinus ivindoensis
CCTACTTCGCGGAAATTCAGTTATCGCGGTCGGCCTTGGAACCTATCTCCCGCGATAAGTGAGGGATTACTGTACTGGTTATCAATCAAATTTTATGAAATGGAACTATGATGGTATTCATTAATGCATTAAATGTAACTGAGGTATAAAAATTATTCCACTTGATTAGCTTTTGCTCCACTGCTTCTCCCACTTCCCTGTATTTCTGCATGACTGGTATTCTGAGGCGTCCATGTTGTTAGTGTCATGATCATGTGATCAGGGCCTAGTCAGTGTCAAGTTAAGCATCATTGCAGAGCAGTAGTCGACTTGTCCGTCCAACCCCTATAGAGGACAGATGTTATTTTTCCCCCCGCATATACTGAAGTCTCGCGAATTACATGCCATTGCTCTTCTTTGTACAAAGTAGCACTGCACATGAATCGGCCCACAATTAAAAAAAAGAAATCCCTAACAACTCGTGCTTTTACCGGGACACTAAAGGAAGTCCTACAGCAGCTACATAACTGTGCAAGGTCACGCGATTCTCACCCTCACCCGACACATGCAAAGCACTGGGAATGTGTCATTCAAATGAGGCTTGGTTGGGCCTCTCTGTGCTGGCTGGGGCGGAGATCTGCACGAGCGCCTGCAGGAGGACAGAAGGCAGAGCACAGCATTCCAAAAGGAAGGAGAACGATGATGAACCTTAATGAGGCTGGGAGGGACCCCCTGGGACTGGTCCTGAGCCAATTCCTACTGATAGCCATGGCCACAGAGGAAAGAAGTCCCACCCCATCCCACTGGACTCCACTTTTCCCACCAAGCACGACAGGTTGGATCCCCACTCTTGAGGATCATAAAATGCTGTGGTGACATGGTTGTGGGATATGGGCTTCCACCTCATTGGCCCATCCGGGAATGTGAGTCCAGCGAACCTGTTACATCAAATTTTTGAGACACTTCTTTTGTACAGATTTCCACACCTTGTGCCTTCCTGGGATTGACAAGCGACTCTGCTACCTGCTGCATTCATGTATGCTATAAATGATTTACAATGTGCTTCATGCTTCAGACAAAACACACCCCTAAAGTTACTGTTGGGAAGACACAGAACAGTTACGTGTGGGTTCCTGTCTGCTAAGGAGCCGATCAGTGAACTACGACAAAGAGCACGCCTGATCACTTCTCCTTAACTACATTTTTCCTTTTGGCAGACACTCGAAATATTAAATATAAAAAACTTGCTCCAGGGTGTCCCTACGACCCAAAAATTACATTAATCGGCAATGGAAAACTTGACCTTTGACTAGCAAGTTGCTAAGCCCGCCTGCACCAGAAAATAGGGGAGAATGAGCATAGTCTCTCTATATAGGCACATGAACCACAAACAGAGGCTATATCATTTATTTACAGGAGAAATACGCAATTTTTTATTATTTTTTTTTACTCAAACCAAATTTATATCACCCAGAAAATAATAAAATGGACCCAGGACCACTATACGAGTGATTCAACAATATGAAATGCAGATTCCCACCCACAGTGTTTAATGCTCTGCTCTTAACAACTGCTTGCATACAGTTTACACAGATTCCAAATCTGCACATAAAGAGCTAGAGGCAGTCTAGCACCTATTTCTATCACAGTAATAAAGCAGCTGTTAAAAATACAGGCAGACATCTTTGTACAGTAACGGTGCATTTTCAAAGCTGGAAATAAATGCTTCTGTGCCTTGTAGTGTCACCATGGCTTGAGAACCCGCAGCTTTCAGACACACTTAGCGCTGGGCAGGTTGGCACAAGGGTGCCAAGGATTGAGAAAACCCGAAGTATTAGTACACGTAAAATCCCGTAAACGCCTTCTCAGGTACTGGTGCCGCTAAGGGTGTGAACTGACTTGTCATCCTCATGCCATGTATATTGGTCTAAACATTGAATATCCTTAATACACTATCCACCTTTGTAGGGGAAAGTAGCAAACAGAACAGATTACCCACACTCCTACGAAAGGCATGATACATCTGCAACACTCAAATAAAGCTCGATTTTATACTTGTTTGTGTCAAAATATCTGCTTCTGTCCAGCTTAAAGTACGCATCCTGAATGCTAGAAATACCAGAACAGACGTAATATAGTGAAAGGCTTTCAGTGTTAAGTTTAAAGGCGACACTTAAAATATGCTGGAGACTTTCAAGACAAAAGCAGCAAAAACGTATCAAATTCATACCGCTCTAACACTGTGAAGAAAGATCAGAACACCTGGGGAATATTACTCCAGCACCAGGCTGCAGGAAAGAGATTTAACATCAGCTCTATGAGATATGGGTGAATATATGAAGCAGATCAAGATGAATGTACGGAATAATCAGACACCTTCAAAATGACTGATATAAAACAGGACTCAGAGGAGAGTGCCCCAGTGTATGGGAACTTACTGACTTTTCCTGAATGTTATTTTACCAAGCACTCTAATAAATGCACCACCACCCACGGCAACAGAACGCGTTTCGGTATTTACATAACTGAGGATCTGGTGGAGGCTCCTGGTCACATCAGGACCCTCTCCCAGGACTGGAACCGGCAGCCTGCCTTGGGACTGGCTGCTTAATGGTGACGTAGCCCTTCTTTGGGGACAATAAGTCACAACATCCTATTTTAACAATGAGCTTTTCCGCTTTTCTTAAATAAAAGCTTTGTTCGTGACTGTCACATCTGCAAACCGGGCCTGTCGCAACAGAGATCATGAAGGAACTCTGGGAATGAGCCAGATGCTGTAAACTGGATTTCCCGTTACACACACCAGATCCCCTGAGACCCACTATTTCATGCCCAGAGGTCCCAGAGGTTTATTTCGCATCGGAAAGGCAGCAGATTGAGTTTACTATCATACCAAATATATAGGCCAGGCATAAATGTTCTCATTAGGCATGTTCTAAATGCAATGCATAAATTCAAAAGCAACTGTATACCAAGAAAGTGCATGTAAAGCGTATTAAACACACGTGTAATGAGTCAATATGTATAGCACCCTCACTGGAAAAGTCACAAGACTGAGCATAGGCTTTGTATTGAAGGGTGGTGCCCTCAGTGATGCGATGGGTAAGATACGTCCTAAGAAGAAGATATATTGTCTTTGATTTTAAATCTTAGCTCGCCATCACAATATGCCAGGGCTTCTGATGGCAACTCCAACTTGGGGGAAAATCAGAGAGATCCTTACCAGGCTAAGAATTTGGTAATCAATACAAGACTGGTTCACAGACCTACAAAGTGAGACGGGCTGGGGGAGAGAGCGACAGGGAGCTTCATCCCCATGTCAGCGTGGGGCAGCTATGCCTTGATGGGCTATCCTGGGGAAACCGCGAGAAAAGGGCGCTCTGATCCACCAGTAACCAAGAGCCAGGTCCCCGATCGGGGATTCTGAAGTTAATTACGGCAGGTGGGGGAGCGTTGAGGCAAATTACTGTGGGCTGATGTCACTGGGGACGAGCAGCGTGCAGTAAGTAAAGCTTTCCCAGCCACCATGGACTTACCCGTCTCATGAGGAAGTAGGCATGAATGACTCAGCACCGCAGGGGAACGGCGGCACTTTCATTCCTATAGACAATCCGACTGCCCCCCCCCCCCTCCCCCTCCCCCATGTGCTGGCACCTGAGGGTTTCGTGGTATTGCTCCCGGAAATCCCCTCACAGCCGTGTAAGTTGAGTTCCATATATATATAGAAACCCCCCCCACTCACACACACACACACAAACCAGATCTAGGGCCTTTGATGCAATTGCTTGCCCTCTAGGCAGCCTGATCAGACAGCAAATTAAACTATTTTTGAAGGGTCTGATGCAAATCATTTACAACCACCCTTTCATTGCAGACATGCTCACAACCTTCTACACAGCTCACTGGCAGTCATTGATGGGCGTCGAGAAACCCCCCCACCACAAAAAAAGCAAAGGCACAGGCGGACACTCACCTATCTTCTGGTTAAAGATCTTGTCGAATGTCAGCTCGTCTCTCTCTTCTAGGTACTTCTGCATGACACTTCGAATACTGAAACAAGGACAAAATAAGGTGAGTGAATATTTTTTTTTTTATTTAAAAAAAGGGTAGAATGCCACGAAGAGTCATCACTTAACAGAAGGATTTAATGTCAGCAAAAAATTTGCGTCCGGGACCCTCAACCCTGGATGCCACTTCACTCACTGCAGCCTTGCCAAACCATCTTAGTCCTCGTTCTCTCCTTCCCTGACCAGAAAAAGAAGACCGCTGGGACACCCCAAGATGCAGTGTTAATGAGCACCGCGTTGGGGAGAATGATTCAATTAGCAGGCTCCTCTGCGGGCCCATTATCCTGCTGACGCCGCCCCGTCGAGGGTGCGGAGGACTGGCCACACGTGTGATCATCTGTGTATGCAAGCAGGAGTATGCTGGGAATGGGGGGGCAGGGGTCACTGCAGCCTGCTGCACACGACTAACTTACTTGCCAACATATTCTCAGTCCCCTCATCATAATGAATAATGACAACCCCCCCCCACTGCACAAACAGGGTGAAAAATGAAAGTGAAAGGTGTTTCATATCAGGCAGAGATAATCCACTCTATTAAACAAGCTGCAACTGCTCTCTCCACAGAAAAGGCGGGAGACTGACCCCAAAAAAACCCACCAAGAAGAAACCTGTTCAGCCAGTTGGGGTGATTACATTTTTTTTTTTTAAACCAGGACAGGTACAAACAGTTATGATTCTAAAATCTAGACACAAAAGGCAACTGCAAACAAATACAATTTGAAAGTATCTTAGATATGAAGATACTCTGATACAAATAAAATCAGATTTGCATTGGAAGATATTCAAACAGTTTTTTTTAAAAAGCTATTGCATCAAGAAAGCAAAAAAGACCAAAATCCTACATAATGCATAATATTATCACCTCAAACTAAATATGTGCATTTCAGGTTTTTGAAGCGGCCATGCACCGTGAATGAAGCGCCATGCTAACTAAATGTAACTGACAGAGAACCAAATGAATCAAGGTGCGTTGCACCAGCAGACAGGAAGTGTTTCACAATACTGTTGTTTCCCCTGCCTACAACAAAACGTCGATAAACACCAAGCAGGACAAGCAATAACAGGAGCAAACCGATCACGTGTCAACAGGACTGCAACTCCCAAGAAGCCTTGCCAAGAGGGGCATAAATGGAGGTCAGTCCTCTCAAAAGACCCATAATACTTGCATAAACATCACACGAGTATGATTTTTTTTTTATGTACCTTTGTGTAAAAATTACATGTTGTTGTGGCACAACGTATCAAAACAATGGCAGGATATACCTGTGGCAAAGTATATCGGAGCTTGTAGTAGAAGGAGTCTCGTTGCAGAGAACATTTCCTTTAGTAAAAGCTCAAAGCCTTTTCGTCCAGCTTCAACAGGGTTACTTAAAACAACATAATAAATAATATAATATATAAATATATATAATCCCTCAAATGCTCCCATATATGGAATTGTATCTGGCCACTTGAAACTTCTGAGAACAGAAAACTTTAGCTATTTAAATACAATCCATCAAACAGCATAAAATAAGCATAAACCAAAAGGCATGTAAGCAATTTTACATCACATCTGATCTCACTTTTTCCTATTGTTTAGTATGGTGTTCTCACTTGTAGCTTGACAGCAAAAATTCTGTTTTGTATCTTCCTGCGACCTCTACTTTCTGAACACCAGGGCATCCTGAAGATGCGCCAGTCAGAAAAATGCCCTAAAATGCTGGAGGTGGTGACCTTAAAGACACTAACCACAGAAAGGAAGAGCCATCTTGCATTTCTTCAAACACCTAAAAGTTCTACCATTCCATAGTGGTGGGGCTCGTCTCAAAAAAAGAAGTGTGCAGGTTCCAGGAATATGCAAGTATAGGGAAGTATTAGGGAAGCTGCCCACCCAACAGACCCTGCAGAACAGGCCTCAATGGACGTGCTTGAAGCAGACCAGATAATGCATGTAAACATGATCTACAGTGGAAGGATACACCGCAAAATTGCCAGACTGAGGCCAGAGAAAGGCAGTTAAAGGAAGACGGTAATGGTCTGGTAATTTCATAACTTGCCTGGAGGTGATTCGGTACAACTATTTAAAACTAGCAGAAATGAGAAGTTGAAAATAGTGTGTCACGCACAAATTTAGTTACCAAAAACTGTCTGGGTGTTGAAACAGACTGAGGAACTCTATGCTGAATAAAACACCTTCCTATGCAAATGCAGACGCTCCTCTACTTACGAACGAGTTACGTTCCGAACGGCCGTTTGTAACTTGAAATGTCCGTAAGTCGTTATTCAACATCATTTGAAGGGTATACGCAAGTACAAAGAACTAGCGTGCTGGGAGTACGCACGCTACGCTGCTGCGCGGCGGGAGTAGCGGACGGAAGTCGGACTAGGAGGAATTGGCGTGCAGAAAAAGAAAAAAAAAGAAGAAAAAAAAACTTGATATTGTGGACAGTCCTCGTTGCTCATATGTCTGAAAATTCGCAAGTAGAGGAGTGTGTCTATGCGTCATGCTCCCTTTCTGCAGACCACAGTACAGCCCTGATTCGGACATCATTTTCTAATATTAAGCTAATTAAGGAGCATTATTAATTAGAACAAATGCAGGTGGCATTTGCTTTGGTGCCACCACTGCTAACAAAATTTCAGGGCAAAGCTCTAATCCAGCATTGACAGAAGAGAGTGGGTCTGTTCATCGTACTTTAAATATATTTCCAATGCTTGTAAAACAGTATTCTGGCCTGGTACAGTTCATGGAGGCAATTGGCCGAAAAGATCCATCAGATTAAGTCAGCACAGGCGAGCAAAGTATAGACATAATCTGGTTTGTGGAGTGAGGTTAACATCAGCAGTAGGTCTCCGCATGTAAAGGATGCCACATGAGCCACTAGCCACTAACCCTCATGCTTCAGAACCTTCCTGGTGTGTCCGTTTCACATCATGCAGGCAAAGCTATGTTGAAAAAAATGTCCTTCCTTCCTGGTGGTTATCAGATACTCAAAATTGCCCACAAATTTTTTCCTAAATCAGTAACTCCAAAATAAAGTTTAAAAAAAAATCCTAAATATATTTAATAACCATATGTAACACTGAGTGGTGAACAGTCTCAAATTGATGTTCATTTTGTCTTTTATAAGGAAAGCAGCATTCTTAAATATGTCACACCAAAACATTTCCCCACAGATCCTCATTACTTGGTTAACAAAAAACAATCCTCAAGTAATAGTTTTGATAATTTAACCCATAGTTCTTAAACTTGTCCAACATTCTCCTAAGACTTTGTTGGCCAAAATCAATGATTTATCACTACAAATAGGAGTGCTTAACAGACATGAACTACAGCCACAGGAACGCACCTGAACATACCTACAGGTCTAACCCTTTAATTGCTGAAACACGACCATACATAGTTATAATATTGGTTCATTAATTAAATGGGTTTGTACATAAGCACCTACAGAAAACGTCCTTTAAAACTTCTAAATTGCATTATAAAGGTTTATAGTTAGTTCTAGTCAGGTATGTTGGGGCTCATCATTTTTAGTGCTGATTATCCTCTCCTTTACATTACTACGCCAAACACAAACATGTGTGTTTGATGTTACCCCCATCAATAGCTCACATGGTCAGAGATCAAATCTCCCACATTTGCCCTCATACCCTCCTAATGCCCTTCCCTCCTGCTACTGGACACTTTTAAACTACCTTCTTAGCCACCCCACCATCAACCATCATTATCATGCCTCTTCTCCCACCTCAAGATACCCACGCTCTCCCCTGATCATGCAATTCAAATAATCCCCCCCTCTCTCTGTCTCTCTCTGACAATACTGGGAGGCCACCTGACCAACCTTCTCAGCTATGCCGCCAAAGTCTCACCTAACTGCTAGCAGTCTCAAGCTTGCCCTGGTGGGAATCTAACAGTGCTTTGCGATCTCAGCAGTACCACATTAGCTCAGTGCTGCCATCTGACAACAAACAGAGTCTATTTATTTGTCTCTCTCATTTAAAAAAAATGTTAAGGGACTTTTTAAGGGCTCCGTCTATAATGCTACTCACCCCAAAGCACCCTCTCACCAAGCATTACAGTGGATTACCAATTCAGAAGCTCATGCACATATTTCATTAATTTAATAAGGATATCGATAATAGACTTTTTATGTCATTCCGTGTTGATACCGAAATGCCAGTGTTAGTGGTTTACAAGCATAAAAATGGTGCTAATGCTGATATTCCTACGAAAATCTCAGGGCTAATTGTGCCTATGCTGCAGCATGGCATGGAATTCCATGGTGTAATATGGTGTACCAGAGCATGGTACTCACAAAGGGTAGAAGGGAGTGGCTAAATTGCTGTAGAGCAAAGGTATATTGCTTGAATGACTCTTTTATAGCTGTTTGAGCCTAATAAACAAAGCTCTATGCTTTTTTAAACAAAGCAGAGCACTACAGTGCAAAGAGTGTGTCCCTTATTCACATATCTCTTAGTTTAGGCTAAATTTACATGCCCCCCTTTACTCATACAATCCCTAAGCTGTTTATGGCACCTTTACCACATATTTGCTCAAACAAGCGAGTCAAAAGCTTTCAATCTTTGATTAAGCAAACCAAGCAGCTGATGGATAAAATCAACTGAAAAAGGACTCAAGCACAATTACCCCAATACTCCAGAAACATTATTTCACCTTTTCACCAGCATCCGCTAAACCTGAGCTCGTATTTATTTTTGGACCAGCTTTTACATCTGGTAAGTTCATGACCTGTGAACAGAACAGTCTACCTGTGTCTCAAATGGAACTTGATGATAATGAATAAAACCAGGTAAAGACCGTTATCTACCAAATAATCAAAGAACACAGGTATCTTGCAACTAACTGGACATATATACACATAAATCATAAGTAAGTATGCAATGTTGTGTAATAAAAGTGTTTATATTTTAAGACCAATAGACATTTCAGCAATGCTATCAGTGATTTTCACTACCACACATTGCGCAAATTACGTAAATGACATTTGCATGCAATTTTGTTATTTTAAAACGTCACACCTTCCACTGCATTTCACCTTAACTCACAATGTTTCCTAAGGCAGTAATATTGTGTTACATTGTTATCTTAATGAGTGTGCCTTCCTCTTTCTGCCTTAACATAGGGGCAACATTGTCTCAGGATCCAAGGCCTAATTCAGCCAATGCAGAATAGTTCAAAACTCAAAAGCTACCAAAGAGGTGAAGGAGACCTTAGATCTCAACCTGTTATTCTAGTTCATTCCTTGGGTTTCACTAATACTTATAAGAGCACGTTGACTTGACGTGGATTAACTGTGCACATGCAGCTCAATGAAGGCTAGGACAGGGCATTCACTGCAACCACAATATAAGATACCGCGGTTAAAAAAAAAGGATTAGAGGAACCACCAAAACTGCACTGGAAGTTTTGATAGGTTTTCCATTTGCATAGGTATTTAAATTTTTTACCACTAATACTCTGTGTTTATTCCCTCCTGATGTACTTTTCTAAGAACAGGTGACTGCAGAGTGTGATGAAAACAGCCAATGAGATTTTAAAGGTGATGACATGGCCCAAGGTCTGCTTACAGCCTACCACGGTAACCATTTTATGAACAGGTTAAATACAGGCTTCTCTGTCAATTCCGATGATAAGGCACAATGTAGTTATTTCCTAAATTTTTCTAAACGAGGAAGCACAATGATCCAACCTTGATGATGAAATGGGCGAACCGATTAGTCGAGTACTGCTGTTTAGACAAAATCCATCTGTTGTGCCCAGTGAGCAGCAGGATGGAAACCTCTAGCTGTTTGGGGGGGGGGGGTCCGTCCCCGAGTGTCACATGCCAGCTGGTCGGCGATCCACCTATGCTTGTCAAGTTGTTCTTAGAAACCGGATGACAGGTTAAACTAAACTGATCACTTAACGATCATCTATTCACGCACGCCCACCCCCTCCACCCCAAATCATAAACAAATTGCAATAAAGACTCAGGAGGAAAATAGGCAGAAGGGAAAGGCGGCAGGTACCTGGGCTCGGGAAGGACGATCTTTTTGCTCGCCCGGGCCGCTGGAGTAGATTTGCTCTTCTCCATGGCCATCAGGTAGCTGACATCGGCGAGAACTGCTTCGAGGTCCGCCATCTTCAACCCCCGGGGTTAGCCCAAATCGATGCGAGGCTGCCCTGGGAAAGTCGTGGAGACGCGGAGGCGAAGCCTCACCGAGAAAGGTGCCTGTATCTCGGTATCAAAAACCAAACACCGCGGGGTCTGGGGATCCAGGAGGGGCGGAGATGAGGGGAACAAACGCAGGGCTTGGGGGGTCGCGAAATGCTTAATCTCCTCGCTTCTGGGGTGCCGTTTATTCCTCGCCTGCTTGCAATGCTCAGAGTGTCTTCCAGAAAGGCATAGTGACTATGCCGGCCGAGGTAAAAAGGTATATTCGGAGATGTTGCGATTTCAGACGCCGATCGGCTGTTAAGATTCGCGGTGGCTCTTGCAAAAGCACAGAAACAGGGTATCGTTTTCATCAACGCGTTATCCGATTCACCAAAACTGGTAGAATATGTCACCAAGTCAGTGAGTTAATTCCGACAGCACTGACAGTAGTTTAATAGATGTTTCAAATTGTATTTTAATTTTTTTGTCCCACTCCCCCCTCCCCAACACGCTTTGTCAAGGAGCCACAACGTTGCTGATTGAAACACACAGTCGGGTCGCAGTAAAAATTTACCAGCACTTAAACCAAGTGACCCAACTGGACGAAATGTTAATGCTGCGGTGCAATACAGCAACTATATATCATCAGTGTGCATGCAGGAAAAATGGCAGATAAGATAGGTCCGTATTTTATGATGCATCTACATTTAAAATACAAGTAGCTCATTCATATAAATACATATTTTAAAACGGTACCGAAATGTCCAACACACATCAAATCCAGTGAGCTGGTGATGAACTAGAGTCAAAACACAATCTCCATTTTGAAGACAATATTAAAACAGCGACGATACAATAATAAAAAGCAGCTAGAAACTACACGCGGTATAAAAGATGAACGACTTGTGCGCCGCTGTAAATCCGTATCCCGAAGACCACCTCATTTTTTTAACGGGAAACATTTATGCATTGGGTGGGGGAAAAAAAGACAGAAAAATATCCAATTTTGCTACCAAATTCACGCCACGTTTGTTTATGGTCGCGCTCGTCGCCTCGCTTCCTGCTACTCGAACCTCCGCTGATACTGCGAAAGGAAGCGCCGGCGACCAGCTAGTTAATATTAACAAGGCGACTAGTTAATTGTCCAAGAGCGCCTGTAAATACGGGTGACGCGCGTATCGCCCCAAGGTACCCAAACATGGCTGGCCAGCTATCAGAAACACTAAATTAATAGCTGTGTGGTGCCTGAGAATGACAAGCAGAAAACTGAAACCAACTCGACGGCTTCTCCATTTTCTTGGCCAGGAAGGGGGTGCGACTGACTCCGTCCCCCCAGTTAACGGCCTGATACTTCGTTAACAACTCCAGTCACCGTACACCTTATTAAGTTCAAATGAGCGATTTGGTTAACAAGCCCCCTAATTAATTAGCTCTCCCTAGCGCGATACTGACCAGTTAACCCCAGCCAGCTCCCTGGTAACTAGTAGGCAACTCCGGTTAATCGACAAGCCGGTCAATCGGGTCCGAAATAAGCGGCCTCGCAGATAACTTCTCCAAATGTGCCAAACGCAGCCCGAAGCTGTCTGGTTCCGCCACCCAGTCAGCCTACCCAGTTCCTCTCTTTTTTTTCTGCCTTTCTGTGTTGCGGGTATTTCTCTCGCGTTTTCCCCCCTCTTGTGGCGGGGAGGGGAGGGGGAGGGGGAGGGGACGACGGAAAAGGAAATTAGCCGAGCGTTAGCAAGCAGGCTAACTACTCGGATGGGAGTCTCTCCGGCCCGGGTGGGAGTCCCGCCACTCTTTCTGCCCGTTGACAACCCCCCCCACTCCACTGAAATGTTCGCCGTTTCCCCTCCCAGGCTGGTTAATAGAATAATAGAGGTGTTCCTTAAAAAAAAAAGACCGAGGAAAGGGCAGGCTAGCTGACATTCGCTAGCTCTTGCGAAACTTCATTCTCCTCTTTTTTCGGTCGGTGGTGACAGCCGTCGCGGGACGGCGCGCGCTCGCCGCCTATTAAATTAAGTGTCAGTGCAATTAAATATGAAACTGGCCGCCCAGCTACCGTCTGGCCCGCCTTCCTCGGTCGTTCTGCCAAGCCGCGACCACCCCAGACATCCGATAACGTCGCTTCCCCCCCCCCTTAAGGCAATTTCCCCGCAGTCGAGGCGCCGGTGCGAGTCGCGATGACTGGTCGTATGTCGCCGACAGCATCGGCGGACGCCGCGGCAAGTCCGTGCTCTCGTTCCTCGGCGTGAACTCCGTAAAAACCGCTTCGTTACCCTCCGATCTTTCTTTTTACTCTTTCTCCCGGCATGAAACCACTGTCCGGTTTTCACGGCTCAAATCGCGTCCGGCGTGTGTATCGCTGTGAGCGAGGTGAGTGTGTTTCTCACACTTCAAGAGCCCCCAGTTCCTCCGGCGTCGGCTGTACGCGAAACACGGAAACGGAGTCAGCGGATCGGCCTCAAGCTGGGTGCACTGCGCTCACATCCGCGGAGCCGGTGTACATTAAAGCGCCATGTTATTTCCAACACACCAGAGCAACATGAAGCGCTAGACCTGTCACTGCGAAAAGCCCCCAAGACTCCTAGGCACAGACTTCACATTTTGTCGATATATGCAGTAACATGTTAAAAAGCATCTTCTCAGTCGTCTGTATTATATGAATCGCTCATGTTACACCTTAAAACAGTTTTAAAAAGACAACAGCGTGCCACTGTGGATCTTCTTTTTGTCACACGTGAATTTTGTTATGGTTTTACTTTCCCCATTTTGAGCCATCGCTTATGAACTATAAACTAACAGACTGGTTTGATTGTTACGATTCTTTAAATGGCATATTGACTGTGTCACCTATCCCTGAACTGATTTATCGCAAACTCTGCAAAACAGTAGGAGCCTCTTCTTTCTGTTTTCTGGGGCGGAAGAGTTTATTTTGTTGCAAACAACGTGATCCAGTTTCTCACAGTCACAGAGTTCACAGAAAATCCTGAGACTCTCTGCTTAATTCTGTAAAAAAATGCACATTTATTGGTTTCATAACAAAAACCTATTAAGTAATGTTTAACATCTTTGCACTGACATTTTATTTTTATTGCCATTTTTTGACTGACTCTCTTGCCATTTTGCTATTAAGTGCAGTTCTAGTTCTTGAGTCACAAAGGGATATTAAATATTAATGCCTGGTGTTTTGTGTTATTGCAAAGGGCCGATTACTAATTAAAAAGCACCAAATGAGACTGCTTCTCAATGAACTTTTTAACTTAAACAACAACTCTTTTAGAAGTATAATTTTGGTTTTTAATTAATTACATCTTGAATGTTTTATTTAAAACCTGGGTTCGAGTCCCCGCCTAGGTTCCATGTGTGTGGAGTTTGCATGTTCCCCCTGTGCCGTCGTGGGGTTTCCT
>JABFEB020000113.1:28970551-28982109 GCA_019775895.2 Stomatorhinus ivindoensis
CCCCAGACTCCCATCTCCTCCGCAGCTCCCAACTCCTCCCCGGACTCCCATATCCTCCCCAGCTCCCATCTCCTCCCCAGACTCCCATATCCTCCCCAGACTCCCATATCCTCCCCAGACTCCCATCTCCTCCCCAGCTCTCAACTCCTCCCCGGACTCCCATATCCTCCCCAGCTCCCATCTCCTCCCCAGTTCCCATCTCCTCCCCAGCTCTCATCTCCTCCCCAGCTCCCATCTCCTCCCCAGCTCCCATCTCCTCCCCAGCTCCCAACTCCTCCCTGGACTCCCATATCCTCCCCAGCTCCCATCTTCTCCCCAGCTCCCATCTCCTCCCCGGACTCCCAACTCCTCCCCAGCTCCCATCTCCTCCCCAGCTCCCATGCCCTCATCTCTGTCCCCATTCCTTTTCTGCTTCTCATTCCTTTTATTCAGCAATGTCCTGCATTTACATATGTTGTCCAAAACCCGTCAGCAGCCCAGTATCCAGTTAGCTACCTGCTAGCTTTCAATAGATCCAGGAATTGTCAAATGGACGAGCTGCAAGATAGATTGGATGGTGCCATTCAGACTGATAGCTGCTTGGTTTGTGTTTGTCTGAATACAATGAGTTTCCTAAATCAGTCATAACACCTACAATGATCTATGAAGCAGTTAAAGCCTCCATCGCTTGCTGTTCCTTTATATTAGCTTGTAAGATTTGAATCTTAGAACAGAATATGAATTGATATTTAAAAGCTTGCATTAAATATTGGATGCTAGGTTTGAGGCCTGATTCTGCACCGTGTTTTATCTAAGAATAGCAAAAAAAGTCTTAAATATGTTTAAAGGAAAAAGTTCAAAAGAACTTGCATAAAAATAGCAAATGATTTATGAAGTGACGCCAGAGGCACGTGCAAAAGTAATTAATATTATGATGAAAACAACGGAAGAAAGAAATTTGCACTCTGACACCTGTGCTGGCAGGTCCTGCAACTTGGACATCTGTGTCGGCAATGAGGAAGTGACCACACTGGGCAAATGTTCCATGTAGAGGTCTGTGAGGAACAGCGCGCCACATTATGGACCCATTAATCTGCAAAAAAAAAGAAACACATTCACTTCTTCACCCATATCGATAAGAACCAATCTGGCTCTCCAGCCACCTGTCAGTATCGGATGAGAAAATAAATTATCTGAGAGAAAGCGGTAGAAAACATACCCTTCCAGGCTGGAGAGAATGATTGTACAGATAGGATTTCCTGCTTCCTGTGATGTCATTTCCCTCCTAAACAATTGTTCCAAGGCAAGATGCTATTGTTCCTTTCCTTTTCTCCTCAGCTGTTTTCCCAAGAAACTGGAAATCATCTCAAAACCATTTTAATAGCAAATAATTGTTTTCATTATGGAGGACTCAATGGTTTTGGCCGTTTCTCAATATCTGTTGTGCAAATCTGTCATCTAATGTTTGCATTGGCATTCTAATTTTTAACCCTAACCTTTACTTCCCAAAACCTGTAGAGCAGCCTGCTGTGCTGGGACTTGGATGACCGTCGATTGACTAATCAGATCCACAAGGATCTCCCCGTCACTTGACCAGAAGAACTCTCGCAACTAACCTTCAATGCCACGCTGCAGAATGTGAAATTGTTAACATCCCTCCTGTCAACATTCGATGCATTTTGGTGACTTAGAAGCAGGATGTTGTCTATCAGTAAGAGTCTGAAGAGATCTTAATAACCACTATTACTCTGTTTTTTTTCTGGAAAGAAGATAAGTGCATTGCGTACGAATGTCTGGCAAAGAGTATTTATGGAAAAAAATTAGTTTGTTGTGGTTTTTGTCATTTCTGTTTGCATTGGGGAGTAGGTTAACTCAGTTTGTGTTTGATAATATGCAGCAATGCTACTTTGGCTTCCAAACTCTCTTTCCTCCCATTTGCATTGAAGGTCGCCGTCAACGAATAAACTAGGGTTCTTTTAAAGTATTTGTTAGTGTTTTATAAAAGCAAGAAGGTGTTTCAAGCTTAATACTGCAGTTATTGTCACAGCTGCAGTGACCTCGAGCATCCTTCTGCTTCCGTAAACATCTCCTGTGAAAATAATATGGCTCCACTCCAGGATATTTGTACATGCTAAACATGCCTAATTCTCTTTGGGAAATGACTGAACAGACACATTTACTATTTTCAACCGATCACCTTTAGGTCTATGTCATTCTGCTGGAATTGGGTCAGTGGAGTGCAGGTGAGTGGAGTGCAGGTCAGTGTCCATTGTGATATAAGGTACGATGTGGGCGTTGGCGGATGCGTTAGTGGTGTATAAACCTTCCTGTCTGCAGTTCGAAGGAGTACAAAGTAAATAAACAGATTTGCTTGCTGGAACCCCTAGTCTGCATGGCACCATACTGAAAATACATTACAACCTCAATCCCATGATCCTCTTGTGTAGGTAATGCACGAGGCGTTTGAGTCTACAAAGGTCTGATCAAACTTATTTCAATTACTTCCATTATGTCCTTCTGGCAGCCAGTTGTTTCATTTTCGTAAGCTAATCAAAAGGATCAGGATAAAACAAATATGACTGGCCAGGTGATTTTTAGAACATGACAGATGGACAGCAATGTGGTACCATTAACAGATTCTGCTTCCTGAAGGCCAGTCATTGTGAGGTTCAGGAGCAGCGAAGACAAATGTGGATTATGAAGGGTTTAGCCACGCGAGGAGTTCAACCATGTCGACAGAAGTCACTCGGGAGCAGAGCAAAGAAGCTTCAGTGTTTCTGTGTGCTTCCATCAGAGTGTCTCATTCAAAATCTGAAAGTCAGTAATTAATAATCCCTTTAAGATTTCCAGCTAATGAAAAGGGAACAACATGAACCATGTAAGACTGCATTATGAATGAATGATGGATAATTGCTCTATTGTAGATTCATTCTGACTAAGTGGCTGGAGGATAGAAGCAATTTACTTTGTTTAGGCCAAAGGGTCAAAACCTGAATCATATTCTTTTCCCTTCTCAAATGATTCATCAGGCTGAATCTAAGCACAGAGCCACTGAAAAATGGGATCAAGCGAATAAAATGTCTCTGCTGTTTCCTCAGACCTTCACGTCCCCTGTGGACATTCAAATGTCTCTCATGCCTTCGTGTGTGTGTGTGTGTCTGTGTGTGTGTATACTGTTACATACTGTATATATACCGTCCAAAGAGACGGAGGGGAATACAAGATCAAATTTTTATTGGATGTTCATGTGTAACTGACCAGGTATAAAAAATTAGAAACTTAAAGCTCCACTTCACGATTTGGTAACTTTACAGTCTTCTGGCCTTTTTATGAATATGTATAAACTAGACATCAAGTACTGAGCGTGCAAGGAAGTTGTTCAGTTAAGTGGTGCGAGACCAACATTCCCTCTGCAAAAGCCCAGAAACACAAAGACCGCAAGTGTCGACGTGACAGGGCGTGTTGGCGTTCATGTCTTCTGCGGCTCACATCAGGAGCTCTCACACCAGAAGAATAGAAAGTGCTCCCACCCCTATTGTGCCATACTGGCAGGGAAACAGCTTTTACAGAACAAGCAATAAAGGTTACAGGACAAACAATAAAGCCTTCCGGGAAAGTGTTATGCTGAAAAAAAGCTGATCAGCACAGCGCTCGCGGACTGCTGTACAACAGACTGTCTCCTCTTTTTGAAATACTGCCTTCCTACCTGATACAAGCGGCACTTGAGTCATTACTCTTCCAGGAGAGAAGGACTCAAACCATTTCCTTATAAGCTAAGGGGTAAGAGTGCAGGGCTGCATCATTTTAACAAAAGATGAACAACAGGTGACGTCTGCACCAATCTTTAAAGAGAACTGACCAAAGAACAAAGAAAACCTACATTCCTGTGTCATCTTACCTATAACAATACAATGGCGGGGTAAATCAGAAATAAACAATGATTGAAATGTACCTGATGATTAACAGAATGTTCCTGCATACTTTCAATAGTGTGTGAGGTATATTTAAGTATGTAGAATAGCAAGCTAGTACAGGTTATATGTACTTATGTAGGGCCGTTCGGAGCCAAACAAATGACAGAATCATTGTTTGGAAGCTACAGTGTCTGAGTATCAGGCTTTTTAAACTCTGCCCCCGAAGACACACGGTGGGCAGTAAACAGCTGCGGGGGACAGGGGGTACGAGGAGCCCAATCAGCAAACAATGGCGGGAATAGACAGCCCGACTCGCGCCACTCGTGGGAAGGGGACGCCGCGCAATTGAGTGCTGCGACACGGAGCCATTCCCTCGTCTTCTTTCAATTGTTCAGCCCTTTGTCGTGGCTGACCCCCCCTCACCCCTGACCCCACTCCTTTGTCGGCCTAGGCCTCCCACCCCCCGTGCTGGCTTGGGTTGGGGGTGCGGCATTGGGCTGTCCAGGAAGGTAACTGGCCCCAGCACTTGTAATATTTCACTCGGTTTCTATTAGGCTTCCCACCATTGTTCCCTGCTGCTTTTACAGCCCCAGTGTTCCCAGTGTTCCCAGTGTGCCGCACTCAGGGTTGCTCTCACACATTACCAACTGGCTTTCTCTGCCCCACAAACACTCTTACGCACAGACACTTCTGCCCCTATTGTATGTATGTTACTGTCTCCAAGGGCAGAGCTCTTTCAAAGGGCACTGCAGCTGACCGGAGCTCAAGAAGCACCTCAGCTGCTAACAGGATAAAATCCATTCCTGCTTATTCTTCGCATGTCACGGGCGACTGGGCAGCAATAGTTTACCACTGTCTGTTGTCCTGTTTGATCTGTTTAACGGTGCCCAGAAAATCTACCCACTTCTTCCGCAGAAAATCCCAGTGTACCCCGAATCTGTACACTGACATAAAAAATGAGCTTTTTACAATTACATTTCATGCTTATAACATATAAAGGGATTCCTACCTTCCACACATGATTATACTGATAAAAAACTGTTTTTACCGACATTCCATATATTTACTGACACCCTATTTTTACATTTGTTCAAGTTTTATAGACAGTAAAATTTATTTATGGATTTACAGACAGGGTGAATTTAATACAGGTTTACAAAAGGTTGGCAGCACTGCCTGAATCACTCTGACTATTTGTTTTAACTTTGTTGCTTTATTCCCACATCATCTTCCTCCTTGATTACCGGACCCAGACTGAACATTAGTGCCCAGCTCAGCTGCCCAGGTTTCACCTGGAGACCTCTAGTGGCTCCCGGGGAACGACACTGAATGTAACCTTTGGCACAAGGCCAGAACATCTGCAAAGTCAGAGAAACAAACAGAGCTTTTCCATGCTTAGCTTTTCGCTGTTCTACGACTTTCTGCAGCCTGCCTGCATCCCGAGCATTTTTTATTTAGTCTATCGCAGCCTATTGTGTCCTGGCACCAACTTCCTGTTCCTGTTTTAACAACAAACAGCATTCCGAGTCCCTCTTCAATCATATGTGACATAAAAAAATATTCAGCATTCTCAGAGAACGAAGTTCTGATGTAATTTATTATGGTGAAAATGGTATAAAATTTTTTTACACATCACCCTTACTATATTTAGCTAAAATACATTTTGTTTTAGCATTTCGATCAACGTATTTCACAGGGCGTGTTTGGTGGGGTGTGGGCTTTGGTAGGATTTCCGGCTGGTGGATGCCAGTTGACCAGTGCATCACTGTTGGAGAAGGTTGTGGAGTTTGCACCGTGTGTTCTTTCTGCAGTTGCCGTGGTGATGGTCATTCCAACCCGAATCCCGAAGGCTCCAGTAGCCAGCAGCTCAGCCTAATTAAATGTGTCCCTGGAATAGTGCTTACCTATCACATTCCACTCTTCACACAGGCTTTAAAGAATCCCTTCTTTCCAAAGTACCTTACGGCGCACTTTTGCCAGTTTCTTGTTAGGATTATTATTACAGAAGGCATTCGGGTTAATCACCTTCTTGGGGGTGAAAGGGCATCAACATTTTTTTCAACCTGAAAGAGACTCTCTTGCAAATGTCTGAAACATGACCAGAACAACAGTAGGAGTTCCTGCCCATCCCCGGATTTCCGTTGCCCATCTTAAAAAAAGAAGCTTCAGGCTTTTCATTGGAGCTGGGAGAAACCTCTGTGGGTCCAAAGCGGACTTGAACCCCCCCCAACCTTATAATTATGCAGAAATGTGCCGATGGCGTGCAAATTAAGTTTCTTGTTGGTACCACGATGCTATACTGAATAAGATCTGCTCGTCATGATGGAGGGGTGGACTTGGTCAGGTGTCAACGAGCAGCAAGTCAGTTCTGGAGTGGCCAACACAGACGGCCAATACTTGGCCCGACAAGATATTTTTGGAACGAACTGAACCATAGGATTAGTGCATCTAATGGATCTTACTAAAGGTGGATCCTACTAATGTTTTAAAGGGCGGAGCAGTTATTTGGACCCCTGTACTGCTTTAAAAGGAACATTAGAGGGTGTGGTTTTGTTTATATTTTAGAGCACTAAATGAGTCAGGCTTAGTTTTCTTGGTCTCACTTTACTTGAGGGGATGCAAATAATGTAGCAGAACATGCTTATAGTACTTAAGGCGTTAATTAACCAGTAACTAAGTGTCTGATAAGTACTGATCCCTTGATTTTTCATGATTAATCAATCATGACAGTTCATATATTCAATTCAGGCACTATATTAGTTATCCCTTAACTGATTAGTTAATAAAGGCCAGACTTCACTTGGGGTAAAAATTACTTACCAACTCATTTACAACTAAAAAAAAAATCATTAACTAATATAGGTTCCCATGAAATACATGAACTGTCATGATTTATTAATGATGCATGAACATTGGATCAGTGCTTACATAACACTTATTTACTGATTAATTAATGCAATAAGTAAGCATGTACTACTAACTTATTCATGTCACCGCAAGTAAAGTGTGACCGTTTCTTGGAAATGGAGATAAACGGCACGCATCTAAATCCAAAGACAACATTTTATATTGAACAGCAAATCTGACCCAGTTTCCTTCACCAATCATAGTTAAAACTATCATCAGTTCTGTGGGTTTCTGTAAAACATCCAGGAAATCACTCTTCAGAGGCCCCGAACCTGTGCTTAATAGACCCCAGAAGGACATACACTACTCAGTTAAGGAGTAAAAATAAGGCAAAATCTAAGAGGGAAATGTCAGACTTTTCCTTTTTAATCACTGAGGAGCACTTTGGCTTCAACTGTGGAATGAGCACTTTGGGAAAATAACAAAAACAAAAACAGGTCTCGTGAACAACACGACTATGCTGTTCGGCTGATATTGTCCTTATGCGTGATTATATGGGACACTGCAGTCCTAACCCTATATCAGGGTGGACCACTCAATCTGGGACTTCGGTGACCCTTTCTCATGATAATAAAGCCATATTTCTTTCATTTTTGCCAGTGCTTTCGAAGACTACAGACCATTGAGAATTCTCAAGATAGTTTAACATGGACATATTCTGTAAACTCATAACTGGTAGCGCCTTGGTCTTGTATTTTTTTTTGCCAGTGACTCCTTAAGAAGTACGTGCGCAGTGCAGCGTGGATGCAGCCAAGGTCGCACAGCGCTGGAGCTATGCCCGACCGCCACACTTTCCGCCATGATATTTATTTTCAATACCGCCACATAACAAAGACCCCGTTGCCAATAAACTTATCTGGGTTCAAGATCGCATTGAATTTGTGTTGTGTCAACAGTCCGTAGCCCAAGAATTGCTTTTCTTTGGAAAAAATTGAACACATTTCCAAGTTCCTGCCTCAGTCAGGACCATCCATTCAGATTAAGAAAACTTCCCAACAATGACAGGAAAACAATTTTCATAAAGGCTTTTTGCATTATGGTGCAGCGCAGTGCAACATGACTGACTGACACTTTGATGTTCACAAAAAGCAATTGCTTGTTTTATGTCTTAGAGCACTTTGAAAGAGCTTGTGAGCTGGAGATCCATGAGCCATCTTCACAGAGGACGTCAACTCTTTGTACTTGCTGTTTGTCACATTTGTCAGTTTGTGTTTGTAACATTGTATTGTGATGGATCACTAACTGCTCATTCCATTAGATTTCCTGTAAACGACATCTTTAAGTTTGATTAAATTTAAACTTTAATCAGTTTGAACTGGAAACTGTGGGTTTGGTTCTTTTTATATTGTCTTTTTACTGCTGGTCACATCGTTATTATGCCGCCATCTGGTGGCAAACTGCGGAAACAACCACATCAACTGCTGTGAAAGGTTAAGTAGCATAAAAACCGTTAACGTAGCATTATTAACAGAGGAGTGTTAGGGTAGTTTTTGAAAATAACCCAAAAATTTTCAGCTAAGCAACTAGAATAGAGAGGCAAGCTCTTTTTGGTGTGTTGAAAAGTAAAATTCACATTAACAGAGTTGGTTTGGTTTGATTCTAGGATTTGGCCCTTGGGAAAAACAAGACAAATCCCCTAATGAATTTAGATAAGTTTTCAGGGGGATTGTGACAAGAATAGGGTGGCTGAAACCCCTCTGAATTGGGTCTAGAATCGCCCATGGAAATGTCAAATTGAGAAATCCAGATCCATGGTCAGGCAAAGGGTTAATGAAACAAGATGTTACATGGTAGTGACAAGATGTTACTGTAGATTAGGCAGGGTCAGTGTCAAAAACAGACGCTAGCTGGACACATGAAAACAGACTACAATAATACCATAGTATCATGAGAGATTCTGGTAACGGTAATGTATCACTGGAAATTCTGGTAAACCAGAATTGTATGATGTCTATGATGCTTTTAAACCCCTGGGGTGGGCTTTGTGCATACATCAACTTTCAGAAAAAAGAGATCAATTGTTTGTCACTGAGGCTGTACCCTCAAGGGTAAATGTACATTTTCATTCATTACCAAGAACAGAGTTTATCAATACCAAGACCACAGCAGGGCGAGGCTGAGACAAGACCACAATCAAGGCAGGGTGAGACAGAGACAAGACCAAGACCTAGGCAGGGTAAGACAGAGAGAAGACCAAGACCAAGGCAGAGTGAGACCGAGACAAGATCAGGAACAGACTAATGTTTGAGTCTACATAAAAAACACACTATAGAATGTGGAGCACATAACCTTATCTTGTGGAAAGTCTTACCAGAAAAGAGGTAGGTGTAGCTGCAGAGTTCGTTCAGACCCATTGCCACAGGTGCATAGAATCAAGCACGCAGCCATGCAGTCAGGTTTACAAACATTTGGGAAAGAAGAGTTTACCGATTAGGCTTATTTTTTCCACTTACACCAGATACCATATTCTTAAGCCAAAACGTCCAGTTAGGAATTTCATTCATTTTTCCCATAGCCGCTTGTTTTAAACACGGTTATTGTCCCCGGTCAGGACAAGAGGTGAAAATGAACCGCCATTCAACTGTAACAGAATAACACATTTCGCATGTCAGTTTTATTCAGTAAAAAATGTTACATAACAAGGTTTGAACAAAATTACATTAATATTTACAACTTAAGGATTCGTCTGTTAGGCTCTATTTAGTTTGATCAATATCCGTTCATTTATATCGGGGCAGCTTACTGCCGAAAAACTTGGATCATGTCTCGGTAAATCAGGTTGTCATCTGTTTAGCGTGTGTATATGGTATCGCCTGTGTCCGTGCATGTGTTCCTTAAGTGAAGCTGGGGAAGAAGCGGTTGCGGCGGGCGGCGCTGCGCGGCTCTGGTTCACTTCTCCTGCGCGTGCCCTGCTTCTCCCTGCGCCTGCGCTCCAGGTCCTCCTCCAGCACCTGTGGCGCGAGGGGAACCACCCGTCCGCGGTTACTAACCATCTCTTACGTCCTTATAGATACACTGCTAACAAAAAGGCTTAATCCTGTAAAAATGTCTTGGGTTCATAACAAAAATCCATTGACTGCAATGTTTAAAAACAGCTTCAGTTTATTACTACTTGAAATGAATGTTTTACTTAAAGTACTGGTTATTTCTACTGTAATATATTTTGTGAACAAGTTAATAAAGTAATTATTTTGTTATAAAACCAACACATTTGAAATATTCTTTTCAAGTACTATTGGTGCTTTCAATAAATATTACTCACACATCATTATTGTAAACTGGAACTCCTCTATATAATAAATATGGCATCACAAATGCCATTTTTTGCCATGTCAAAAAAGGTGATAAAACCCAAAGTGAGAAATATAAACCTGCAGGTTATAATATTTCGCGCGCGTGAATAACCTACTCGCGAGGACAAATACAAACCTAACGAGCGCGTGTCATAATATCGCTCTCAAACTGTCCTACTAAAATGTTTTTATTTCTTCCCGATTTGATAGATACCCTCGAACACCAAATAGATTATCTTCGACAGCTTTCTGTGCTCCAGTGAAACTTTCGTGCTGGAGTTTTAATATGGGGGTGGTTTTGACAGTTTGTGGGGCGGGTTCATGGCCTCTTCAGAAGACAAAGATGAGCCAGTGCACCAAATCATTCTTTTGGCTCGGCTCAGAAAAATGACCGGCTCTTTCGGCTCCCAGTCTGCTCTTCATTTAGTTTAACTATTGTATTATATAATTCAGCCAAATTTAGCAGTGTAATTATACTAAACCCTATTATTTCCAGAATACCATTATTTTACTTTATGCTTGATATACTATTACACATGTATGTTGAACACTGTAAACTACCATTTCGCTACATACACTAAACATATTGCGTCTGGTCCATGTGCATAAATGTATGGTAGTGACGAACAAAATGATGCTTAATGAACCATTTGCTGTACTTTCTGACCCCACTAGATGGTGCTCTTGGTTTGCCTTGGGTCATACTTTGTGCCATCTTTTGTGGGGTCAAAAAATACAGCACATGGTTCATGAAGCATCGTTTAGTGGATGAAAAGGAACGTCGACAGGTAGCTAGGTTAAAAGCAAACCATGGTTTATCTATCTTATAATATTCATTTAACAGTAAAGCTTTGAGTCTTTTTATTAGCATACAGTCAATCACAAAAGCAGGAGCCATCAGCCAATAGTATTCACGACAGAAACGCCAGCCATGACTCCACCCCCAAGTTCTCTAAACCACCCCCATCTATATCTGAGCAAAAAATTTCACTGGTGCACAGAGAGTAGCCAAAGGTGACGGGTGAGGATATCTATTAGATCGGTAAGAGGAAAAAAAACATTTGAGAAGGAAAAAAGACAGTTTGAGTGCAATATTATGACACATGCACGCGCAATTGATCTTTCTGTGCTCACAAGTGGTATATTTTTGCAAAGAATATGTTATGACTTGCTGGCTTATATTTATTGTGATATGGATGTAACGCCAAAAAATAAACTCGCCATGGTGAAGAGGTCTGACTAAGACACCCGGACCACCAAATATAAAAAATCTTCCCGGTATATTTAACAAGAAGCTGTAAAACTGCAAGCCAGATGTGTAGAAATTGATGACAGTAAACATCTGTTTTCTTCTGTAGTGTACAAACAACAAACAAATTACTATCAAACAGCAGGATCTATCAGGTCAATGCATTCCATGGTTCTTAGGAGAGAGAAATGTACCCCCCTCAAGCCCCCCCGCGCC
>JABFEB020000113.1:28989935-29000421 GCA_019775895.2 Stomatorhinus ivindoensis
CAGAGCAGGGTTATAAGGCTGCAGAATACAGAGCAGGGTTATAAGGCTGCAGAATACAGAGCAGGGTTATAAGGCTGCAGAATACAGAGCAGGGTTAAGGCTCTGTATAATAATTGTGGAGGGTGCTGTATATGTGTATTGCGATAGTACTGGGATGCAGCTGACAGAACAGGATTTGATATCATATCACTGTATGGACTCACCATAGCCGGGGGTTGGCGAGTGTGGGAGGGGGCGACTTGGCTATCTTCAGCAGGACCCTCATGGGATTGAGAGAGTGGTGCGGGGGCTCGATCTCCGCAGCCTCAATGAGTGTGATGCCCAGGGACCAGACATCTGCCTTCGTGCTGTACGGGTTGTCCTTGGAGGTCTCGCATTGCACCACCTCCGGGGCCATCCTAGCACAGAAAGGCGGACGAGTCGACTCAGAGCAGCCGCCACAGCAAACACTGGCAAAGAAGCGTCACGCCGATTTTCTCCGTTTGCACGTGTTTGAAATCAGATCGTGGAATGAAATTATTATTTCAGAATGTAGATCTTGGCACTACAGTGGTTTATCAGATGTCTGTTAGACACAAGGCTTCTTTCATTGAAAAGTAAAGGGATGTATAGTCTAGTTTCCCTAACCTTCAATCATTCAGTCTTTGTTTATATGGCGCTATTTTAACCACAGTGCTTACAGAGTGTTTAACAGACATTTTAAAAGAAAAAGAAATAAAGTAAAACAAGCAAGCAAGAAATAATAAGCATAAAAAATAAATGAATATATATAAGGTCCAATCAGACAGGGGAATAGGATATCATTTTTATGATAAGGTGTTGAGGGATGGTCTGATGTTTTCACACACATTCAGAGGCGGGGTCACTGACCAGTAAGGAGTTCCAATAAAGGTTGCTCTTCTCTGGAGGGTGTTAGCATTTTTTGCAGATACTCCGAAGTCAGCTATGGGAAAAGAAAAAAAAACATAAGGGCAAATGTTATAAGGTCCAATCAGACAGGGGAGTAAGATATCATTTTTATAAGGTGTTGAGGGATGGTCTGATGTTTTCATGTATTCATTTTTATACACTTTACATGATGGGACACTTAGTGATAACTCGGTTACTACTGAAGTACAAATCATGAACACATATAATCACCTCTTAAGATAGATCATGATTCATTAATGATGAACAAACATGAGATTAGAAATGGCTTGTTCCTTCAGTCTTTCACAAGGCTTTACAGAATTAACAAGTACAGTAACAAATATAGTGACTGCTCAAAATAAAACTGGCATTACAATTCATTAATAACAAATAAACATGAAATAAATATGTAACTAAGATTTCGTCTGTGGTTAATACATAAGTAAGCCTAATATTATATCAGTATATTTCTAGGTGAGGTTTTACCCAGCTTGACGTGACCCTCTGTGGTGAGCAGGATGTTGCCGGCTTTCAGGTCTCTGTGGATGATGTGATGTTGGTGCAGGTAGGACAGAGCCTGCAGTGTTTGGCAGCACACCTCGCTGATCTGCTGCTCCGACAGACCGCGTTCCAGCTCTGCAGAGAGTTCAGTCACTGTGTACCCAGTCACACACCTGCACATACCAGAGCCGCACTTTCCATAATGCGCTGCTTTATTAAGCTCGTCCGCCTTCACGGGCGGCCATTACGATTGTGGGTTTGCAGAGTGATGTCGCCCATTGGGCCCTCAACCCCCCCGGGTTGCTCCAGTGACAGGCTGACCTGACTGTCTCAAAATTGTACGTTGCTCTGGATAAAAGTGTCTGATAAAATAAATATGCTGCATACCTGATTATTCGCAATAGTCTAGGTAGATTGGAATGTTCCAGCCCTTGAGAGGAACGCTTAAGTGAACCACAGGCTCCGGACAGCTTACCTAACATTATGTCATCGAGGGCCCCTCCAGGACAAAACTCGATCAGGATCTGTGTAAGTGAAACAGAGAGAGAAATTGCATGCATTCATAGGGTAATGTTGCTTAGGAAATTTCCCAGGACAAGACCACAAGATGTCAGACTCATCACTTCCAACACTCGAAAGACCCGTTTCTGTGCCGTGGATCTCATGGGAAGACAGAGGTCAGAAATATAGGCTTTTGTAAGAACAGCTAGTTATATTATGAGCTGTAATACTGTCAATATTTGCAAAAAATTCTAAGCGCATTTCAGCAGTGTTTTTAGGAAGCTGCAGGGACGTTATCTAATTATCTGAAAGTCAGGGGTCTTTTGTTCCTGATTACAGTCCATTCTTCTTCCAACTACTTATCCTGGCCATGGAGGTGGGGGGGGGGGCTGTGCGCTATCACAGGCAGGAAAGGGCACAAGACAGAAGTGCCTGGATGGGATGCCAGTCCATCACGGTGCGCTTACGCACATGATGGCATGCTCTGGGCAATTGGGAAAAGAACAGAAAACCCAGAAGAATAGCACCCCAGTGTTACCAACAAAATCCATTAACCGTAATAAACAAAGTGTAAGATTTGAATTTTGCCATGTATGTGCAACGGGACGGGGGTCAGGTCAGTATCTCACCCACAGCCATCCCTCGAAGAAAATGGCATCCAGAAGGGGAACCACATGACTGTGGCGACAGGATGCCAGGATGTCAATTTCCACAATGTAGTCTTCCAGCTGTTCCTCACTGCGCACCTCTATGACTTTTGCTGCTGCTAGAGCCTTAGTCGTCTTGTTGCATGCCTGAACGTAAAAGACACGGAGGTAGATTGTCAGGATTAAAATACTGGTTTTCGGTAGGCTTTCTGTTCTGACTGGAATGAATTGGGGAATTTGTGATTGATACATTTTTATGTGTTTGTTTCTCCACACTATATTTGTTAATAGCAATATGAAGGTCTTAGTGATGAAAACACCAGGAAACGTTGTTGGTAGGTAAGTCAGCCAATGAGATTTTACTCTCCTCAATGCTGAGATTTTGCATGTTCTCTGTATTTTTTTTGTTTTGTTTTAATGTGAAGTGGAAACATTATCAAACAGGAGAAGTTTATGCTCGAAGAGACAGAGGTAAAACAGACAAATGTAGGTTAGAATGTCAAACAGGAAATTATTTTCAGCATGTATGGCTTACAGGAAGTCACTGAAACCACAATATGCGCTCAAAGGCCTTTCATATGCGGTATCCTAGGTAACTCCAAAATGTTATCGCCTTCAGAGTCAAAATCTTTATAGAACATACAATAAGTACGTACCAGTAAACTGAAAAAAATCTGAATTTGGTTCTGAGACTTTTAGAACTTTATTGTGTTTAACCAGGTCTCTGGAATGACTCAGACACCTATTGTTCTGATCAACAGTTCGGCTTGTGGTTTCGACTGAGGGTCGGCCCCCTTATCTGTACATTTTTGCACAATATAAGTGGCGGAATGGTAGTAACCCAGTCAGGGTATTCCAGCTGAAGTCATCGCAAAATTTCAGACAGGGGCCAGAAGTCTGTTGTTTGTTATCAGAAAGCAGTGGTGAGACAGAATATCTATGCTGCACCGTATTTCTCAATTTTCCTGCAGTATATAAACATAGCGACCACTTGTGGAACAAAACCCAACTTTCCAGGGCTTTTGAGAAGAAAAGAATTAAGGTAGAGTTACTCTGCTAACTGGTATAATGTGTAGTATTATAGTCACAAGATCAAGTTCATACAAACACACACATACACACTCACAGAACTGTGCTCATATCTTTGTGTCAATTTCCTGAGCAAATCCCTAATCCTAACAACAAGAACCATAAGTAACCAAACAAAATACAAGTCTTTTGGCATTTTAATTTTTATTAAATTGAATTTTCCATTGTAGGGACCTGAAAAATGGTCCCCACAATGTCAAATTAACAGGTTTCCATCACATTGTGGGGGCATTTGGTCCCCACAATGTAATGTATACCTGGCCCACACACACATACAGCCAGTCCCAGCAGGGGGAAGGTTAGAATATCCAGCTTAGCAGGTATAAGATGCATCTGTTTGGGTGTAATTCTAGCCGGCAGCCGTCATTCCCATTTTATGACGACGCTCGCGGTTAACAGCCATGGTTCGTGGTTTAAAACCTTGAACCCCCTCCCACCCCCACCCATAGCTACCCACAGACAACATTAAAGAAATAGACCCCCACCCCTCAGTTCTAGCATACCTTGTAGACCTTCCCAAAGGCCCCATCTCCCAGCTCCTGCAGTGTGTCCCAGTCCTCAGTAGGATCCACATCCCTCTTCAGGTTGTCGTACTGCTTCACTCGCCTCTTCTCGGCCCCCATGCGGAAGATGCGCATGAGGAGGGACGCCATGGCAACCGGCCTTGACCTCTCCACCCAGTCTTCGCGACTCCCCCCTGCCCTTACAGATGTGATTAATGAGAACTAACAGCTTCCCCGAAACAGACCCTCGCACACGGATCCACTTGTCCTCTGCACACCTAGCGACCCCCCAGACGAGCCCGTGTGTCCGCGTGCGCACGCGAAGAGCATCGTGTCTCCGCGCACCTCTGTCAGCCAGGAAGCTGCAGCGATAACCACATCCTCGCCCGGGGAAGGAGAGAAAACTGCTGCAGTTTCTGTCACCAGTATAAAGTTGACGGCCCACAAGGTATCCTCCTTGAGTTACTTTCGATTTGAATTAAAAAATGTTCATGTCATAAATGACAGAAAGGGTAGAATTTACCAACCCTAAGCCAGAAAAAATGCACTTTAAAATGGCAGGAAAACCCACATTAACAGTCATCAAGTTAACCGTGATTAAAAGGGTTAAAAAAAAGCCCCAAGTGGGGAAATTGACATGCCTACAACTGGAGGGAAGCAGGTGCAGAGATCATTCATTGGTTTGGCTTAAAAATATTATTTTTATTAAACTTCACTTTTGTCATATCGTGGGGTGCTGACCCATGTCTTAAATCAGCCATAAAATACTCTGAAAACAATTAGCATCCAATATGTTTCTTACCTCTTGGTTACCTTATTACGCTTCTGTTTCCATGAAAAGATGAACCAGAAGAGAATCGTATAAATAAACTTAACTGGTCTTATCTTGCCGTACATGTCTGGGCAGGCCTTGCCTAGTGAAAAAGTTTTATTTTTATTTTATTGTTTACACAGAGGTTCCTAACAAAGTCAAAAAGCCATGATGCAGTACTCAAGTGTATGTGGTGTTTTTACGCATCAGTGTCGACCCTAACACAAGGTTAAATGCAATTACACAAGTCCGCAAAATCAAAGCCGGTGCTCCACCTTCTGGTCATCGGGAAGTACTACACCACCCAAGCACTTACTACGGCCTTTTGTGACTCAGCAAGACAAAATGCATTTTGTGGTAGTGAAATTTAGTTTACAAAATTTACTGCATTCACAAAATACATTTTGTACATAAAACGAATTTTAGTGTAATTTATTAGTAATAAAATAACTAAGAAATATTTTTGTGAATGAAATTATTTTATTCACAAAATGCAAGGTGCTGATATCAATTCTGTTAACATAAAGAGAAACATTCCTTATGTGCACGAAAGAAAGTCATTATGCTTTCGTGGACAAAATGCACCAATGTATTACATGATTTTGTATTAAATAATGCATCGTGTGGCACAGAATGTGTTTTGTGCACGAAGATGAGGCTTCAACACTTGATGCCTGATCTAGTTTATATGTAAAACCATTTTGTTCTGAAAAAAACAAACTTGGCGTCAGGAACATGGGTGGCCATTACAGTTACAGAGCTCACAGAAAGAACTGGGACGCTTGCCAGTAAATCTGCAATAATTTTACTGAATTCTCTGGCAAATATGCAAAGACTTTCTATGAGCACGGTACATGTGCAGTGGTTTATATGGGATGTAACTGACTGTAAAATGGCACAGAAAGGCCTTGTGGGAAAAACAGCCCCCCCCCCCAGGTAAGCTGGGCAGGTCCTAACACGTCACTTGCAGGTGGGTCTTCCCCTCTGTAGGTGTGGTTTTATAGTAACAGCCAAACAGTGCAAATCACCTACAGCAGGGTTTCTCAACCCAGTCCTGGTGGACCCCAGACAGTCCACGTTTTCACTCACTCCCAGCTACCACCCAACCATGAGCAACAATGATTGTCTCATATAGGTGTATTGGGATGCGGGAGGGAGCAAAATGGCACCGTCTGGGGGCCCCCACGGATGGGCTGAGAAACACCAGCTTAAAGTCATACAAGGGCCAGAAGAAAGAGCAGCATGCAAACCAGGGGACACAGAGCATCAGCTCTGGACACCTTCCCTCTGCATCTGGAAACATCAGCTCACACTACGTGTATCGCTCTGGGAGGAAGGGATGAATGAAATCATTAAAACATATTATAGGCAAGAATTAAAATACTAACTGCCTGCCATCCATCCATCCATCCATCACTGGGCAACCTGGAATCTATCTCAAGCAAAACAGGACACAAGGCTGGGGTATACTCTGGATGGGATGCCAGTACAATTTCCAGCTAGGGCAAAGGTGACATTTGAACCTCAGTGGTGCGAGGTGACAGTGCTAACCAGAGACACCGCAGCACCAGAAAATATTCAAACTACCTTAATGAAATACATTCGATATCTAGCCAAAATTCCATATGGGATGGGGGAGGTCAGAATAAGAGCATGCAGTTTCCAAGCACATCTGATAACCACTTTTATGCAGGTGGCATGGCTAGGATTGGCCAGTGACCAGCCTACGTTGATGATGCAGTGAAGATGGGAGCACATGACACAAGGTGGGGGACCTGTTCCATGGAGGGTGCCAGTTTTTGGGACGACCTCTCAACTTGCCAGTAACAAAGCAGTGGTTCTCAGCTCCAGTCCTGGGGACGCTCTGTTACTAGCTGATCGAGAGGCTATCCCAAAAACCTATAGCAGCCCCCCAGCCTTGGCATAAAACAAGGAGCAAGATAAGCCATCCATTGAGAACGGGGAGATTCAAGCATAAGGATGGTCCTTGTTTTTACACGATCAGCAGCTTTTAAATATATCATCTGAATATTCTGTTACACACATGCAGATTATGTGGACTGACCGCACTGCATGTACACGGCTGCGCACACACACAGTCACACGGGTGAAGGACTTCTTAGGACAGCATTCACTGAAGCTCGCTGGCATCTGGAAGCAGAGGCTGAGCAGATAACTCAGCTGTTACAGTTAAGGGAAAAACACTATGCTGATGGAAAAGAATGAACCTTGACATATTTGACGTTTTCAAAGGTTTTCCAGAAATTGGACAATAATATTTACAAATAAATGTATACATCTGATCCAATTAATCACTGGGATATTACTTACAAACAGGAATAATAACCAGTCCATACACAGGAGAATAGGCTTTATCAAACCACTGTGGTTTTATATGCCGAAAGAAATTTAGCTTGTTTTATATAAAACTGCTTCTGGAATCTGTAACAAAATCCATCCTATGTCATACTGAGAAGTCCTTGCCCAGCTACTAAGGAGTAACATTTCAGGAACGTAGACGGCAGAAAAAGCTTTTGAAAATGACCCCTAAACAAAGCAATTTTGGGGGGTGTGATGATATTAACACTAGACACTCATTCACGAAGTCACATATCTAAGTTTAGTGCCGTAGGGTGTAGCTAGCACACCTCATCAGAAAACCAAAGAAATGTTTAATCTTTAAAAATACTACATTTACTTGCGTTACATCATATTAAGTGGGGTCTGAAATTGGAAAAGGTCTTTACTGTAGGGCAAATTTGGCAGGGACTGCTTTGAATAATACACTGATGGACGAAGGAGCCTTCATTTACAAAGTATTTACAAATATACAATTTAGGGATCTGTGGCCAGGCGTCAACCTAATTACTGTCAAAAAGAGATTTCAGAGTTTTGTGATGCAAGCAGGTATTTGCCTTCAAGCAGGTATTTATCCACCAGTTCCTTTCTTGGTGGAGTGCAAATAGTGACCGGATGAGGTCAGAGGTTTGAGGTCTTCCATTGTGGGACAGACCACTCTGCTGGGACAGAGGGGTGAGGCAGGGGTCCCGTGGAAAGCTCCACCTCCTCACTGCTTCTGGGCCATCTGGTGCTGCACCACATGGAGCTGGGTGGGGTCCGAGGGTGGGCTGGGGAGGGACCCGCGACACTCTGGGCGCTCAGCCAACCGTTCTGTTTCCTAGCAGCGTACAAAGTAGGCAGAGGGCACTTCTGTTCCCGCGAAACATGTGGAGGAAAGCCGATGCCAGCAGCGGGAATGTTAGACCCCATTGGCACTCATCTTGGACTTTTGGGACGCTTCTGCATTTTTCACCTGAAAATGCACAAGAAGGATGGATGAGTTTGAACGTCGAGATTCGAACCTAAAACCAACTGATCACTTTCAGCTGTAAACTACACTGAGCTCATCTGATGATTCTCCAGTGTTCCTCCAAGGCTAGTTGGTTCTGTGAGCTGAAGTGGAACAATTAGACAGTAACTCGGCTGATCTTTTAGCTGTCAAATAAGAGCCGATTAAAAAAAATAAAAAGCAGCCATTAAAACTAAGTACCTCTTCCCTCAGGTTTCAATTTTTAATAAGTTTAATTAGTACCTGAGCCCCAGGAAAAGTGAGTTTGGACAACCCTGCCTGTGCTGATCTAGGATCAAGATACCATGTTCTTGTTTGGCTCTCAGTTTTAATGACTTTCCAGTAAGTAATTTTTTATTTATGAAGCACATTTACAAACGACCAAAGTTTACCAAAGTGCTGTACAAAATATATTTTTTTAAAAGTACAAAAAGATCAACAGAGACAAAGCCCACAATATCTGTGCCAGATCAAATCATGGGAGAGAGTGAGAAGAGTTGAAAACAAATCACTAAAATATCGTTTTGCCAATCAGTTCAGTTTGCAATGTTCATTTATCATTTCTCATAACTTACACTCACACACCCCAGAAGAGAAAAACAATAATACGACTGGTGACACCCTTGACCTATGCTGGCTGCTTTCAGCGGTACCTGGATGACTTGCGTAGCTGTTGGTGGTGCCTCTGAACTTGATTTGTCCAAGATCTCCTCTGCCTGGGGAACGTAATGTGAAACGTGGTTAAATAAAGCGATAAGTTAGAGCGCGATATAAGATGGTTTGGTCCTACGTGACCTAGTGAGTCTGGGGACCAGGAGTGCATCAGGAACAAGCCTCACCTTGTCCTTGGTGACCGTAGCGGGGTCCACCAGCACGTCCAGCCTGGCCGGCAGGGGCTCCGCTCGCACCAGGGGGTCGGATTTAGATGCAGCCGAGGGAACCTTTGGCAGTAGAGGTGGGGAAGTTAAGCCACTTTGAGTCCCTCCCGGAGGTCCGATCTCCTCCCCCATTCTCTAAGGCTAAGCCCAGACACTCTCGCTCATGTGAGATGAAAGTCTGAAAATATCCCAAAATAAATCTTAAGAGAAAAGTTTAACAATTTAACTTGTATATATATATATATATAATACCTATATTGTTCGTAAGTAATTTCTTAAAATGTGATGCAATGCCGAATGGAATCATGCATGCAGTCTTATCCTTGCCACATGCGAAACTTTTAGCTATAGAGTCAGTGAACATGTTTCCGGATAGTTCCCCAATGCTCTCATTCGACTGAACGCATGATGGCGAGCTGCAGTGTTCAGGCACCAGAGAATTTCACCTCTGAGAACCAATGTTGGTGACAGTAAGGTCTGTCTGTCTGTCTGTCTGCCTGTCTGCCTGCCTGCCTGTCTGCCTGTCTGTCTGCCCCAGCTGCTGCGGTGCTAGTCGCACTAGTTTGCTGCTGAGGTGGTGTGATGGCAATGTTTGTGCTGTAAGCCAGTCTTTAAATGACAGGCTATCAAGCCAACTTTTAGAAAACTTACATTTCTCTATTTCACCGCCAAGTGGCCACTAGCTAATTTCAGAGGCTCTCCTAATATCAACACGCTAGATCACCCTGGCTCAACTGAGGTAAAAGGCGGACAAATAGCGTCAGCGTCACTCTGATAGGCTATTAATTTCGACTCGGGTCCTGCTAGCACGTATATTATATATTTTTTATTAGATGAAGTTAACGTAGACAAATGGGAAACTCATAATATATTGAGGTGGATGATGAAAAATTTACTACCAAGTCAAATTCCATTCACTACCTTTTAATACCTTTCAAAGGACTTAATTTTGTCTGATTTCATTTACTACCACTTACTACCGCCCGGACACCCTGCTCATATGAAATGACATGTTCATGTTTGAATCTCCCCATCCTTTCACACGGGTCAGACCCTATCAGACATTAAGTCAGTGTTTCCCAATCCAGTCCCCATGGGCCCGGGCCAGTCCATATTTTAGCTCCTTCTCAGCTCCAATTCATGGCTCCCTAACGACGGGGCTGGGAAACATCGTGTTGAGTAACTCAACTCATGAGGAGAATAAAAACGCAAACTTAAAAACCCAAAGGAGGAAAACGCTAAATGCTACAGCCATAGCAGACATTTCAAAAACCACTCCGCCCCCCCCCCCCCCCCCC
>JABFEB020000113.1:29002746-29013787 GCA_019775895.2 Stomatorhinus ivindoensis
GCCGCAAACCCCCCCCCCCCCCCCCCTTCTGGGATCGACACCAGGAGCAGAGAAACAGGACGACCACGGGAGCTGACCTTCTGCACATAGGTGGAGAACCTCTCTGTCTCAGCTCCAACCTGGGCCTTGTTCCTCCGGGCCATTTCAGCGATGGTCTCCTGCAGAAATTTGGCCAACTCCAGCTTAGCAGACAGAGACTTCTTCTGCTTCTCCTCCTGCAGGAAGGAGGAAAGGGACAGAGGCATGACTTCAATACACAGTCATCATTCATACAGTAATATTCAGTTACGTTCAGACCATTGCAGGCGACAGTAATTCAGCAAGTCATCTCCTAGGATCTCATACTAACAGTCCTGAATTCTGTGATGACAAACAAACCCACTCTACATTTGAGATGGCTCCGTTACCATGGAATCAGGAGGACTGCAGTGCTGGAGCTATATGCTGAGCCACAATGCAAACGAAACAATCAGATATGAGGTGGCACGACTAAGCAGAGCCGTGGGGAGGAAAATCAGAGCAGTATTTGTAGTTACTTGATGCTGAACTTCCTTCAGTATTAATAAAGTATATATGTATACATGTATGTATGTATGTATGTATGTGTCATCCATTCATCCATCCAATAATTGAATGAGTCACATTTAGCAATTCAGCAGTAGTGCAACAAATACTGGAGACATTTGAAAGATTCTAATATATATGATTTGAATAGAAAAATTCATTCAAATAACTGAAATGTGCAATTCACATTCTGTCCACAATGTGGCACAAGTACAACTCCTCTGACAAGAAACACACAAAACACAAGTAAACAGAAAAGATGGCACGCATCAGTCAAGACAGTCCTCCTAGCACTGCTTCCAGAAGAAAACATCAAGTGTGAAAGTATTTATTAGTTGCAGCCTTAGTTTTTAGAAAGGGAAATTAGAGGTTTGAGAGCCCTGTATGAAACACACACACACACACACACATCTGGGCAACTTAAGTAAAACCTTAGGGTTTCCCTTAGATTATTTCTGTATCCAGGTCGTCCACATTGGAGTCTGAGAGGCCGTGATGTAATGGGCCTGTGATCAGCGAGGACCGCCCCTCCCAGTCTGGCATGCATGTGAACCCCAGATGTTGAGATCACAAGAAGAATAAGACAAAGATAATGATGGATGTGCTATATGGACTGCGGTACAATGCAGAGCTGCAGTGAAAAGACACAAAGCGGTTGTGATTTCACGCGAACGGGACACGAACGGGACTCAAACGGGACTCAAACCCTTGGTTTGAGTTCTTTGCGTTATTTAAGTAATAAATCGAAAGCAAGGCTAGTCTGCAACTTCAAGAAGGTGCCAAAAGTATGGTTGGTTTTCCACAGGCATAAAAACTGGTATCAGCTCCGAATGACATCACAACGCAAGGCAGGTATTTCGTACAGAATTCAAAAAATACCTGTAGTAGGACTGGACGACACGCTAAGTTTACCTCTGCTGCCTTCGCACGAGTGATGCATGTGTTCCCTGAGACAATCAGAATCATTCTCATCTTTTCTGTTTAAATCTCTCCTAGATGGGTTGCTGAGAAATTTATCTTGAACTCCTTTTTGCTTCATACATACATCAATATTTATTGAAACAACATCACAATTTATATCACATTTATATCTGAAAAGTGCTGACATACTATATTATACAAGGCAGGGAACAACCTAGGATGGGGTGCCACCCCATGGCAGGCCTCCGCATGGCAGACCTACCCCACGCAGCATTCCCTCACACATGCACACATACGGGCAATTTGGTAACCTCAGCATGTTTTTGCACTGTGGGGTGAAACGGGAGTAACCAGGGGACATGAAAACTCCACACACATGTAGGTGACTTGAACCCGGGTCCCAGAGGTGTGAGGTAACCGTACCAACCCCTTACTCGATGCAGTAATTATATCCATTATTGTAGTAGTTGCATATTTAGTGCTGGTGGTGCTAATCTGAACATTCATAAAGTTAAAATATTAATGAATATTAATTTTAATTAATATTGGCTGGAAGCAGCATTCACGTGATATTTCTGAGAACAAAGAGAATATCAAAAAGAACAAATATTTGCAAAGAAGTGAATATCCCTATGTAGTTTCCGTAAGGAGTCATTCCCCGTGACACCATTACAGGAGAACCATTGGTGCAAGTACAACTGCTGTCGTCAACCGTCCACAACTTGTCAACAAAAGTAGACAGACAAAGCAAAATGTGGCATTAAATTTACTTACGTTGCTGACTGTCAGGGCAAACTACAGGCACCGCAAAGCTCATGTGAAAGATACTTAAAATAACAGATAAAACTTAAGATAAAACTTGCTTAACTTAGCAATGCAGCTAACTGACAGACATACCAACTAATCTGAAGGATTTAAAGAGCGCCGGGTTAGCAAATAGGATAACATAATCATCAGGCATGTCCTTCATTTTGGTGACAAGTGAACTTTTGTACCATTTCAGTTTGAGAAGCAAAATTAATGATAGCCTCACTGTTCAAAGGGACAGTTCACCACAAAACTGAAAAAGCACTAAAATGCCTCTAAAACGTATCTATCTATCAATCAATGATGTTCTCCTGGAAGTTGCCTAGTTTTGGAAATACAAGCCACAGAAATGCCAACCTTCTCTTTTATATAATGAGACTGAATGGCATCTTTCTGTGTTGTTTAAAGTGCCAAAACAATACATTACAAAAATTCAACAGCAATATCTCTTACCAGAAATCACAACCTGGTTACTCAAGATAATCCACAGACTTTATAGTGAGCAGATTAACGTTCAATGGCAGTACAGCTCAGCGGCAGCAACTGAATAATTGTAGTTTTGTTACAGCATGTTCAGTATTGCTCTGCACCTGTGACATAACAGGCTACATTTGACTGATATTGAATAAATATGTTGGGCCCATTTAATTAATAAAAAAAATCATTTTAAGTTCCATCTGTTTATCCATTAATTTTCCTGATGTTTTGGTATTTTGCCGTGGTATCGTTCCACTATTGGTATCAAAACATTCTAGGCAAGTATTGTATCAAAGTCATGATTTTGGTATTGTGACAATAATAGGGTGCTTTTCCACTCCACCAGGTACCGTACTTTTGGTTCTTCAAGGTTTTGCTTTTCCATTGGCATAAAAAGTAGTAGCAGCGCTTGATGACATCACAAAGCGAGGTGGGACATTTTGTACTGAATTTGAATAATGACTATGGTATATTATAGGGCTAGCTGATGTGCAATATTAATGCAATTCTCATATCGCAAGGACCACGATAACTCATTTCAGATCAGGCTTTTTCATACATTTGTTCAGTATGGACATTATAGTGTGGGGGAAGGGTTTAGGTTGCACTAAAACATTTTTACTTTGTCACTGGAAACAAAAGCAAGGATTGCATTTCTAATGATTGTTCCTTTGAGTCTTACCTTCATCCTTGCAATTTATATCACTGCTAGACATGCTTGCTAGAAAATTTATTTTGAACTCTGGATCTTCCCACCAGATGTCAATTAAAGCTTGGGTTTCTTCATTTGTCAACGCCTATATTATTTTTTATTATTATTGTTGTTTTTTAAATTCATTTATCATTGTTTTCCGAGTTCATAACTGCACTGGCATTTCAGAGGTCGGCTATTTGCAAAACCAATTGACAAAGAAAGTGTTTGCAAGTTTCACCAAAAGTACTGAGGTACCAGAAAAGTACCCGGATGGATTGGGATTTTAGGTACCGGAACTTTTGTAGGAGGTAATGCTCCTCGACTGGAAGTCAATGGAAAAGTGCGTTACCTGGCGCAGTGGAAATCCACACTGTGTCATCCATAGATTCTCAGATAAATCACATCAACTTGGTTCATGATAGTGATTCAAATGAAAGGTTTCATAGAACATCCCACGAAAGCTTGAGCAACTATCCCCTCAAAGAATAAAGCATAAACCACGCGTGAACATAGTTTGGAACTGGTGTCCGCACGGTGCAGCAGGAAGAGTGCAAACCTGGACTTGCCTTCTTTGACTCCGTCTCGAAGGTGGACGGCAGCATCTCGGGGAAGAGCTTGAGGAAAACCGGCAGGAGAAACTCCATGAAGGGAACGATGATGAACACCATGAAGGGTAAGAGGCGGAAGAGGTCTGCACATGTCCTCATGAGCTGGGGGAGACGACGCGGACTGGGTTAGAGCATGCAAGAGAAGGGAGAGGGCAGGCAGCACAAACTATAGACAGGCACCATGATAATTGATGCATAGAGTTACACATCCAAAACACTTTAGATCACACTTTCAATCAGAAAAACACCAACTCATTCTCATAACCAAACTCCTAAACATCAGAGTTATGCCACAACACATTTGGGCAGGAGAAAGAGCAATCAAGTTATATCAGGACAATCAGACCATGACAGAAGCTGCTCTACCACCTTCACGACTAGGGCTGCATAATACTAAATACGGCTAGCGGGACGTGCCACATACTATTATTCTGGTAAATCATGGAAGCGATAAGAACTGAAGTGGCAATGAAGATAGGGACAGATCAGCAACGACATCTTTCAAAAAGAGGAAACATTGTGAGTAAAGAAGGAAAAAAGACTTTGGTGGCGTGATGGTACATTTCGCAGTTTGAAGTCTGATACGTTTATTACACACAAGTCTAAGTTATACAAATTACTACTACTGATTTATGTCTGTTGCCAACTTATTTGACATACTCTCTTGGTAGATAAGTTCTGTTTGGCTACAGTTTATTTCAGGTAAATTTCATGACATTTTTTTTTTTGTTTTATAGATAGCACAACATTAAGTAAAAATATTTCAAATAAGTGTGATGTGATATCACGCAGCCCCAGTTATGATGATGGCAAATAACTTCACCTATTCCCAAGACCAAACCATCAGAACGGAGGGGGGGGGGCTAAATAAGGGCTACTGTGAAAGCAATGAAAATGCAGGGAGAAGCTCCCCTACTCGTCTCCTCTCCCTCCTGGTCAGCTGCTGGCCGTGCAGGAGACGCCACACCATCCGCCCGGCGATCTTAGTGTCGATTCCCAGGAGGCGGAATCCATGGTAATAGTGCTTCAGCTCGTCCAACACCCTCTGGCCGAGGGATTTCCTGGTCACTACCGTCTCTGCGGCGCTAGGGGGGGGGGCGGGGCCGACAGGGTCGGGATCCTTAGGAGGAGTGCCCTCATTCTGCGTGGGGCCGCCTTTAGCCTCCTGGAACCAGGCGCAGGAGGTGTGGAGGGGACGCGCCAGCGTGCAGCCAGAGCCGGCGGGATTCCACACGGGGTGGGGGTGCAATGACCATGACGGGCCCACGGGCTGCGTAGCAAGTTCCAGGTGGTACCGAACACATGCCGTGGGGGGCAAGCACAAGCGGCCACGCCTCTTTGAAAGCAAGAAGGTTCCCCTGTGACCAAAAAGCGAACAACGTGGAAAGTGTAACGCTGCAGCAGTTCGACAGGCGGGATGCATTATCCAAGATACAAACAAGAGCACTTCATAACGAATGTTACAATAAAGATCTACTTCGAATTATCAAAAACACTAAACAGGCCTGATAGTTACCAGCTTGTGCCTGAATCCTTTTAATTAAACCTGCCTTGATCATTCAAAATGCAGCAAGACATCTCACCTGGATCGCGTCACAGCGAGCAGCACTTGGGAACTGAACACTGCCATGGTCCGTGCAAGACACAGGTCCCGTTTCCTGAAATAATTACAGTTCAGTGCCCACAGCGACCTCCAGTGTCTACACCATAATATCACTGACGGTGGAAAGGGGGGGGGGGCGTCATGGATCCTCTTTTTAAAGCCATTTTACTACCCATTGCATTATACCTGCGGATACCCGCGGCACTGGTTAAAATCATGTGTCTCTCCAGCCAAAACCAGCAGTAAGTACTAGCACTGTTATACGGGACACCCTCCCAGGCGAAGAGGTGACACCCGATCAGGGAGAATTCAGTTGATCAACACTATTGATCCTAAACAGTAATGAAGTCTCCAAAAACCCTACATGTTTCAATAGACAGACACCAGTATGAGGAGGGAAATTAGAAACCCATTTGATCTTACAGGCAGCCGAAATCTGGGCATCGCACTTAAGTTACACACTCAATCCGCCCAGCCGGCATGATAGTCTCAGGCTGTCAGTTAACTTACTCGCCTCCTATAGTTACACTAACTGGCTTCGTGCCACGGCGGATAGCTTATGTCTACTTTTGGAAAAAAAAAAGTAACGCCTATCACGCCCATCTGTATTACTAATGCCTTATCTGAGAAAAGTCAAAGCTGGGGAAGAAATAAAAACCACAGCTGCATATCCAAAAGTAAAGGGAAAATAACGTTTCGGGGTTAAAACACAGATCCCTTCAGTGCTGTTCTCCCGGCATCTTTTCACTTGTTTCAATCGTCACTTTTCATCTTAAGGAGCAAACTCACCTAAAGATAGTAGGAGTCAAATTTCCGACACGCTCAGGCACTTTCAGTCGCAATAAGGTTCACCGTGAAAAGTACGATCCATTCGAATTTTCAGCCGTGAGTTTTAACACTGATGCAGGTGTGTTACCTGAAAACACGTGTATAAAAGTGGGAAATCAAAGCGCGCCGCAGTCTTCTAACGTACCTATCCGTCCCGGACAGGCGCCGCCGCTGCGAGGGCCCCGTTGTTATTGAAGAGGTAATTGCAGGTCAAACAAGCTTGACAGGCCAGTGACGTAGCGGATCAGGCGAGCACACCGAGCAGCCAATCCCGAGACCCCGACCCCAGTACAGCTCACGGCGCTCTGCCTGCCCGATTGGCTCAGAAAGAACTGATCCTGAAGCAGTTTGTAAAGGTGGAGTAAACAACTGCAGCGACGTTGTGCTGACGACAAAGACACTCAACTACCCAAGACGCTCGATTGGTAGTAATGCTTCGTGAGGTGTGTTGGGTCTTTAACACTTTGTTTTCACTTTTAAGCGCAACATTTGTTTCCGTGGAACTTGGTAGATTCGACGCGGTTTTCAGTAATAATTTCTATGACGGATCAATTCTGGACTACCGATTAGATTTATTTATATTTTTAATTTATAATCATTATGAATAAATGCAGGCGTGTCACTCAGCAGGGTCGTCTAAACAGTACAGTGTGTGTTGAGGTTTTTTGTTTAATAAAGCAACCATTATAATTTTCCTTTTTAGTGATCAGTTTTTGTTTAGTGAATGGAAGGGCGACCAACTCCCGTCAGTGTTCAGCGTCGACAGATGATTAGAACTAAATTCATGGTCAAATTCTTGCAGAGCTTATAAAGATATTCAACATATAGCTTGTAAAATGTTTCCTCTCATTTGGCCCTGCATTAAATATAAAAGAAACGGAACATTTATACATAATAGACTTTTTTGCTGAATGTCATTTTCCTTACACTGGGAGACTCCTGCGAATGATTACTATTATACAGAAAGCGCAATCCGGTCTTACATGTTTATCGGTGGCAGGCGCTGTTTTTTTTCCATGGGAAAAAACTATATTTCCCAATATTCCTTTTGCAGAGGTATAGCGACCAATCGGGGGCACGTTATTTTGGCGCTGAGTGGGGAGACAGGCCCTGAAAGCAGGGAGCTTTTGTTACAGCTAGAGGGAGAGAGGGAGACAGTTATATAGAAATACATAGGAACCCGATTTATTCAAAACCAGCTCCAACATCCCGCAAAATACGAGGCCCTCTCTCAGATCAACCATGGGAACTGAGACTTAACTATTGCCCCTGCTTTTTTATTATTATATTTTTTAATCAGTACATTGAATTAATAGTCGAGGATTCCTTTACTTTGCAACTTCAAGCTTTTGTTGTATCTGATTTAAAAAAAAAATATATATATATATTGCAGCAGGAAGCACAATATTGGGTGTATTTGTTTATAATGGAACACACTGAAGGTACTGGCCGCTTTATTCGCCTTCCCGCATGTCTTGTGTAACAGGCTGAACGGCATTGTCGACATGTCGCACCGCTGCTCGCGAGGATGCTTGTTTTAAGTGATGGGTTCATTTTCCCCCGTTTCTTCGGCATAGTGGGGGAGTGATGAAGGTATAATCTGGCCAATTTGATTTAAAGGGGCAGTGGCAGCCATGTTGGTCTCTTGTCGCTTTTGCGGTGTGGCGTAAAATCCGTGTTTTTTGCATTTCTTTTGTGCAGTTAATTGGCCGATGTAACACTAATTAGACGGTGCAGCTCGGATCCGTGCGCCTAATAGTGCAGCGGACCAGCGTAACGTCACCTCGGTGCCAATACTTTGTCCAACCAGATTAATTTGCAATCCATCGATGGCTATCTAGTTAAGTATCAGTTTTAAATTAACGCTTCACAGTGGCGTTTGCTTCTTCTGCAGTGGTTAAGCTTTATATCGTTATTCGCATGTACATTTACAAACATCGTGCCCCATGGTATAGGCTGCTATAATCAACTGAATTTAATTTTGCTCTTCCAAAAGTCGCGATTTAATGTTAAACGTTGATGTTGCCAGCATTAGCGGTGTATCATTAAATTGCGAGCGTGTTTGGTTTTGTTGCTGTTAATATGTACTGCACGTTGCGGTTTAACCACCCGAGCAGTGTTTACCTGTTCTTACTACGACTTAGCTGCTGTTTTGTTCTTGGATGTAGTAAAACGTTGTAACCTGGCCGTACATTTCAGACTAACTATCGTGGGCCGGTTACTCGTTTTTTTGCTAGTTTGTATTCCCTTTGCTATCAGTTTGACACGTTTGAATTTGTTTAGTGCAACACAGCCAAACATTACAATTGAACAGGATGCTGAGCTTTTGTATCGCGTAAGATTGACAGTAACTGTACAACTAACAATGGACCCCCCCCCGTTGTCATCGTACGTTGATGATACCTGCTCCTTGTTCTATAGTCCAGGAAATTAAACATTTACAGCTCTATCCTAAGTATGCCGATTGCCTATCGACCCAAGGACGATCGCTTCTCACTTGGACTGCCCGGGTACGGATTTTCATTCAAAAACATTTGTTCGGCCAATAGAGTTAATAGCAGCTGGAGGAAATCTGTTATTTGTAGACAAAGTGTAAAATACAGGTTCCTCTCCGTCCCTCCGCTTCCATGTTACACGTTGCTTTGCATAAAAACAAAATATTACCGCAAACGATATATCAAGCATTATAAAGTGCCCATACTTTGCAGACGAGAATCTACAAGTTGTGGATGGAGATGTGACTGAAATTGGTCGAGGATGATTTTTTTAAGTGTTATAATATTTAATGAAGTGTCATTTTATTTTAGAACTGGCATTTTTTATTACAGTGAAAGTGTTCTGAAATTGATGTGGTCTCTGCCAGATATCTCTTGTGGAAATGTTATCCTCAATTTTCTGTTATTGTTTTATTTAAAAATCTGTCTTGTACAACATACATATTATTATTGACTGTCTATAGGGTATGCTGTGGTAGTTCAGATTTATTAGTTATTAGTAATGCAAAATAAAATTTGCAAACAACTTGTGCAGTTCCATATGTGTAGTTGATATTATCATTATGTGTCAATAATTGTGCTTAATCTCTGAGTAACTCCTCACGTTTCAGAATTGAGATTAGTGGATTATATTCCATGAAAATTAAAAGAAAATTGTAATGTGTGATACCTCAATAAAAATATTTTGCAGACAGTTTATTTTGAGAACACCAGCTTTAAAAAAAAAATCCTGAGTAATTTTAATAATTTTCATGCAAGACAAATCATTCCTCATGTTATTGTTGAGTTCCAGAAATCAATCAAGTCATCATAACCAATTTTCACTGTTGGCTGGGTGACTAGAAGGATTAACCCTCAATGGCAAATAGATTCCTTTTTTTTTCTTTGAAATTTGCAAGTATTTGTTTTTAGGGTGCATTTTCAGATCAATACTAAATTCGATCAATAGTAACCTTTCACTATTTTATTTAAATATTTTGGTAAATGCAAAACATTGGAAGGGATCCAAATTTCAGCATTTCTTCTCAATGACTTCCTTGACAGTAGGTGGTTTAAAAACAAATTCATAACCTGCCCAGGCAGTTTCATCCATTTCTCTTAGGCATGTCTACTCTTTAAAAATGAGTCTTATCCTTTTTGATCTGCCTGTGCAGAGACACATTGAGGCGGTTTCTCATGCACACAGTTTCATTTCACTACTTTTTTTTTAAAACCTGTGACGCATTGAATGAGATTTCCTTTTAATGGTGCCAGTCGTGATTCCTCTCGTCGCTTATCGGCAATTAGCTTCTCGTTTTTCATGTCGGCGACATTCATTTGCAGGGATTCCGACACATGAGAAACATGTCCTGTGTTTGTGTTTTGGATACGGACCGCCTGCGGCAGGATGTGAGCAGTCAAAGATGTCACTGTCTTTTGTAAATGAAAAGGCTTGAAGACTATATATTATTTTAGAAAAAAAAAGATATATATATAGAATGGCCACTAATGTTGTAAGTTATTTAACGACACTGAAGCCGTTTCTCCAAATAGTAACTAGGATTATTTCTCCTTCCTTTCAGGCCCTGTGAGAGAGAGGGAAAGTTAAGGATGCTGCAGCGGAACAATGGATTTCTCCTTCTCTTTCATGCAAGGGATCATGGGAAACACAATCCAGCAACCGCCTCAGCTCATTGACTCTGCCAACATCCGGCAGGAGGAGGTGTATCACAGCAGCGGCGACGCAGGAGGCGATGAGGGCCCCTCCAGCTACGACTCGGCCCTGGAGTCGGGCTTCTGCTACCCTGCGGATGACCTGCCGGTGGTGGCCAACGGATACCCAGCCGGCTTCTATGAGCCCCAGGCCAAGTACTCCATGTATGCGCCGTTCCCCAATGGCTCTGCCAACGGATATGGTGCCGTACGCGGTTATGGGGACCACTGCCCCCTGCTGGGGGGAGAGGGGACTGTGATGAGGCCACCTGTCATGCCGGAAAAGCCCCTGGCTCCTACCTCGCTACCCCCCCACCATCACCACTTCCTTCCCCACCATCAAGCCCATCCT
>JABFEB020000113.1:29031553-29044716 GCA_019775895.2 Stomatorhinus ivindoensis
CTGGCGGCACTGCAGTTAACCCAGCCTGCCTGCGTACTTCTCTCACTGGCGGCACTGCAGTTAACCCAGCCTGCCTGTGTACTTCTCTCACTGGCGGCACTGCAGGACGCTGGGAGTGTCCATGGCACCAGTGCAGCGTGTGCCACAGCCCAGCCTCCTCGTCTTGCCACTACTGCCCCAGTTCCTTCTGCCAGAAGCATGAGGAGGGGGCTCTTGTGCCCTCCGTACCTGACAGCAGGCCCTGCTGCTCAAGACACAACCCAGAGATGCCCTCTGCACACGTGTCCCACCTCGACGAGATCAAGGTCAAAGAGGAGCCCCTAGAGCCAGGTGAAGGCGCCCCCTACTGAGGTCCTGGAGTAAGAACAAGAGAGGGATAAGCGGAGACGTAGTAGATAAGGAGTGGGCTTAACAGACATCTCCGGTTAACCAGAAATCAGGAGATCCAGCACAAGTCTTTCATTTTCCCAGCCTGATAGAGTAAAAACCTGCCACACTTATAAAGCAGTCAACCATGCGGGCCTCACTCAGCATAGTAAAAGCTGAGCCTTCTAGAACCATAATATTTAACCCACTTATTGATCTTTATTTTTCTATTATTCAATAGTGTGTCCTCTATAGCAGTGGTAATTTCAAATTGAATTTATTCAGTTTCATGTGAAAAGTGCTTTTTCTGTGATATTGGTTACTGGGCTGCTGTTATATGCTCTGTTCTATGGCCTATTGACCATGCCGTTCTCTTCCTCTTCCCTTGTTCCCATGAAGGTTCATTAATCTCTCCAAAAATACTGGATTATGTACCTCATATATAAATATATAAAATATTTGTGCAATTTTAACTGGACTGCATCACATTTCAGAGCATTATACCAAGAGCCCACTGAAATCCTCACCTTAGGATTCTTCAGAGTTGCTTAACAGATGATAATTAAGCAGATGAAACCCATCTTTATTTTGGGTCAAATTTTTTAACGTATATTTATTAAATATATTTATCTGTGTATGTTTACAGCAACACTCTGTGATAAAAAAAAATCCCATTGAGGTGTGTGTGCGTGCGCGTGTGTGTGCGTGCGTGCGTGCGTGTGTGTGCATGGGCACTCGTGCATCCTGTTTTAAATGATCTGTTGGTATTCAGATCCTGTATTCTGATGTTCAGTTTTTTGACATCTTGATATGGTCAAGTAGCCTTGTCAATTCTGAATACTTCCTCCTGTTTGTGTATTACAGAAGTGTATTAATGTGTAATAATCGATCAGTGAATGTGATCTTGGAATGTCACAAGAATTTTTTATTTTTAGGAAACTTCAAGAGAATATCTTGGTAAAAATGCATTTGGCTTCCCTGTTGTGGACAAATTGTTTATACTCCAAAATCTAGGTAATGGCAAATTCTGCGCAGAATGTTGCAGAATAAAGATCATTTGTATTCTTCCATATTTATGAATTTTAATGTCACATTTTTAAGTTTATACCAGGAAGTATCCTTATGATAAATTTGGTATCATTTTACAATAAGACTACCCTTATAAAGTGTTTATGAATGGTTTGTAATCAGGTTATTAATTAGGTTGTAACACTTTGTAAATCATTAGTACACAATTAGAAGCAGTTATAACAGTTTTCTTTTTGTTAATGAGTTACTACCAATTATAAGTGCCAAAGGGAGCCTTATTGTAAAGCAGTACCATAATTTTTAATAATTTAATAAATGTACTTCTCTGTATGTGTTATGAAGCAGGTGTCATCTTTACACTTCAGTATATTTGTTTGTTTAAAAAGTGGTCTGAATGTGAGCTCTATCCATCAGATCTTAATCCAAATTAATACATTTTAATACTGCACCTGTCAACAACTGGTGCAGTTGACGCCAAATACCACTGAACTCTTCTGGACTGTTTTCACTGCAATGTTTCTATTTCCAAATTGTTTCAATAGAGGCAGATTTTAGAGCTTTCCCATTTGTATTTGGTTTTTTTTGTGACTTTTCTATTTTATACTTTGCCTTTAAGCATTTGTATCAATCCTGTATTACATGCAGCAATAATATAGCATATTATAGCATTTCATCATTATGGATATTTTAAAACATTGTAATTGTTCGATCAGTGGAATATATATCATGTAAAAAATGTCGCTCAGTGATGTGATCATTTGCATCCTTTCATCGGTTTATGTGACATTTACTGTGATGAGCACTAGCAAGAACTTTTATTTCATAGTGAATCTGACCTAGAATGAGTCTTGATCTCATGGGGCTTTAAAATGACATCAGATCCTTTTCCAACTATGTAACCTGTCATAGTAGCCAAGATTACTTCACCTGTGTCGTGAAAATACCGTAATGAACTTTAAATGGCAAGTAGCTGTTGTGGTGTGAAGTACTTTTTGAAGATTTATACTCATGTAGTTACTCTGTACTTGCCAAAAAATCACATTACATCTCTATACCTCAGTATTTTTATTTTCACCACCTCTTGTTTGACTTTGTCATCAGGTACTGGTGATTGCAGTCAATGTGTGACATTATACTCTTACTCTTGTGTGTGAAAAGGGAGGTTGTCCACAAAAGCCAGTGCTTAGAGAAGGACATAAGGGAACTGAATCAGTCAAAGCTGATTTGATTACATTTTATCCCAATACTTCCAGTTAGTATCAGTTACTCTTGTGTTCTGCACGTCAAATCACTTTATTGACTGGAAGAATCAGATGCCTCTTCAGAAATTCCTTGAAGTTTACTTGAAATTTTTATGCCCATTCTCTGTGTTGTTTTTATTTTTGAGTAAGAGTATTGGAATATTGGAGTATTGCAGTATTGGTACTGGATACTGTTGTTATGGTTTTACATTAAGAGCTGAAAGCTTTTCCAGAGCTCCAGCAGTGCAAACCCTAGCTTCTACTCCTGCTGAAATCACCTCCCTCCTCTCGACCTCCTCAGCTTCCGCTTCCTTGTGTCCGTTTCGTTTACCTCTGTCTTCCATCAGGCTTCTACTCCTTCTGCTGAAATCACCTCCCTCCTCTCGACCTCCTCAGCTTCTGCTTCCTTGTGTCCGTTTTGTTTACCTCTGTCTTCCATCAGGCTTCTACTCCTTCTGCTGAAATCACCTCCCTCCTCTCGACCTCCTTGGCTTCCGCTTCCTTGTTTCCGTTCGTTTACCTCCGGCTCTGTCTTCTGAGTTATGAGTTTTTTTTTTCTTTGCGTCGCTCATTCCCAAGTAGTTCCAAATGCAGCTGAATAGGTTTCAGTGCATTATTGTCTCTAAATCCCCAGCACCGTCTCCAGGCTCAGCACAACCCTGTAATAGATATATGATTATGGCTGGATGGATTAATAGGGGGATGGTTTACACATACCTCAGGATTAACCGTTTCAGTTCTTGACAGGCATTTTCCACCATATTAATCCTGAAATAGTTCACTCATACTGTATAGGACCATCGTTTCATGTGTCATGACATCTCATAGTGATTGACAGGACAGTTATCCTCAAACCACGAAATATATTTTCTTTGAATATGTATGTATTAAGATTATATACAGTGCGTATTGACCTCACCTTGGAATTTAACTTTAGATTTTTAAAAAGATGGTGCGTCTGCTTTAAAAGGGAATTCTGTCCCTGGTCATTATGAGCATGTCAGTTTCATTGTTGTATAAATTTCCATGATTGTTGACTCTTATCACCAAACTATACACTCAGATGTAATAAAACCATCCAAAATTATATTGTCTATCACCTTCAAGACACATTGTAGTGTGGACCTTCCCTGGACTTCCTGTTAGGGTTACATGTGTATTGATGTTGAAACAGAGTGACTACAGATATTTCGTTTTCTTGTTCAGCTTCTGTTACTGCTGATGTAAAAGAGTTATGCTTGTAGACTTGTACATAAGAAATAGAAGATAAATCAGTCATTTTGATGTAGTGTCTTTAGAATGCCTGTAATATTTAGCTTATTAACGTGTTTAGGGACGTATATTTTTTGTACGTATATTAACTGTCTTTTTTTAATTTCAGATTATGACCTCAAAATGTTTTCCTCTGTCAGAGTATATTCTGAAGGGTTTTTACGTAACATTCCACAGATCTGATCATTTTCAGAATTTGCTTGAGGTTTGACTTCAATAAAACAATGCATTATGTTTAAAAAAGTTGGACATTTTTATTAACTAATATCGAGTATTGCAAGGTGCCCATGTAACCCATGCAAAAGTATACATTTTAATGCCAAAACGTCTCTCCATAATACATATATTAACTACAAGCTAGTTAAGTTTCCCGACAATTCCGCAGTTTCAGTAAATGTAAAAAATAGACTTGCACGGCTTAAAAATATTTAATATCTAAGGCCAGAACTGTGCAGAGACCAAATACCTTTGAAGGTCACACACATGTTCACTTCGATATGTCACTTTCCCACCACACAACAGGAACTGTGACAATTTTTCTGATAAAGCACAGGACACGTCCTTAGATTTTCTTTAAGGTGCCCCATTACAGCTTGTATTTCAATGCTACTCCAAGGGTTTTTCCTTATCCCAGCTGTTTCTCGTCCATCGTTTGTTTGCACACCTGCACCCTGGTATACTCCCCCATTACCAGTGGTTAATTTTTGTCCTGCGTTCCGCAGTCCTGGAATTTCTTGCATGTCCGAGCTCCCTCTAGGTCCTCGTGTGTACTCTCCATAATAAAGTCCCTATTCAGGGGTTTCGCTGTACAAAGGCTGCCTCTTTCAGTATGAACACCTGAGGATTCCATCAAAAGATACAACAGGGTCCTTGAGCTGGTGAAAGGAGAAAATGGCAACCTACCACAGGATGAAAGTAAATAGGAACCCAAATGTTAAACAGGCTCCTATAGTACAGTTGGCAGCAGTTAATCCTGAATTGTTTCGTACACTGAGGATTAACTTCAGAAAAGGTGCCAATTTAGCAAGCTCTGTGTTTTAATGCTTGCCCTGCTCTGAGGATCAGTGTTCACTCCTGCCTAACCAAACAGTGATCACTTTGACGTTACCAAAAATAAGCAGCCTTAAGTTCTGTGTTCCATATATCTAGTGTCTCTACTTATATTAGTTCAGTAAGACTTAAGGCTACTTTTTTTGTCATTTATAAACACATTTATAACAGATAATAATGCATCAATAAAGTATTATAAATATGGGAATAAATATTTATCAAAACGCATAACACATTATGGCTATGTGTGTTATGCATTATGAAAAAAAGTAACCAGTAAAAATATATATATATTTCTGTTATCGTTTGACTAGTATACTAAACTCATTTGGTGATTTTTGGTCATTTGTTGTGTGTGGAAAGATACAAAGGAAAATGGTTTTATTTGGTGATTTTCATATTAGACAAACATTATACAGCAGATTCTAACAGGCAAAGAATCCAGCATCCCACCCTTTGTTAGCTTACGTGCTGAGTAAGACACTTAACAGGAAAGGGATGCTGAACTAATCTGCTGACAATACCTTCTTCAGCAAACCGTTACCACACTATTATAACAATAGAATTATACCATATCTTTTTTAATTTACTACTATCTGAAAAGTCTGTTATGAATAAAGGCAATTCTATTACATGTCATTTCACTGTGAACATAGACTATAAACCATACTAACCTTTACAACTGACTTCGAGGTGCTGATGGATATGTGGTGTGACATACAGCAATGGAATTGTTGGCTTTCCAGTCTGTGCTGCTGCTAATATCAAACCAATAGTAGCAGATAATAAAGGGAGCAGCGCCCATTTTAGAGCTGTTATCTCCTTTATCACTCTGCGGTATTGAAAGCATTCTGTGCCGTCTAGGGTTGTAGCATGAGACAGAACAAACAAGATGGCATCATTCAAGCACACGAGATTGCTCTAATGCATTAAGGTGATGAGGCAGCCAGGAGTGTCACAAAGTAGAGACAGTGACACTGTCAGAGAGGGCATCTTCACACACTGTCCTACAGTGCGGTACGCGAGCTGCTCATTGGCTGGACGGAAAGCTTTACAGAGGGTAATAAAGTCAGCACAGAATATCAGCGGCTGCCCTCCTCTCACCTGAGAACAGTGCAGACACCTTTCTAGAGCGAAAAACAATACAAAGGACTCTTCTCACCCTGGTCACCACCTATTAGACCTTCTTACACAATGTTTTGTACACAAATAAACCAAGAACAAGCATTCAAGAGACTTACAAGAAATACAGATCTATTACCCGCGTTTGGCTTTGAAGATGCCCTTTTGCAGTTCACTGTCACCCACTGTGCTAAATGATCTTTCTGATGGCAAACTAGTGACCTGTATGCAGAGATATTTCTTTGCAAGGTGCGAAGTTGGAAAGACTGGTTCATGTTCTTTCTACTGTGCAGGTGGTTTTGTCTCACTGTCAATCTCAGCTGCTTTCGTGCAAATTGAAAGTTCAGCCTCAATCACACGTCTGTCAGATATCGTGGCTGGATGTCGGCCCCTTGAAAAAGCTGCCAAGGCTTCGCTCCTCTTTCTTGCCCGCTGGTGTGGTTCCTTCAGCCGCTTCCACAGCTAAGCTAGTCTGGGCGATGGTCTCATCATTTTGAAGGGCCTGCATGGCTTAATATAGGAGACGGTGATACAGGACTGAGCACAAGGAGTGCGGAGAGAGTTCAGCTCCGTCAGTGATGAGCAGCAATTCTCATTTCACTGCTCCACTCACATGCCCTGACGCGCGCGTGCGCGCGCATACACACACACACACACACACACACACACACATACACACACACACACACGCATACACACACACACACACACAGAGCAAAAGGAGGGTTCATTACACAGCAAAAATAATACAATATAATGCAGTGCAGACATACACCGGGTACTGAAAGGCAGCTCGAATACAAATTAAGGACAGTTCTTCACCCCCCTTTACACCCCAAAAGGCCCCCACAACAAGGTGCTGTGGTGCAAGTTGTTGTGAGTTTGTTTGCATATAAAGGATGCACTGTTTGAGGTGTGAGGATCCTGAGACCTGAGGGGTGAGGCAGGATGGGACAGGTCAGGGCAGAGCAGGGCAGGACAAGACAGGGCAGGACAGGACAGGGCAGAGCAGGGATAAGGCAGGGCAGAGCAGGGCAAGGCAGGACAGGGCAGAGCAGGGATAAGGCAGAGCAGGGCAGGACTGGACAGGGCAGAGCAGGGCAAGGCAGGGCAGGACTTCAGATGATCAACCAAGAATATTGGGGCATATTTACTATATATTTTTTACAATGTCCTATTAAAATGACACACACTTGCAACAATACCTTTATTTGCACTTTGTACATGTGCCTGATGTATCAAAAACATTCGGTGCCCTCTGGGACCATGGCATCATTTTCAGAATGCGAAAGGTTGTTATAGAAAGCCAAGCAGATCAAAAATATGTGATTTTTTTAACCTCTTGACAATACATTAACAACACGTTGTTAATGTGTTGTCAACAAGTGCATTATTTTTTCACGTTAACAGCATGTAGACAACGCACGGACATCACGTTAACAGCATGTAGACAACGCACGGACATCACGTTAACAGCATGTAGACAACGCACGGACATGTCCGGGTTCAGACAACTCACGGACAACAAGTTAACTACTTGTGATCTCAGACATCTTTGGATTGCAGTTTTGTGACTTAAATTATTAATTTAAATGACTATTAAATTCTTTATATCAATATAAAATTGCCTCCATTTGCTACACTGCTGCCTTTTTGAGAAACACATTAGTGGACATTACAGCTTTAACATAATTCGTTAAACTTTATTTTTCTATCAGGGGTACTTTTCTATCAGCAGGGGTTCTCACTCAATATTGATTAAGGGTACAGACCATTGTAACGATTGTCTGGCTTTGGAAAGCAACACGAACTTTTTTTTTACCATTTTCATTTAATTTATGGTCATGGCCACCAGGGGGCACATTATCACTGATAATGATGATTGTTAAAACTGAATCAGACCTCTTTTTGTGCAGATATGAGGCACGCAGACGTAATTAGGTACTCGGGTGATATTACCTATTTCCATGGAATTTACAGCTTTCCAAAGCCTCAGGATTATAATGAGAGTTTGTAGGCTAATTAGGTCAGATAGCAATTTGATTTGGCTTCCCTGACAGCAGATGTAGGCTACGCTACAGTGCCAAAGCCCCAAGGCTATCCGGGAATTTCTCATTAAAACCATTTACCTGAGAAGTAAGTCTTTAGCCAATGAATTAAAGTCTATGAGAAAGTCTATGCAGATTATGCAGTATTATGCATTCATGAGACCTATTTTGTATTTTATGCACATATAGGCTACAGCATGTTGTGATAGTGTCCAAGCCCAGGATCATGCAGAAGGTCTGATGGCTCCTTGCTAATTACAGCAGGTTGTTCTCATTACTTGATAATAAAATGGCAATCAATCTATTAACTTCAAATTAACTTATTAACTTGGAGTTTAACAACTTGCTGTAAGTGATTACTGACCTAGATTTCAAACACCTGTGATTAAAAACAAAATCAAGAATTCAAAAAGTCAAGAATAGCTACAAAGAAATCTGCGGGCCGGTGACATGACTGAAAAGTGCCGACCCCAGAAAACGTTGTCGCTCCTTCAGGGTCCGGGAATGGGGCCAGACCTGGTGGTTGGCTTCCCATAGATCGAGCATGATAAAAATCCTGGCTCCTTGAAGCAGGTAGAGGTCTGATGACCACAGAGGTACCAGATACTGGTTCTTCATGGTGATCTTGCTGAGGTCCCTATAATCAATACAGGGATGAAACAACCCACCCTTCTTCTCCACAAGAAGGAAACACCCTTCAGCGGTGGACAAGGAAGGGTGAAGAGTAGCTGCCGTCAAAGCCCCACTGACATCTCCTTTCAGGCACCGACAGGGAACACAAGCAGCCCCTAGGAGGTCTCGTATCTCCTAGACGGCCATTTCTGGGGGGTTGCCAACTGGGATGCCAAGATGTTTCATTGGGTGGTGGGGGCAGTAACGTACTGTACCACTGCACGCTCCTTAACCAACACTTGTCAATATTTAAATTCCGCTCTGTAAGTAAGATGCAGCAACTACATGAGTGAAAATCTTATTGTATGTGTAACTCGTGCACAAAGATAATATCCCTGTACACTGTCATGTACTCTCAATCCATGATTAACACATCAACTGTTTGTGTATGTGGGTCTTCAATCCCATATTTTGTATACACTTAATAGCAACTATATTAGTGTCATCATAAACCAAGTTCCATACTTCTAAGCTATGACTAACATGCAAGTGATGAGATATCAGTGGTGGTGGCTTCGATATGTTCAAATATTCACAGTGCTCAAGGATGGACAGCATTTCTGATACATACTGTATGATTAATATATGTATTAAATATACAAAAATAGTATTTTATATTTGATTGACTTCACAAAATTATATTGTAATTTGTATTGAAATACTTTGTTCAGTAGTTTTGAATTTTGTTTGTACAGAAAATGTTTTCCCCAAAACAGGATACATGATTATTTCATATATGCAAAAAGCCACATTTTGTGCTGCTGAATATTTTGCTGAGTTGTATTGATGCATGGGGTTCAGGTCAGAGGACTGAGACGACCAGGGCAGAAGCTTGATATTGTGGTCGGATAATCATTTCTATGCTGAATTGGACATGTTTTCAGGACTACTGTCTTGCTGGAAGAACTAATGATGGCCCAGTTTTAGTTTGCTGGCAGAGGCAGCCAGATTTTGGTATTTCATGGAGTCCATAATGCCACTTGCCCTAATAAGGTTTCCAGAGCCTCTGGAGGAGAAACAGCCCCACAACATCATGGAACCTCCTTCATATTTTACAGTTGGGTTAATGTTATTTTCATCATAGCCATTCTTTTTACACCTGTTTCATCAGACCATAGAACATGGTTCCAGTACAAAAAGAAACAGTGTTTCACAAACTCCAGGTGTTTCCATCTGTGGCTAACTGACCAAACTATTACTTTCTGGCATGCCTTCCAAATAATCTGTTAGCATGAAGGTGGGCTCGAATGGTATTGGAGACATGGTAACCCCAATATTAAAAACTTTGTTTTGTAATCCACCAACAGTGATCCTTGGGGATTTTTTTTACATCTCTTGCAATCCTCCTGACTGTATGTGCTGGCAGAATAAACGTGGGTCCTCTTCCAGGCAGGTTTGTAACTGTTCCAGTTGATGGACACTTTATTATTATAGCCCAAACAGTAGAAATATTCATTTTCAGGAGAGCAGCTATTTTTTAATACCCATTACCTGACTTATGAAGGTCAACACACTTCTCCCTCATTTGGTCTGTGTTTTCTTATCTATCCCATGCTGATAGATGACTAAGAAAATTTGGCCTCTGTCACACCTCATGTTTGTACCCCAGTTAATCAGGATGTCATGGATTACAGCTTAAACATTTCTACACACTCCAATAAACTGAAAGACGTACAATTTACATGAAAAACAAGCTTAAGTTACATTGTGTTCCCTATAATTTCCAGGGGTGGCAATAATTGTGTCACATACGGTTTTGTTAAAAATAATTATTTCTTGTTAACAAACTGGTTGTTATCTGATTACATTTATTTAAATGAAAGGCTAGATTTTTCTCATTTTTTCAGTGACACGAAGCTACGTCACCAAAAGGTAGATTTTTTTCTAATCCTTTTAAAACTTTGTACAAGGGGTGGCAATAATTGTGGAGGGCACTTTAAAATTATAAAATCGTATATATTTTTTTTTACATTTTCTTTTACATAATGTTTGTTTCCATATAGCAAATATATAACTGGTTCATCGATTGCATTGTTAGTTAAAGTCCCTTTTACAATATTACTATAACCTATGAACTAAAGCTTAAGTAAGCAGTGAAGTAATAGGAATATATTACAAAAGAAATTACAAGAAACAAATATATAGATGTAAATGTAATACTACAAAATGTTCAGTAATTCTTACTTGAAGGGAAGATTACGTTTTGGTTTTAAGTGTTAATATAGAACATTAACCGATCAAAATTATCTTAAATTTAATAAAGTAGTCCAAATATATGCGGTTATTATTGTTACATTAACAGGACAGGCTCTAACTCTCACCAGTATGTAACAGGACAGACTGCAAGCAATCATTGTTACAACTATTACACACAGAGCTGTTCGTACAATGTGGCTATTACATTTACAATTCAGGTCACCGTGCCATTACTTTATACGATGCAGTCGTTTTATGTTTAATTAGTTACCGCATGTCCCTTAGAATCGGTTTGCATGCCACACAGAACAGGCAGCTCTTCCGCTGGGGGCAGCAGCGAGCCACATGCAAACTTCCGCATCTCCGAACTGGGCGAAGAGTCTCCCTGCTCCGTCTGTCGCGGCCTCGTGTGAGCATGTTAGGAGCTACGCCACCTAGCGGTGCAGTCCGCCAGCCGTCCGCCAGCGCAGCGCCTGTGACAGACGGCGAAGGGGAAGCGGAGAACCTGAAGCCGCACATCCAGCTTCATGAGAAAGTAGGCGTTTAGGAGCAAGCCCTGGCTTTAGCTCTGAGAGGCGGACACTTCTTCTCCGATCCGTATTAAAGAGCCCGAGGAGGGGCTGTGTTCGCGTCTGTAGGATGTCCCGACATGAAGGTGGGTGATCGCTTCGCGTCCGTGTCGTTACGGCACTACGGCCGCGGTTCCTGTCACGATGGCGGCTGTGAAAGTCGTCCCTTTCTACGGGCTCCATGCGCCGGCTAGCCGGTCCGGAAGTCGTGTACCCGCGAGGACAAGCGCGTAACGTCGCTGATATTCCGGACGCCTGAGTTAGGCTGGTTGCTTAGTCAGCTCGTCCAGCTAATCGGCTAGTCCGCTACTTAGCAGGTTCGATACGAGGAGAGGCGAAGGCCGGGCTGTGGATCGCGGAGGGCGCCGTTTAATGCTAGTTTGTTGTATTTTATCTTAGTTACGCGGCGTCTTTTGGCATTTTAGTGATTCTGCGATCCTGCCCAGCTATCACTAGGCCGAGTGCTCCGTCATTCGGGCCTGGGAAGGCTGAGGCCTGGCGAGGCCTAGGCGGCGGATTCGGCGGCGGTAGGGGACGCTTGGCGTTCTGTAGTGTTTCGGTTATGCATGTAAAAAATAGTAGTATGTTCATATTTGTGTGTTTGTATGCGCATACGTATGTTTGTGTATATCTGCAACTTACGGTCAGCTGACTATACACTGGCCGTTTCCGTGAGGCATGTTGCTAAGTAGCTGTAGGCCGTTCGGACAGTCCCCTTGCTCGGTGCTGACATGGGTCTTAAAGTTGCCGCAACCAGTAGTTTTACTTGGGATTCCGTGGAAGAAGGAAGAGGGTGAGCACCACGAGCAGTGGCCGAGGTCTGTATGGGAAGCTTGTACACAATGACTGCCGGCCGCGGTCCGTATAGGAAGGCTGAACACTATGAGCGCTGGTCGGGATCCGTGTAGGAGAGGTGTTCACTATGACTGGCAGTGGGAGTCGGTATAGGATGGCAGACCACTACTTTTGTTCGTCAGGTCAGTCTACTAAGGCTGGACACTGATCGTTAGTGGAGGTTTGTATAGGAAGGCTGGACGCTGTGATAGTGAGTGGGGGTCCGCATAGGACGGCTGGACACTATTATTGCGTGTCAGGTCAATATAGGAAGGCTGGACACTGATTTGCGGTGAGGGTTGTATAGGAAGGCTGGACATTATGCTTGTGAGTGGGGGTCTTTATAAGAAGGTTGGACACTGATTATGATTCGGGGTTAGTATAGGAAGGCTGGACACTATGATTGTGTGTCAGGTCAATATTGGAAGACTGGACCCTGATTCACGGTGGGAGTCGGTAAAGGAAGGCTGGATACTATGCGAGTCAGGGTCGGTATAGGAAAGCTGGACAAGTCAGGGTCGGTATAGGAAAGCTGGACAAGTCAGGGTCGGTATAGGAAGGCTGGACACTATGATTGTGAGTCAGGGTCGGTATAGGAAGGCTGGACAAGTCAGGGTTGGTATAGGAAGGCTCAACACTATGATTGTGAGTCAGGGTCGGTATAGGAAGGCTGGACACTATGATTGCGAGTCAGGGTCGGTATAGGAAGGCTGGACACTATGATTGCGAGTCAGGGTCGGTATAGGAAGGCTGGACACTATGAT
>JABFEB020000113.1:29051133-29062862 GCA_019775895.2 Stomatorhinus ivindoensis
CCCCCCCCCCCCCCCCCCCCGCTTCTTGTGACAGGTTGAACGAGCCAAAGATGTCGGAGGTCGAGCGGCAGATCGTGGAGAGCGAGCGTGCGGACCGCAGCCTGTTCGTGCAGGAGCTGCTGCTGTCCACGCTCATGTGCGAGGAGAGCAGCTCTTCTGACGAGGACGAGCGCAGAGATTTCGCCGACTTTGGGGCCATGGGCTGTGTAGATATTATGCCTTTAGATGTTGCTTTGGAAAACCTAAACCTGAAAGAGAGAAACACGGGGAAGGAGCCACCACCTCCTCTTTGATGTCGCCCTTCCACGCAGACAATGTCCTCTGTGCTGTAACTGCCAATGAGAGTGGACAACACCTGTTTTTGGATTTGTTTTTCGGTGATTGTAATTACAGGCCTGTCACCCATGTTACATTGTGTACATTCATAAAAAACAAGAGAGCGCGTGAGAAGAAGAAATATATTAAATATATGAAAGCTGATAATCAGTTCCACATAACTAATTTTTACTTCAGATGGTTAACAAAGGTCGCAGTGCTTCCGCTGCTTGTTTGAAAGGCTCTCCAGAAAATACTCCACATTCGACACTGCAGAGGACACAAACCCTTCTCTAAGAAGCTGCTGTGTGTATTTATGAATATTAATGAATAAAAAGTGCTTGGATGGTTTACCGTAACTACTGCATGATGTCATTTGCAGCGTGCATGAGTTTTAATGACGTTGTCATTAAAATAGGAAAAAAAATCCCAAAGCTTTCTTTAAACATTTAAGGGTAACTTGAACAAGATTTCAAATCAAATATAGCAAAAACAAGAAACTGAGGGACTTGTATTTTAATGTTCTTTTGTGTTAAAAACTATTATAGAAGCTGCAGTAGTTACTAAAACAGTGCAATGTCTGTCACAGCTTGACTGTCCCTCCTTCAGTGTGACATCACCGTGCGTGATTTGCCCATGTGGCCTCTCGTCGCCCAATCAGTCGCAGGACTGCTTCCCAGGGTGTGATGGTGAATTTCAGAATGTGCAAAATGACAAGATGAAAACAACACTGAGATCCCATAGAAAGTATCTTGTTTGAGGAAAACCTGATCAACACAAGAAAAACAATCTTGCTTCTAATATTTTTCTCATATATTGTGATGTTTCGTGGTCAGCTGTTTAAGCACCAGATGTAGATTCTCATTTATGCACTTGTACAGATGACCTGCTTGGTCTTGCTTATCATGCTCACTTTATTATTATTATTTTTTAAATCTTTCTCCTTCCCTCTTTCCTTAGTTTGCCTTTTCCCAAATTCACAAGTTTTAGATCTTTTTATTTTTGAGAAGCCTTACAGCCACTATTTTTGTTCTTTTTTAAAAAGGCATTCTAATTTCCTCTGCTAAAAATAGCACCTTCCCCTTATTCCTTTTTTAAGCCTTGTTATGACTCATGCCACCTCCCTGCCTATACTCTTACCCTCTATGTAAAATACGATGAGATGTATATTGAATTTGTGCGTTAACTTTCGTAATGGTTCTAGGACATGGGCAAACTTTCATTTTTTTAATGTAAATTTAGAATACAACAATAAAACTTGCGCACAGCTTTTGATGAAAATTGAGTCACGTCCCTGTCCTACTCTGCTTGGGAATGTTAGGTTTAAGGATCAGATGTTGCTCCACCCCAAAGCCTAGGTATTTGACTCTTAAGTTCACACTCACAACTCATCTCTGACTTGGAACTTTAAAAACTTGTTCTCCCCTAAACTCTTCAGCTCCAAGCTTTACCACAAATGGAAAATTATGCATCCCCCCCCACTAAAAAGACTTTTCCGATGTGCTGTGAATAAAGGAGACGTTGTGGCACTTACAAGGGTTAAAATCTGAGGGGTCGTTCATCACTCTGTGAGATGCTGCTTCACGGTGGCTTCTTGCAACATTTTGCATCAGTGGCAATAGAAAGATCAAAAAAATCAGACTCTTCACTGACAGTAATTTCTTTTCTGACCAAATATTTTGAATTGTATTAACAAATGCGACTATTAATACTTTATTTTGGCTTGATTTGGTTTTGATAAATTTGGTCTGCAGATTTCATAATTTCTTTAATATTGTTGCCCATTTTAACACATCACAATGAAGCTGTTGTACAGTTCAATTCAATATACTATACAAGTTGCATAACGTATAATATCTACATTGTACAACTAACAGATGAAAGGCAGAGTCATTGACATTAAGCACTGTCATGGCCTATCTGAGCCAACAGAACAGCTTCAATGCACATAGACATTAATTCTGCACGTGTCTGGAACTCTGGTAGTGACTGCATTCTTCCATGAGATCTTTGCTGTTTATGGTGTGGAAAACCTATTCGATTTGAGTTCTTGTACGTTGTCTATTTTCAAATTATTCATTGACCACATGCCCCGTGGATGGAAATGAAATATCCCGAATGTGCCCCCGCCAGAGGATGGATGTGATCAGCCGCAAGCCTTTTCTTCACCAGGTACCGAAGGATAAGGTATTTGCTTACAAGCATACAAACTAAACATAGCGTCAAGATAAAAATACACAATAAATAATGGAGGGAGATAGGGAATAGGAAATGAGCGACATAAGCATGCTTAATAAATAAACCTGTAGCCGTTTCACTTTTCCTTCTATCTAGTGGTGAGGCTTCACCCGGAGCAGGAAGATGCGGTGCGCACGACCTCCCCAGTGCCTCAAAAGGGTGGGCACTTTCAATTGTTCAAGCGAAAGCCACCCCCCCATGCCTTTGCATCAAGGGGATTCAGGGCTATTGACATAACATTCTTCATCAGAAAATCACTGCTAATTATATATGTGTATTTGTACACAAAGTTCATTTTATGCGCTGCAACATGGGCATATAATCTCTGAACAAAAAAAGATCAGCGCCGTGGATATGCATATTCACAGATTCCACCGTTTGCCTTTATCAGAGACATTTACTGTAAATCACAATGAAAACCAAACGAGCACAAACCATTGGTTTGTCTTGATGGATTTCTGCATCCGAAGGCACACAGAATACACTACATTTATAGCACATTGAAAGACAACACATTTATTGAAATGTACTGTATTGTAAGAGATTTTTGTTTTTTATTTAGATAAGCATCATTCGTGATGCACAGAAATTCTGGTCTAACCTGTAGCAAAGCCTGTCACACGGCACAAAGACACATTGTAACAACCCGACTGAAAAACAAACAGGAAATCCAAGGTACACATACATTCAGGTAAATACCATTGTATAGTTACATTCATAAGAAGTGTTCTGTTTATGTATTCACAGTTTTTATTCAAAATATTAACAAAACCTTATTTTCATCAGTGCAAAGAACATTATTTCATCCCGCATAGTCACAATTATCAAAATTAGGCGTAGCAAGCAATGCTAACTGGATGTATCCTGTAAAGACAACTTTTCTTGTAACATGTAGCATTTGAAATTAATGCTGCGTTGACATCTGATTTGCAAGTTGGCTGCCAGTGTGCAAAGAGGATGACATGCAGTATTAATGGTAAATCACCAAATATGCTGCATTAAGACTCAACAGCATAACATTGTACACTCCACTGCATTTAATACTCAGCTGTAAAGTAGTGTTACTCCTGCATTAATACTGAATGGTGCAGAAGAGTACACATCTGCACTGTAAAGTTGTATGCTGCGGTATTACTTGTAGAGGCTACTATACAATACAGTGATGTATTATTATAGTGATATGATATACACTTCAGAGTGACTGTGACTACTACAACTACTACTACATTTTATACAGTTTTTCCACAAAAACCAGTCTTTTACAAAGTTAAAAAGACATAAAAATACAATAAAATAAAAGGGCCAGTAGGCTGTTTTCTGTACAAATGATGGTCAAAAATAAGATTATATTAATATATAAAGTATATTACAAAAAATAAATAAATGAATACATAAACTAAAAACCAGACAGAAATTATTCAAACATAAAACAGCTTAGTAGATTATATAATTTTTAACCTTCCAGGTGTTTTTCAAACAGGGCTTTTGGGCAGGCTTTTGTCAGCGATAAAGGCAGTAGGATAAGGCAGTGATTCTCAAGCTGCTCCTTGGAAATTACCAGACTCCACATTTTTGCTTCTTCAAAGCTCTCTGCCAGACAGTTCACATTTTTGCTTCATCTGAGCTCCCTGTCAGACAGCTCACATTTTTGCTTCCTCCGAGCTCCCTGTCAGACAGCCCACATTTCTGCTTCCTCCGAGCTCCCTGTCAGACAGTTCACATTTTTGCTTCCTCCGAGCTCCCTGTCAGACAGCCCACATTTCTGCTTCCTCCAAGCTCCCTGTCAGACAGCCCACATTTCTGCTTCCTCCGAGCTCCCTGTCAGACAGTTCACATTTTTGCTTCCTCCGAGCTCCCTGTCAGACAGCCCACATTTCTGCTTCCTCCAAGCTCCCTGTCAGACAGCCCACATTTTTGCTTCCTCCGAGCTCCCTGTCAGACAGTTCACATTTTTGCTTCCTCCGAGCTCCCTGTCAGACAGTTCACATTTTTGCTTCCTCCGAGCTCCCTGTCAGACAGTCCACACTTCTGCTTCCTCCAAGCTCCCTGTCAGACAGTCCACATTTCTGCTTCCTCCAAGCTCCCTGTCAGACAGCCCACATTTTTGCTGCCTCCGAGCTCCCTGTCACACAGTCCATATTTTTGCTCCTCAGCTCCTCTGGGGATCTCCAAGAAGCAGGCTGGGAAACACTGGGATAAGGTACTCACTGGGATAAGGTACTCACTGATCAGACCCTTTTGGGGGGGATGACTGGATTTAGCTGTGTTACTATTCCATCAGTAGTATAAACTGCCTTTAAAGTACAGTGCTGCATGGCTAGCTACTGTTGTAGCATACAATCCTGTGTTAGGTGTAAATTACTGCTCAACCTGCTAACAAAAGACAATTCAATCTCAGTAAAGCCTTCTCACTATGTATTTGCAGTAAATACAATATGAGATGCTGTAGAGTAATACTGAAAATAGTTTCATATTTACACGAAGCCTCCATCTAACAAATGCTAATTTGGGAGATAATTGTGCTGTAGCAAATGAAATATCTCCTCATTGCTTAGAGAAAATTCCTGTGTGTGAGTGACATACTATGGTCCTGAGGGTCGCACATAATCCCACCAACAGAAAGATACTATCAATGTGGCTGCTTCTCCTTCATTATTTTTTAATATCCTTATTGCACAAATCAGAGTACAGAACCAATAATCTAGGAAAAAATATCCAGTAGTCATTCCTGCCTTCATTAGAGAAATGCACGTTGAAAATACCTAAAATAATATTTTAAATCAATTTATATGTTACAGATGGAGCTGGTGGATACTGAGATTAATCAGTTCACAAGATTTTTCTCGTGGAGAAATTTCTTACTTCATATATATGTAATAAATATTTTAATTAAATTGCTGTTATCTAAATAACAGATTTTTAGTCAAGACAATTTTTTCAGCCTACAACACTGTACAATGACATTTCCATATCCTTAGCATAAATCAAAATCATCAACCATGATGCTGTACATAGATTTTATGGGTGTCACTTTTGCACTCAAAATACTACTGGCTCTGGGTTAGTAAATTATTTCCCATTATATTTTCAGGTAAAATAACAATCACAGAAATATTTTATAGTTCTTTTGTTTTACTTTTTTCAGTCAAAAGTTTACGTGTATGTCCACTGTGCTTTGGGAACGAAAATTAGATAAAGAAGAAAGAAACACATACATCCTGAACACATGCAAACATCTTTCTCCCACACAAACACCCTTTCACCATCACACAAGGTGTCTCAATGTCTCAGCCCAGGATGTCCAGGTAGACAGGTGAGGTTTTCGCCAAGTTAAGCAGTGAGTTGTGAATCTCCTTGATGTTAATCCTAAGGTGTGGCTCTCGCTGCCAGCAGCCTAGCATCAGGTCGTAAACCTCCTTGGAGCAGGTGCGAGGCCTCTGGAGAACCCGGCCTTGTGTGATGCATTCAATCACCTGTAAAGAGAGAGCAAATGCTTTAGATCAGAGTTTCCCAACCTGGTCCTTGGGGACCTCCAGTCCATGTTTTTGCATCCTCCCAAGAAGCAAAAATGTGGACTGTCTGGCAAGGAGTTGGGCGGGAGCAAGAACAGAGACTGCCAGGGGGTCCCTGGGGGTGGGAAACCCTGCTTTAGATGGTAAAGAGAAGTCAGAGGTTATGAAGTAACACCCATTTTAGGTGCTTAAACCCCATAACATGGACAAAAACAACAGTTTCTGACAGTCAAAGCCTGTGCTTTTAATTGGGTAGTTCAATGGTAGCTAATACAAGGGGACAGAAAAGTGATTCTTGTTATTAATAAAAGTGGAAGGAATTTTCTTTCTAATTTGTTAAAAGTCTTTCTAGTTATAGTTTAGTCATTACAGGATTCAGGACTGATATATTATACCCCAAGATCACAGTATGTTTTCTATCCTGTAAGGATCCTAGAAAAAACTTCAGCAAAAAACCTACAGGATATCTTACTGGATATAATGTGTACTAATCAGCCGACACACTCAAACAAACATCCAGAGAATGTTTAACACAAGGGTGCCCAATCTCATCCGCAAAGGGCCAGTGTGTATACAGGTTTTTGGGGTAACCTTCAGGTCAGCTGTTCAAACCCAGGTGTGAGGACAGCATGCACAATGGTCCTTTCTAACCCCTGGTTTAAGGCAGACAAATTTATTATTATTTCAAACAGTCAAATCTTATTCAACATATCATCTTTTCATTTAGACTTTGTAATTGTAATTCTCCCTTTCCTATTGGGTTTCCCACAGAGATTACTGCTAGCACTGGGATTGTAATTCTCCCTTTCCTATTGGGTGTCCCCGCAGAGATTACCGCTAGCACTGGGATTGTAATTCTCCCTTTCCTATTGGGTGTCCCGCAGAGATTACCGTGGGCACTGGGATTGTAATTCTCCCTTTCCTATTGGGTGTCCCACAGAGATTACTGCTAGCACTGGGATTGTAATTCTCCCTTTCCTATTGGGTGTCCCGCAGAGATTACTGATAGCACTGGGATTGTAATTCTCCCTTTCCTATTGGGTGTCCCGCAGAGATTTCTGTGGTTAACTTGGAGTGTTTAAAGTTAAATCAGCTCAAAATTCAAGCCCTTTTAGATTTGATTGTCTTTCAGATCAGCTGCTTTTCTAATATGTTTCACCACTAATTATACCTCCTAACCCTAAAATACAATTTAGAAATATTGATTCAAATTGATTTTTAATTATTCATGATACAAATAAATGTGTACTTGCATTCCTCATTATCACAGGAACTTTCTGTAAGGCCTATCCTCAGTAAATATAAACTGCACCCTTTATGCACCATAAAATATGGAAGCAAGCATTGTTAGCAGAATTAAAACATATGATCATATTACAGTTATTGTCATATGGGTGGATGTCATATGGTCCCTGATAATACTTAATGTCCTGGACCTACGTCACTGGATGTAGACGCCCTGCATGGTGGCCAGTGCTATCCTGGTGATTATCCTCTGTGGTCCTCGGAACCGCAGCTGCCACACCAGGCAGTGACGCTCTCACAAAGCACATATCCCACAGTAGTGTTGTAGAAGGTTTTTTTGCAGCCCAGGGGCGATACTGGACTTCCTGAGTTGCCTAGAATTGTGCATCAAGTTGGATGGCTACCCACCTGTATATCTCTTAGTCACCCAGTGCCGCAGTAACCCTCAGTAATATTTGTGCTTCTGCATCAACATGACTGAATACAAGCTGCGAGTTCTGGAACTCTCAACCACACCACAATCAGTTTTCTATACCTTTTTGAACTGACTGTATTCTCTCAACTAAAAACCTTTAAGTTTTTCCACCCTTTTAGTTCAACTGTGGTAAAATCTCATGGAACTAATAATGAGATCCCTGGTTGACAGGGATCTGCAAGGATACATCTCAATTAACTTGCTACGCATTTTCCAACTGTGGCAGTTCTTTTACTTGAAATGTTCTCTGCATGCCCTACAGAAAAGGCTTAGGAGGGAAAGGATGAATAGATTTGTCACAGACCTCATTGTTAGACAGCTGGTACCAGGGCTGCTTGCCGTAGGTGAGGATCTCCCAGAGAACGACGCCCAGACTCCACACATCACTCTCTGTGGTGAACCTCCTGTACATGATACTCTCAGGGGGCATCCAGCGTATGGGGAGCATAGTGTGACCCCCCACCTGGGGCAGGAACACAGCATCAGATTATAGACATTTACAGCTCCCTGCAAAAAGCTCACGGCTGACACCATCACTACTGCAGAAACGCTGCCTAGTCTACCTCTTGCACATAACTCAGGGGTGGCGAGCCTGATCCATGGAGGGCCAATGTGGATGCAGGTTTTTGGGACGACCTCTCAGTCAACCAATAATAAAGCTGGGATTCTCAGCTCCAGTCCTGGGGACGCTCTGTTATTGGCTGACTGAGAGGTCATTCCGGCGCCCCATGGATCAGGTTCCCCATCCCTGACTCAACTTGTTCTGTTCCTATTTAATCACTTGGATTTTTTGCTGTGGCCAGCAGAAAATATTTCTTTTGTGCAGGGGTGGATGGTTCAGATGCAGAAAGTAAAAATCCGAATCAAGATTTTGTTTCAACCAACCAGTTGAGTACTCTGCGACTGTGACTCTTTATACTCAACTGCTTGGCTAAAACAAAATCTTGATCGGATTTTTACTTTCTGGACCTGAACTATCCACCTCTGTTCTGTGTTATGGTGGAATCTAAACATAATTGGCAATAAAACAAGTTACTCAATACTTGTGATGCAAATTGCATGTGTTTAATGCACTGTTCAACATAATATTTGTGTAGTCTACAAGAACCAACAGTCATTTAGTAAAACCTGACACGATAACCTGATTGGTAAAGATGCACATCTAAATCTCATTACATCTCAATTAGTGCTCACCCTATAGTAATCAGTGCTGTACACATCCCGGGACATGCCAAAGTCTCCGATCTTCACGAGAAGGTTCTCCCCTACCAAGCAGTTACGTGTAGCCAGGTCGCGATGCACAAAGTGCTGTGAAGCCAAGTACACCATCCCTGCTGCAATCTGCTGGGCAATATGCAGCATCTGGGAGGGGCTAAGCTCAGCCAGCGCCCCCTGCCGCCCATCTGCCATCAGGCCTGCATCAGGACCGTGTGCCCTGGAACAGGGTCTATGCATTATGCCAATGTATGCACTGGCATGGTATTATATACACACGATATAAATAATACCGCATGCAGGCATACTACCAAACACACCTTTATAAGTACATATACAGGTAAACGAACCTGAGGAACCTGTTGAGATCCCCATGTCTCATATACTCAAATACCATGATGAGAGGGTCACCTTCCACACAGACACCATAGAAAGTCACGATGTGCTCATGCTGAAGGTTAGTCAGAAGCTCTGCTTCCCGCCGAAAGTCTGCCCGACAGTCTTCACTGGCTTCTTTCAGCATCTGCAGGACAGTTTATGAAGGATTGGCTTGCACAGGCAGCATTCACTGATACCATAGAAAGGACAGTTTATAAAGGGTTGGCTTGCACAGGCTGTATTCACTGACACCATAGAAGGGACAGTTTATAAAGGGTTGGCTTGCACAGGCCGTATTCACTGACACCATAGAAGGGACAGTTTATAAAGGGTTGGCTTGCACAGGCTGTATTCACTGATACCATAGAAGGGACAGTTTATAAAGGGTTGGCTTGCACAGGCAGTATTCACTGACACCACAGAAGGGACAGTTTATAAAGGGTTGGCTTGCACAGGCAGTATTCACTGACACCATAGAAGGGACAGTTTATAAAGGGTTGGCTTGCACAGGCCGTATTCACTGACACCATAGAAAAGACAGCTTAAACAGCATTAGGTCGTACAGGCAGTCCTCGCTGGGCTGTTTACAGATAAAATCGCTATTCTGTCCTCTTGTCTACATGAAGACTCACAGGAGGCTAATGACTCGTTCAGCCGAAGATGGCCTACATTTCCTAGCGCTGTGCTGGCTTTCCCCTGTCCATAGGCTGTAAGGCATGAAGCAGAGTGACGCTTAAATGGCCGCGTACCTTAACAGCCACCAGCATTTTCTCCTGATCGCGAGACAAGCTGTAACATTCTGCCAGAAAGACCTTGCCAAATGCCCCCTCTCCCAGCTCCCTCTTCAGGACGATGTTGTGTCGTTTGATGTGCTTAACGACTGTGGAACAGGAAAAGAACAGTGTTCACTCCATAGACAGAGGAGAAATCACTGTGACCCATCTGTGAACACTGGAAATGTATGGCAGAGGCGCTATGAAAAACCCTGGTTTGAGAAGCCAGATTCAGTCTCCAACAGCATTAGTAGTATTAATAATACTCACAGGATTATAACTGTCCCATCGACAATACTCACCACCGTGAGATTGTAGCATCACTGGTACTCACAGGTATGTGATTGGAGCAAGCTGCTAGACCCGCTGAAGTATTGTGGGTTCTCAATAACTGGAATCTTTGTCATTCCAATCATGACCAAGTCATTTCCCATCTCTGACGGGGTAGTGTTGCCGTTAGAAACGTGATGAAGGGGGCTGGAAGAGTCATCATCATTACTGATCACAGAAGATGATGCTAAAAAAAAAAAGAAAGGCCATGAGACAGACACGCGTCGAGACGCGCACAGCAAAGCACTTCGAACAGTCTTTCGCTTTGGATTTTAGTGAGAAAAATGCCCTTTTCCATCCACACACCAATTTTCCATACAACTTCTCTGATAGAGGGCCGCACCGAGCCTGCTGGCATCCCTAGCGGCACAGACACAAGGGAGGGGATACTCTGGACACCCTGGTCACTTCGCAGGCCACTTAGGAAATCAAACACTACTGGTAAATATAGAGTAATCGATTCATTGAGCTCACATGCATTTGGATTGCATGAGGATACTGGAGCAGCCCAAGGAGACCTGTGAGATGTTCCTCAGCAGACACAAACACAGAGATACTGCCCTACCTTCTGCACAACCATCCCTGTATTGCTGCAACTAAAACCATAAGGTCTACAAAATTAACCTAAAATCAATTGTGGCCCGTCAAGTAAGTGGCATGATAAGCCTGATAAAATTATAATTTAATTCCCATCTATTTATCAGGACTTACCTTTCATTCCAAATTTTGAGTTTCTTCCAAATTTCAGAAGAACCAACAACAGAATGAATCCAGTAAAAGCTACGGCTGCAACTCCCACGACTACATACACCTATGAAAACAATTCACAAAATGCAAATAACATAATACAACACTGTACACACTGCCTGAGAACATGCAGTCACAGTGTACACACTGTCAACATACTTAAAGCCATGCTGTTCACACTGTCTATAAATATGCAGTCATACTGTACACATACTTACATCTACACTATACACTCTGTCTATATACATAATACAACCACACTTAAAAAGCTGTATATAATATACACACTGTTTACATACTCACAGCCACACGGTACACACTGTCTGTGTACATGCAATCGCAGTGCACACACTTTCAACATACAGCCACACTGTATAAACTGTCTATATATATACAGTCACACTGTACATACTATGCACATACTTACAGCCACACTGTATAAACTGTCTATATATATGCAGTCACACTGTACATACTATGCACATACTTACAGCCACACTG
>JABFEB020000113.1:29070941-29085808 GCA_019775895.2 Stomatorhinus ivindoensis
CATAATTATTTGCATGTAAATACACCTGTTCCTTCAACTCACACAGCCATAGTGCTGACTTTCAGTTACTAAAGTACATAAAAAGGAAGCTAAATTGGTTCATTTTTAACAGTAATTAGTTCAACCCATGTATGAAACCCATACACATTATGAAGAACCGGGGTGAACAGGCAGCGTTTTGGCTCCAGCAATATCGTGTTGCACTTCAGTACATTTCATCTTGACTGACCAAAGCTGCATTTTTGGTTAAACTTTAATTGACAGGACGCAAATACTTAGCGGTAACTACTAGTGAAGTACAAATTATGCACAAATTGAGTAACTACTTGAGATAAAGGATGCGTCATTATTCATTAAAGGTGAACAAACATGAGATCAGTATTTCACTTGTTTAATTTGTTACTTGCTCTTCAGTATTTCCCCGGTAGGTCCTTGGTAGCTCCTTCAGTATTTCACAAAGGTTTACAGAATTAATAGATAGAGTAACTTCACCATTCATTAAAGATGAAACATTTGATCACACTTTGAGGGGACACAAATTATGTAGCAGTACCCGCCTGCTTAATGTATTAATTAACCAGTAACTAAGTATTAGTTATGTACTGCTCCAATATTTGATCATCATTAATCAAACATTATGGTTCATGTATTTCATTCAGGAACTATATTAGTTAGTTCGTGTATGAAATAATTAAGTTAATAATTAAGTAACATAGTTCCTGCATGGAATACATGAAGCGTCGTAACTGATTAATGATGAGCTGACACTTAGTTAATGCTTAATGCATTAAGCGAGCACTACTACCTTGAGTCTCCTCAAGTGCTACCCAGCATTTCACTAGTGTTATTCATTCATTATTTGTTACTTCGATAGTTCCTTTGGTAATTCAGAAAGGTTCACAGAAGTAACAGATAGTAACAAATATAAGTTCTTGAGAAAAAAGACGCATCACTATTCATTAATGAACGTGCACGAGATCAGTATGTACCTAACACTTAGTTCGTGGCTAGAATTTAAAATTTGGTGATCGGTGATCATTGTTGACACACCACAGCACACAGTGCATGATAACGAAATGTGTCCTGTGGATCTGACCCATGTGACATCGTGACATAGCAGGGGGCAGCTAATTCAGCGCCTGGGGGGCAGTGCTTGGGGGAGGTACCTTGCCCAGGGTACCTCAGTGGTACCTTGCTGATTAATACAAAAGTAACAATTTAATGCTACATTATCTGTGGCCCCTCAAGTAAAGTGTTACTGCATTCTTCTGTGAGCAGATGTCTGATTTCGAAAACTCAATAAACCCATAAAAAATGCATGATACTTACAGACTCCTGAGGTTTGTATAGAACTTTAGATCATTGTCATTGATTGAAGACAGTCTGCTTTGATTTGCAATAAATCTATTAAAATAAACACATTTCAAATATGAAACAATAATATTCAATTTGCAAATATTTACTGTTTAATATTTATTATTTTCATGCTGCAAATATTACTGATTTATTTCACTTCAAGTAACACTATTTGCCATTTACATTGTGGGACTGTAGTCAGTGTTTAAAACTGTTAGAATACACAAACTTCATAAACCGCAGTCAAACGACAAATGCACCTGTGGAACAATCTGACCATCATGCTAACATTTATCTCATAGCCAATTTCCTTGAAACATACAGAACAACAATAGAAAGTGTTTAATTTTTTGCATTTCAGCCAAGTTACACCTGTGAAGGTCTATGGGCCTTTAATGCATCGTAGTCTAAAACTCAAGCACAAATAAAGGCCAAATTTACACGCATATCTCCCAAGAGTGGGTATTATTCTATACTGATATTAAGTTTAATTATCAATGAATTGAAATCTCTACACAGTGAAACCGTAAGTGTAACAAACAGACGTTTTATAGCATATTCCGTATCATCTAGCACTCTTTGATAGTCACCTGGAAACGTTACCATTTTCGCACACTGTCCCACCTCTACGGGAGTCCCGCTTGTTTCATATGAAATATATTTTTATCCTTTAATAACAGAAAATGGGAGTGCTTATTCTTAAAAAATAATAACCCAATAGAATTACGCACCCAAAAGGGCGCAGCTGGTGTAAATTACTAATTGTTAACACTTCACCAATATTAAAATGCAAGAGTTGCAAATTGTGGGGAAAATTAACTGACAAAATCCTCCTTATATCATTATTTCGCATACAATACTTCAATTCCTTTGTCTAATGTAAATCTTTGATTTATTATTCGGTTTAGCTGGATTACTATGGTTTGCACGAGTATTAGTAGAAATAGTGTAAATATAATGATAGATCTTACTCACATTTCGGTGACATTTTCCATGTCAATATCTGACTGGAGAAGAGGGAAAGCCGCAAGCCCAGGATCCTGTTCAAGACATACGATTCTGGACGCATTGCAAATGCAAGATGCAGGACAAGCGGCGCAAGCCCTCCAGAACCCGAGCAGAACCCAGCAGAACCCGAGCAGAACCCAGCAGAACCCCCAACAAGCCGCTCCATCCGCCTTCCAGAAGGAAATCATGGCGGATCCTGCGATGCCAAAACCTCAGCCTGGATACAGAGAGTCGGCGAGCGAATGTGATGGAATGGTCTTTCTCTCTGTCTCCGCGAAAATTGTCCTGCAGTGTCACATTTCTAAATAATGAAAATGTCCCAGAGATTCGGCCCAATCAGTATTGCTGTCCCCCCCCCTCCCCCCCGCCGCTACACGGGGTAGATCTTGATTTTCAATAGCGCAGAGGAACTGTAGACTGAAAGAAGAAAACGATGGTGATAACAGGGTACCAGAATGCGCCGATCGCCGCCTACAACCGCATAAGCAGCAGTGTAAAAGTGTTCATAGCCACGAGCATGTTATTCACCTAGGCATTTCGATGTAACGATGCATACGTTTTCAGAGTAAAAGCCCTTAGACGTAGACATACAGAGTACACACCGCCGGTTCAACTGATAAGCATTTAAAAAGGCTGAGGAAATTATACCGTGATGTAGCTAAATGCGTTTACTTTCATTAAAATGCTCAGAAAATTATTTACAATACTTAGTCTACTTGTGCCTCCAGACAGTATATATAGCATTCCAATTACCTGATGGTGCTAAAAGGCAGAGATATATGCGCACTTCCCCTCAAACACTCTATCCTATGTATCTGTGACGTGCAGTTTGACGCACAACATGGGTTGAATCTAAGACAAATAATTACGATATAAAGCGTATCTGTGCAGTCCGTGGAATTGCTGTTGACGGCATTTTAGGGAAATAAGCTCATTGAAATTGCAGATTTATCCACGGGTATTGTCTGAGAATTTGATACATTTTTGTATACATTTCGATGACCGGAAATTGATAGCCATTGACATGAAAACGAAATAATAATCTGAGTGCCCAGATTAATTTCTGAAGACGCAAACAAAATGAAGTGTAACGGTGTAGCTATACCTTTTCGATAGAAGACGATATAGCGCAGTTGCTTTTCCGTATATACAAAGCCTTGTTGAAGGCTGAAATACGCTACTGTTCGGTCATCACGTGTCACAATACATTCGCTAAATCCTAACTCTTATACATATTTATTAATATCAGAAACTTGATTGAATCTAATTAGCTTTCCCGTAATATTACACGGCACGTGAAGTTATAGTGTATATTTAGCACCTACAGTTGTGGAGTATCAAGTTTTATTCGTCACATCCACAATTATGCACTGTACCACTGTGCAGTGAAATGCCTTTCCACCTGTTTAATGAACTGTATTTGATTAAATATGTAATAGAAAGACAAAAACGAATCTAACAAGCTACGTAGGAGTAAGAATACGATTATGATAAAGAATGATTATAAAATAACCTGACAAATAATATTCAATGACTGTAAAATACACCAAAACAGAGGCCAGAATATCAAAACCTGAAAAACTGAAAAAAATATGCAACGATAGTGGGTTGGTCTTATAGTTCATGCTAATTACCGTTTATGGTATACTTATGCAGGAATAAGAAGACTTTATTGTCATTGAATTGCTGAGAATAACAAACAAGGAGATTACGATGCGTTCCCTTATTTAACAAGCTCAATATTTATAATAGAATATGATATACTTCTTCTCACCTTTAAAGAAACTTCCTCCAGTCTGTTTTGGATGTTCTTGCTTCATACACTCCAACCTGATTCTCAGACAAAGCTTTAGATCATATCCAGGGTTTTAATACACTCTCTCTATTTAAGTATAGAATGATAACCTAAGTGTTAAGTCTCACCTACTGCTACAAGTGCCAAGTAAACGGTGGACAATGACCACAGAAGTATCTGTGAGAGTTAGGAGAGCTGTCAGCCTAAAATTGAGATCACCCCCATTAGCTGTTCCATCCTTTGTGTTTCAGTTGGCTGTCTCTGGTCTGCCTCAAATCTTTCTTCTCTCTCATTATTTTTTAATGCTGCTATAGTTAAAATAATGGGTTTCCAATTCCACGAATGACCATATCTCTTCATAAGCTAACTATTAATTTACAATGTTAACCCCTTTTCCTCCAGATCAAGGACATTCAGCACTGAAGTAATTGGCAATGAACTAAACCCAGACAACTTGCTTGTAAGACTGTGTACAGAAGAGATGCATGTATTGACCCCTGTAATGACATGGTCCAGTGTACTGACGGTTACCTGCATTGGTTTACACCCTGATTTTCTGTATTGCCGTTTTTATCTTGTTGCTGTTATCCAAAATGAGAAATATTATATTCTGTGTTCCATAATCATCCTGTGCAGAGTGTACCCCTGTCACGTGACCTGTGCTCCATGGGTTTGGGGCCAGGACTCACGATGACCCTGTTTGCATAAATGGATGGAAGGGTATGATGGAGAGATGGATGGTTTTAAATAATTACATTTGTTCTGTAGACATTATTTACTAATATTATTAAATATAAAAATGACAAAAGGGCAAATCTATGACCTGACGAGGGCAGAGCATGAGAGATAGACCACGAGATAGACCACGAGAGATGGCCCTCACACTGTGACAGATTTGGGGCCTTTTGCAAGGAAGAGTAGGAAAATATTGCGAAGTTGATGCTGATAGACTGAATGCTGTAATTAAATCAAAAAGTGCTTCAACAAAGTATTAGTTTAAGAGTGAGTACCATGGGTGTCGCAACCATTAAATCTGAGGGGGATGTGTTCCCCTCACATTTAATAATTATTACTTTGGACCCCCCAGTTGAATTGTACATTAAAACCAGGGAAAGTTTTGAAATGATTTGATCGTGGTCTCATTTTATACATCATTAAAAACCTGGGATTTTAACAGGGGAGTGTGCACTGTTTATATCCACTGTAGGTTATCTCGATGTGTCCTGGGGTAAGGCAAACAAACAAACAAATACCCCTTGAATTATTCTTCAAACAAACTTTCAGACGTTTTGTTATGTTTCCAGTGGTGAGGTACATTCAAATATCAAGAGTGGTGATGTGTTATTCATGTGACACCACGACATGCAAAGCACCACTGTTCACTATAAAATATATCAATGATGTTCCAGCTCAACAAGAATATTTGATAAGAAATTTGAGCACTTCCCCTTATCCCCATCAACCTAGCAAGTTGTAAGTAAGGAGAGAAACTTGTTGTTCAAAATTTCTTCCCCTTTTTGCAGCCATTGTACATGGTTAGCATCTTTTTTTGTGGATATTAAAACTGGTAAATGCGCATGAATTTAGTTTTAGTGTGGATAATGTTTTTTTAGCCCAGACAGACGGCACATTTAATGATGACACATGAAACGTGTCACAAACCAGCAAGAACAGCCCTGAAGAAAAAGGCTTCAGTGACATCACCGCTAAGAACCGTTACCCAATTCCCCTGCTGCCTTTCATCTTTGACCTGCATCAAAGGGGGGCCCTATTTTTTTACTAAATTTGGACTTATGCAATGTTTATCATCTGGTCAGGATCCGCGACGGTAATCACAGCTGTCGTGATCTTCTGAGTTTCTGAGAATTTGAATGTTTCATCTGATATCTTGATCCTTTTGTTCCTAGATTCTGAGTTTACCTAGCCTTGTTAGCCTTGTTCTGATAGTTGTCCTCAACTTGCCCAACCCTTGCCTGGTTCACCAGTCTATGTTTTTTTGTCTAACAATTCTGATTCTGTCTGCCTGTGCTGTTTTCTGACCCATGCATACAACCCTGATTTTTTTCTTGTTCCATTTAAAGCCCCAATTTCTCCTGTTTCTGCATCTGAGTCCCCATTTCCCCAGCTGTCAGTCACAGAAAAATGCTTGGCAAAAAATACTGATACTGAGTAAAATGTAAGCGCTAACCTAGGCTTGAAGGTGCGCATGATGAGCAATAGGTTACAATATGCCTGATTTTTAGGAAATTTTAATGACATGATAGACGATAGATGTTTTTTCATTGAATGTCTTCACATTAATACATACAGTATATTGTGTGTCAAATAATCCGTTTTTAGTTCAGTATATGCTTCCAGTGATACTCGAGTGAAAAAAAGACCTGCAAACAAAGTTACAACCGTCTCCTACTGCCACCTGGTGGTAATATACGGAAGCTCTCACCCCAAGTGCCTCAGATCAGAGTTGCTCGGTGTGGGACGATGCATGGAACAGCTTCTTTATTAATAGCTGGCACTGTCGGTCGAAGTTCATGTGGCGCCATAATACGTTATGTTTTTGACTGCTCTAACATTAATTGCGTTTTTTAACACCCTAATGGAACAGGTATAAGCAAAGATTTTTACATTTAATTTCTGTACTGAATATACGTATTAAACATTTAAAAAAATAGAATAGAGAACTTTATTATCATGGTGTACAAATAAATTTGGCATGCCACTCCAGTGACAATGCAGAAGAAGTAAAAATAAATAATAGTCAGAAATATAAGGTTTACCTAAAAATATTAAAATATATATGCCTTGAGAAATTAATATAACAAGGATTTAAAAACTAGATAATGGGTCAAGTCATGGTCATGAGGTGGTACAGGTCAGCCAGGCAGACAACTTGACAGTAGTGCAAAAGATAGTGGTACAAAAAAGACACAACAGTGTGATATGTGACAGCAGAGCAAATAAGATGTCACTGCCCGATGGTGCTGCTCCTATGTGCCACGCCCCTCGTTAACCTCGTGTGGAATCCTCCTGATTACCAGCTGTTCCTAGTATTGTCCAATCGAGTCTGTCTATTTATGCTTCCCAGGGCCCAGTCTTGTCAATAAAGTCCTGTAGTCGTTGATGTTTATTTGTACCCCGGATTGTAATCTATCTCCTTCTAATAAACCCCGAGTTTACCCCTTATACTTGTACTCCCGTGCTTCCCTTCAGCGTCCTGGTATAAGATTGATTATTGCCGATTCCACAAGGAAACAGCTTTACGGTGGAATATGTTGCTCATTCTTGAGGTGTGCGTCTGGGCAGCTGTTTTTATTCCTTTTTGTGGTATTCGCGGTTTTTAAATCCACTCACCCTTCCCCGAATCGCCTTGTTATTCTGTGTCAGAACAGCGCCTGAGGTATTCAAACTGTGAGGCGCGTGAAGGGATTGCGGAGGTGGTGCGCAGGTGCGGGTTAAATAAAACAGAACAGTGTGGAGTTTAAGGTGCTAGGCCAATTTCGAAATTGCAATCTTTAGAAAAATGTACAATAATGTGAAGACATATACAAAACACGACGCTGACAAATTAAAATAACCAAAATGTGTTAAGACACCACGTTTCGCATACATGGAATTCCGTGTGTACCATAAAATTGCCCTGTTTGTGGGGGGGACTCCGTAATGTTATTTTGTCTTATATAAAACACGTTTTCCCTTTAACTCCAGAAAAAAACAAAGTGTGCCCAAATATCTGCTTTCAAGATATTGGGAACGTTTATAACTCCTGGCTGCTGAACTTTCTGCTCTCCTTCCGCCATGAATCCTATCTATAAATTACATATACCTGACGCCAAAGTGTAATGTAGCTTTCGGAAGGCATACTATTACACTAATTTTATTCCAATTATTTAAATTGTATTTTTCAGTGTATTTTATTTATTTATTTATACATACTCTTATTAAATAACCGATTCTTTTTTTTCTCCGGCATCGATGCAGAATCTTTCACATCAGCATCGCGATGCATCGTAAAAACGATTAGGCCTATTTCCCCCACATCTAAAGGCAGCCTATAATGGCAGTCATCCACACACAACGTTTACAGCAGCTCCACAGAAGTCCACAGAATTTCATTTTTTGACAGCTGCACAGAAAAGTAAGAACTGAAAAAAATTACTGAACTGGAGTCGAATTAGCTTTGCAGTCGACTCTCCATTTATAACCGCAGGACGATTCGGGATTCGGTTGAATTTATCTCGGCAGTGCAGTGAAATACTCTAGTAAAGGGAGTGGCATTTTGTTACGAGTGATTTGTGAATTCTGATGACGTCACCCCCCACCCCGAAGTCTGCCGATATTATTGTTACTATATGGCTCATTCTGGCCATTTGTGATTTTTTTTCCACAGTTCATAGTTTAACCATCTCCATTGCTTTTGGAATCGACTCCCAGCCCTATTTTTTGATACAATGATTCGTTTTTTTCTGACACCGCTTCGGAGTTTCAATATCAAACCTAACATCATTAATCGAGGCGTTATTCTGTCTGGTGATAAGTGATGATCTCAGCATTTTATGTGTATTCTTAACTCTGGTGAAAAGGTGTTGCAAGATTCTTTGACGATTTTGCTGGCTTTTTCACATATATATTGTTTTCTTAACCTGTCGCAGAGGGTGCCAACTTTTGGTTGTTTTATAATACCGGCAGGATGAATTTAAGAGCAGTTGTAGTTCGGTGTTGTTCGGCTTGTGATTCGCATTGACATCCAAGTCTATGATGTATTATTGCCTTGCGTTTCCAGGGCTAAGCTTCAGGCTCAAAATGCCACTGTGTTGGATAAACGGTTATGGAGAACATACGTAAAAACATTTGAACACCCACGCTTTAAAATATACTTTGTTTCACGATTATTCGATTTTTCATCGTTCATTACCCTGCGCATTAATAGTAATAAGGGTTTGAATATTCTTAAATATATTATAATAGGTTACATTTTGCACACCTATGATAAAAATCTTTGTCTTGCGTCACTGGAGTTGCAACAAATAGAGAACAGAGGAGCGCGTTACACCCTTTTTATCAACCAAACTATGACTGTAGAGGCGGAAATCTTTAACAAAGGTGTTTTACGAAGGGTATCGTTAACATTGACATACAGTCATTCTACCCAATGAATTGCCTTGTTATTTACCGAGCAAACCCAAAACCCTCTCTCTAAGCCAATCAGAATGCGTGGTAATGAGACAGCGCGCAGCGTTAGATTGATGGTGAAAGTAGTCAGTCGGGGGATTTGGGGCCGTACCGAGTCAACGAACAGGTCTGTATGGCACATTCAATTAATGCTTTAACTGTGCAAACGGTGAATGTTTCTTGTACATTGAAGGCGGCCGGGACACATGAGTTCGGTTAACAGCCTCGTTGAAGTTACATGTATTTTAATATGTAGCTGGCAGCGGGTCATTGCAGGGGTTACGCGTCGCTTTTTTGTCATAATGGCTTCTTCGGGGACGCTGGGTTGTTTCCGGTTTCGCCCATGTTCGGTGTCGCTTCTTCTGTGCTAGCCCGGTCCGAAGGTAAGGCCAGTACTATGTTAGGTGGGCGGCTCCGTGGTGAGCCGTTTCCCCGCTGCTCGCCGTGAAGACGGCCGGCTTCACCTCGGACGGGTTCGCCGCACAAGCGGAGCTAGCGCCAGGTAGCGTGAGCCATTTCTGCTGGTTGTCAGAGATGCTTTATAATAACCGAAGACGCCTAAATGGTTAATTTTACACAGTCTACGTGGCAGTACGTAATTTTGGGATTTTTGCTAAACCCTGCACTGTGGCCTCCTGCGGCGACCCAGCGCGAAGTACGTAGCTGTGCTTCCTCGGCGGCCGTAGCTGCCGTGTGACCAGGCCTTTTGTGGGTCCGACGCGAAAGCAAACGCGTATTCGGCGTATATAACTGCTGCTGTGATAATGTCCAGCCATCGCAGTAAAAGCCAAATATGCACATGCATTCATGTATATTTAAATGTATAACCCCACCTGGGAGGTGCCTACTTTCTTTTTGAATATTCACGTACCCATGTCACTTGTGGTGATAATCCAGTGCCATTTTCCAGTATCTCGTTTGACACGGTCCTGTCATGGTACTTTACTTAAAGTTTATATAGAAGATGTTGTGTTGCTTTTCCCCTCAGAACTGATTCGTTAATGTTTGGGGTCCTGCACTCATGTTCTAGTCTAATTTAAAAAATAAACCGACAGCTGTTTGACACAGAGAGAAACCGGTTGCCCTTCACTGGCACGTTAAGACAATGGAGACTGAAATTGAACCACAAGAAGAAGAAAGTACCTTCAGCAACACAGACACTAACGGTAAGGCACTAACATAAAGCAGGAGATCCTTTGACTTGTTCTGCCTGTGTGATCCAGATTAAATTGGCCATCTTTGGTGTATATTTTTTACAAAGTGCAAAAAATTGCCAGCTAACTTAACAGGGAAATATTTCGCAGGTTCTCCTTTTCTCCTGAGTGAATGACACATGTATTTGTAACAGCACTGACAAGACTGGCACAGCTGTAGATGGTCGTAAAGCATCTATAATGAACTTTTACAATGGTTTGCGTGAGTAATGCTATTATGGAATTACCAGGACAACATGCAGATTTTTGTTTTAAAAAAATGCGGTGGCTGTAGGATGGTGCAGGGATTTGGTGGGAAGCAGTCTCCTTCAGACCTCTAGGGCTGTGGGATTGAATCCCACCATTTGTGCTTTGTTTCTTCGGGTGGGAATTGACCTTCTAAATCAATATTATTAGGAATAATTTTTTTTTCATTAGTTTTTGATGGAAAAGCATTTCAAGTGCACATAAAGTGTAGACAAGGGCTGTAACTGTCATATTTCTCATGCAGTTTCGTTGCATCATTTTCATTTCAGTATGCATAATGAATGAATACATTTCTTGACACAAGTGAAACCTAAATTCACAAGTAGATGTTCAACGCGGAAATCATTATGCTAATTCTGGCTGTTGTGACTTGGTTATGCATGGCACTAGAGAGCACAGAGACCCTCCCACATCACTTAAATCAGTAGCCTGGGAACATTTTTGTTTCCCAATAAATTACCCCAACGCTAGAGACAGCGAGTAGTTGATGAGACCAAGACTGACGGCTCTGTCACACTGAACCTGTATGTTGCTGGTAGCATCCTACACACGACCCTATCCAAGAGCATGGATGACCAGAGTAAGCCAGAGATGTCCTGTGCAAGTTAGTCACCCTGTGACATTTAAGGTTTGGGCTTAAAAAAAAAAAAAAAAAAAAAAGGTTATAGAGCATTTATCGCTGCAGCTATGCAACTGTACTCTGTAGCAGGGCTGTGCAGTTAATCATAAAAAACGCGATCTCGATTCACACCTCTATGTGATCTAAATTTTAAATTACAGCGGTTCTTCTGATTGTATTACATCAGCTGGATAAAAACAAGAGCTCCTATTTTTCCCACAGAGAGTCTAAAGTGTCTCATAATTCTGAATTCTCTTAAAAGGGTACTTGGTACCTTATTTTGATACTTCAAGAAAGTATCTTGAATCTTGTAAAAGTACTGAAAGTACAGTACTTCAAGCAGTTGGTTTTCCATTACCTTAAAATCCGGTACCAGTGCTGAATGACATCATAATGCGAGGTGGGTTATTTTGTACTTAATTCGAAAACCGTCTGTAGTATATTATAGGGCTGGACGATATGTGATATTAATACCAACATTGTATGTTGTACACATGCAATTCATACTTTGCCAGTCAGCAAGATTAAGATCAGGCGTTTAACTTCAAATCGGTATGGACATTGTAGTGCAGGGAGTTTAGGTTTTGTTAAAACATTATTACTCTATAATAGGGAAAAAATGTATCTTTTGCGATTTTTATTATTATTCCTTTTCAAGATTATGAAATATATTTTTTAAATCAGTTTACCTCCTCTGCTTTTGCCTGAATGGTGCATGCATTCTCCAAGACAATCATAATCATTTTCATCTTTGCTGTTTAAATCATTCCTAGATGGGTTTGTGAGATTTATGTCAAACTCCTTTTTGTTTTAGAAATATTCCATTATTCCATTTTTTGCAATTTATGCTATCCTGATCTTTGGTTCTTCCAAGTTAGATTGCTGTTAAAGCTTGAGTCACTTCACTTATCCACACATCCATTATTATTATTATTATTTTATTTTGCCTTATCGTTGTTTTCTGAGTTTGCAGTTGTTTTCAAAACAGTTTCCAAAAAATTGTTTTGTGTCACGTTTCAGAGACAGGCTATTTAACCAATCGAGAGGCTATTTATTTAACCAATCGACAAAGGAAGCATTTCAAGCCCCACCCTAAAATACTGAAGTACCAAAAAAAGCCCGTACTGGCACTGGGACGTTTATGGTTGTTTTGACTGCCATAATTGAATGGCCAATTCAGCATTTCCTTTCTGTCTTAATCATGATGTTATAATATTATAATGATAATTGTTATAATGTATTATCCATCCATTTATGGGGGTGTTCCATGAACATCCATTTATGGGGGTGTTTATCTGTTAGCTGCGTTACCTTAAGCTAGAAGTCATGATTGTCCAGTAGGAATGTTGGTTAAATAAACTCTTATTGTACGATCATTACTTATAGCTAACTGACAAATGCTGCTTCTTCAAACACCCCCCTTGACTGTTGATGATGGGTGAAGTGGTGTCAGTCTGGTGTCAGTCTGGGCCCATGCAAACAGTACTGCATGTGTTCATTTCAGTCTAAAGGTTCTAATAGAATGTCACCCTGTTTTGTTCAACGAAAACTGGACCTCATACTTTAGTGCTATACAGGACATCTCTGTTACCCGTTTGGTTTGTTCTTGTTTATATAAATTCCCAGGCAGTGATGGTGAGAATCAGGCTTAGCTGGTACTAGTGCCAAAGCTTCCCTCTGATCTGGCTCTTAATTTAATTTTGACTGTTTCATTTGTCATTTGTGTCACTTCTGAAACTGTTGTCATAGCACCTGATCTTCTGCAACACCTGCTCCATGCAATGTAACTCCCAAGTTATATGTGTTTTAAATGAGGGCTCTGTGGCATTGGCGGGCGGGGGGTGTCTGCCTGATGTTCTGACAGTTTTGTTGGCTGACTTAATGTTTTATATCTGCCTTTCCCCAGGAAAGCGACCCGCTGAAGATATGGAGGAGGAACAGGCATTCAAGAGGTCTAGGAACACTGATGAAATGGTGGAGTTGCGTGTTCTGCTGCAGAGTAAGGTGTGACCATATCGTGTTTCGCTCCATCTCTTCGCCTGTTCTGTTTCCCTCTCCCTGTGCTACCTCTGCTTTGTTTTTGCCAGAATGCTGGTGCTGTCATTGGGAAGGGCGGCAAGAACATCAAGGCTTTGCGCACAGACGTGAGTATCCAGCTGATGTCCCGAGTGCTGCCCTTGCAATGCCTGGAGGGGGCCACTAGGGGGGGCAGTAGTGAGGGAAAACCACCAGCTACTCACTCACACCCATTTCCTGTCCTTCCGGTGTTTAGGGTTAATTTCACTTCACATCTTCAAAATACCTTAGCTGCAGCACACTGCTTTAAAATAAATCCCTGAAGTGAACCAGTCCTCATTCTGCCTACTTGTAGGCCTCTGTTTCAGACATCTAATACTTGTACACAAGGCAGTGTGGAGGCTCCGTAACACGTAGGCCCTCGAGGAGACATTCTGACAGTTTATCATTCTGTGTTGAGACAGTGGTGAGGGGAGTAAGAGATTTCCATTTTCCATCTACCCGAGCCTTTGGTGTCGCCTGGCAGCTGTGAGGCTTTTGTAAAGGTGAACAGCCTGAATTTCCCTGCCTTCCTTTGAAACGGCAGTAGTCCTCGAGTCCGTCTTAAATGTGTAGAGTCGGCCTCCTGTTCCCATACGACGTTGTGTGTTCAGCCTGTCTGATGGACAATACAGTCATGAGTGTAGCTTGTATTCAATTAAAATGTGCCTTTTCCCCTCTCCCTCTCCTTTGTTTCATTTTTGGCCCATTCCTGTGTTGCCCATGTACTGGATCGGCTTGCCCCTCCTGCGTGGCCCAACATCCGCCCCTGACCGCCCACCTGACACCCTGGTGGGCCACGCCCATAACCCCGCCCCTCCCCAAATGGGCGCCTTACTTGACCAACTTGTGATTGAATGCCCTTGCCCATTGCCAACTCCTCGCACTGCAGCACAATGCCAGTGTTTCAGTCCCTGACAGCAGTGGCCCTGAGCGGTATGTCCCACAGTTATTCCCTCACTGCCTGACTAGAAAAGCCAGCTCATGTCTTTGATTACCTGCCTTGTTTCATGTCAGCGTTTCCCCCCACCCCCCCCCCTCCTGGTCTGCCCTTTTTTAAACGGTGTACTGTTACATTCAGTTTTGTCTCCACCCCCCATTAAGTATTTGAATATGATTTGGACTTTTTTGTTTTTTTTTTTTTTAACACGGGAGTTTCCGGCTGTGAGTCTGCTTACACGGGAAGTTCGTGTTTGTTCATTCATTCAGAGAAACAGTGGAACAAGCCCAGCTTCTGTCCGTTTGGTTCTCGCAGCATTTTTGCTCCTGGTTTGTGGAAAGCCGTTTTCCTTGCTCCGTTTGGTGACCCACTTCGGCCCGTCCAGCTCATGATCTCCTGTGGGCCTTGGACCCCACACCCATCTGCTTCTGCTGCTCTTGCTCGCTCCCCGCCTCCCACTCTGCC
>JABFEB020000113.1:29090961-29101923 GCA_019775895.2 Stomatorhinus ivindoensis
TTCTCAGATCAGGCCCCCTGCTTCCACGGTATTCTCAGATCAGGCCCCCTGCTTCCACGGTATTCTCAGATCAGGCCAGATCTTCCTAAGTGAGCACTAGCGGTCGCTCATACCAGTGCAGCCCTGATTCTCCCAAAGCCTTTCTGTACATGTTTAATCAAAATACTGTTTTTTTGTACTACCTTTAGAATATTTAACCTTTCAAGATTTTGTCAATATATCCTTTAGGCTTTAGCCCCTCCTGTTTTTACGCCCCGCTCATCTGCCTGGGTTTGGTTTTTTAACATGTTACATGCTCCCTATATTAAAGGTAATTAACACATGACATCATAGTGGTTGGTGCAATATATGGATATGTGGATGCTCTTTGTTCTATAAGAGAATCGCTTTTTACAGCAATCGGGACACTGCTAACACTCTTTGTTCGAGTTAATTTTTGTTCTGTTATATAATTTATATGCTAATCCAAATTTGTGTGGCGAGAAGGTTTAATGTGGGTAAATGTGCCTGAAAATGCCATTTTTATCACTTTTCCGAAATGAGCGCAGTTGCATGCAGAGGTAAGAATTGTGAGAAAAACTATTTTTTTCAGAGGGACAAAAACAAAATTGACAGAATACGGTCCGAACATCCTAAAATAAACCGCGAAATAAGGCTTTTGGAGTGTGACAAGACAGGCCGAACTAGTCAAATGTGGAGTGATGCGAGTGCATAAAGGCAGCTTCCAAGATGCATAGGTGACTTTTCATTCATCAGATTAATAGCATCACTTCCTGGGATTCCGGGGGGATTCCCCAGGCCTTCGCACTTGCTCGTGCCGCCTGCTGCATGTATGTCCCACTTTTAAAGAAGTTTATTTCACATGCTCTCAGACCGCAGCCTTGCCTTGAGTCACACTTGATCCAGATAGAGCAGTGAGAAATGTATGTACTCAACAATCACAAATGGATGTGTTTTGAAGAGTAGGTATGATATTTTTCCCTCTGTTGAATATGGATGTTCATGTGGAGTATTAACAGCAATAGCCTGCCAAGAGCTGTGCAGGACGCCATGCGGGTGACGTTCTGGATGGGGTGCAAAGCAGTGCCTTCTGTCTCAGTTCAGACTGCAGGCTGAACATCACTGACTGTCCTTAAGATTAAGGATTTTTATTTGTCATTGTGCAAATGGTTCATATAAGTACAAACAAAATTTGCTAGCAACTTCAGTAATATCGCACACATTGTATAAAGGAATCATCTTTTGATTTGTGATGTTAAAGGAATTTGTGGAATGTTGTGGCACAAGTGTGCAAATTGTGTGTGTGTGTGTGGGTGCGCACACTGTCAGGAAAAAATACACAAAACAATAAAAAGAATAAAGATTAAAAGAGCTACATTAAAAATGGATTATTGGATAGCTACACATAGGCACACAGACCTACTGCAACAATACAAAGGAAAATAACAGGCGGGCAGTGTGCTATACAGGCCTAAACATTTAAGTCCATCACACTCCTCTTCCATGTGATGTCAAAGAGCTGTATGGCCCTAGGGACAAAGGACCTTCTGAGCCTGTCTGTCCTAGGAGCCTATCACTGCTCTTCTGTTTGGAGAAAGTGGTGTGCAGAGGGTGACGGTCATTGTCCAATATTGACATATTAATAAACAAATTAACGTGGAGCCGTGTTTCCCAACCCATTCCTGATGATCAGCATGTCACACAATTTGCTGTCGTTCCTGCTTAGAATGCAGATGGTGCAGTGAGGTTCATAAACATTAGTGAAAGAACGGGTCTTTCATTCTGAAGAGCTCAGTGAATTCAATGAATACCACCTTGAAGTCAGTTCATTAATTTTTTTTTTTTCCAGATAGGTTTTTCAGTCAACTACCAGTGGTATTATTGCAAAGTAGAAGCATTTAGGAACAACTTAAACTCAGCCACAAAGTGCTAGACATACAGCTACAGAGCCAGTCGCCAAGGGCTCTGTTGACTCCAAACCTCTGGCATTAACCCCACCACAGAAACTGGGCACCAGGAGCTTCATGAGATGGGCTTCCATGGCCGAGCAGCTGCATGCGAACCTCACATCTCCAGGCGTAAGGATGGATGGAGTGTCGATGGATTTAGAATGGGATGTATGACACAACGATGTATAACACAACGATATATAACACAACGATGAGCACTGGATGGCACTGTCCTTGTAAAACCTTTAAATTCATATTTTGAGACCTCAACACTGGATATAGTATCATATAAATAATAGTAAAAATGTAACTTGGTGTACAAAACTCTACACGTAGGTAATGTAAAGTTACTGGTGTAAAATGTATTTTAAAGCAGGGACAAAAAGGTATGATGAAAGACAGGTTATTGAAGACAGATAATTCACAGTAAAGTTACTCCCAGACTTCTACTCAATGCATTTAACTGGGGAGTTTCCGGCTGCTTTGAATCGGAAGAACGGACTCCACGTACACGCGCTGGGTCAGGCTTGTATATCCAGTTTTAGATATGAAAACACCTTTTACCTGAATGACTGCATTTCACTCACCTGAGGACTCTGCTGAGCAGCAGGTCCATATAGTGAAAGGAACTGGCTTCGGGAACCTCCTGTAAGGAAGAACTTGTTTAAACGTATGTAGTCTTTGTATAAAAGTAGTTTAAAAAGATCAGAAAAGGTCACAGCAGTACTTGGAACAATGGCTGAATGCTGCCTGTCAGCGGAAGACAGGGAATGTGAGCGCATTAGCAGAGAGATTGAGAGGCAGCTCCGGCGCGACAAGCAGAACTCCAGGCGAGAAATTAAACTACTCTTATTGGGTAAGTCCACTATCAAAAAAGAGAAGTTGATGCATTAAAGAAATATGTAAATACAAACAACAATGTATCGGTAATTAAAATGTCTTTTAACATTGCTGTTTGTAGGTATTTAACTATAGTTCACAAATAACTATATGACTAACTGCGATATTTAAAAATTTTAATTGTTACACTGAATTATATTTCATATCATGCACTTTTATTTATGCTTGTGCTTATGTATAATCACGCAGAGACGTTACATTAGTGAACAAACTTGCTATTTTGGATAAGAATGTTACTTCATTTCCTGATTTTGGCAAAGCTTCGTTCTTGAATGTTTGGTGTTACATGAGTCAGGCAAATTAATGCAAATACGTAAACAGCGAGTCAAAATTTCGCATTTTAAGCAGGTACAAAAGATGTCTTTACCTATGTTTGGTCAGGAACTGGAGAGAGCGGCAAGAGCACATTCATTAAGCAGATGAGGATCATTCACGGTACAGGATACTCAGAGGATGACCGGAGAGACTTCACCAAGCTCGTCTATCAGAACATCTTCACGGCTATACAGGCCATGATCCAGGCCATGAAGACACTGGGAATCCCCTTCGTGGACCATCGGAACATTGTAATCTTTCCATCACAACTGCGAGTGTTTCGTTCATATAGCTCATACACGTAGCCACGAGAAACTGAAAACATCAGATGAAGGTTTTCTGATTAATCTCCAAGTTAGGAGTGGTGCAACTTGCTAGGCAGGTTTCAGGGTGCATGTGCAAGATGACGATGTCACGTGGTAGAGAGGGTTTTGGGAGAAAGGCACACATAAGCATAGCTGATGAATATTAGTCAAGATTTGTAAAAGTTATGGTTCGGTCCTAAATGTCTGGGGTTCTATTTATTTAGTGGTAAAGGTAAGGTATATAAACACAGAATTTAAATATATAGTGAGAAAAAATACAGGTAGCTCTTGATTTAAACCAAAATGGTTTAAGTGAATCTGGGCAAAAAAAATATCTGAAAGGCAGAGTTTACGGAAGTGGTGACACTAAAAGGTGACATTCTCCTGTAAGTAAATTTAATATTTGTTCTTTAGTATGTATTACTGTTTTGTTCCTTGCATATGTGTTTTTTGCTAGAAGGTGTCTTGAATGGTAAATAGACAAAATTTGATTTACACATAAGTTTGTGGAACTTGTTTTTGTCCCTCTGAAAAAAATAGTTTTTCTCACAATTCTTACCTCTGCATGCAACTGCGCTCATTTCGGAAAAGGGATAAAAATGTGGAACAGGTGTGCTGATGCTGGGTGACACAGGTAGCACAGGTGTGCCGATGCCGTGTGACACAGGTAGCACAGGTGCCGATGCTGGGTGACACAGGTAGAACAGGTGTGCCGATTCCACATGACACAGGTAGCACAGGTGTGCCGATGCCGGGTGACACAGGTAGCACAGATGTGCCGATGCCGTGTGACACATGTAGCAGAGGTGTGCCGATGCCGGGTGACACGGGTAGCACAGGTGTGCCGATGCCGTGTGACACAGGTAGCACAGGTGTGCCGATGCTGGGTGACACGGGTAGCACAGGTGTGCCGATGCCACGTGACACAGGTAGCACAGGTGTGCCTATGCTGGGTGACACAGGTAGCACAGGTGTGCCGATGCCGGGTGACACAGGTAGCACAGGTGTGCCGATGCTGGGTGACACAGGTAGCACAGGTCTGCCAATGCTAGGTGACACAGGTAGCATAGGTGTGCTGATGTTGGGTGACAGGTAGCACTGGTGTGGCGATGCTGCATGACACAGGTAGCACAGGTGTGCCGATGCTGCGTGACAGGTAGCACAGGTGTGCCGATGATGGGTGACAGGTAGCAGAGGTGTGCTGATGTTGGGTGACAGGTAGCACAGGTGTGCTTATGTTGGCTGATAGGTAGCACAGGTGTGGCGATGCTGTGTGACACAGGTAGCACAGGTGTGCTGATGTTGGGTGACAGGTAGCACAGGTGTGCCGATGCTGGGTGACACGGGTAGCACAGGTGTGCCGATGCCACGTGACACAGGTAGCACAGGTGTGCCTATGCTGGGTGACACAGGTAGCACAGGTGTGCCGATGCCGGGTGACACAGGTAGCACAGGTGTGCCGATGCTGGGTGACACAGGTAGCACAGGTGTGCCAATGCTAGGTGACACAGGTAGCATAGGTGTGCTGATGTTGGGTGACAGGTAGCACTGGTGTGGTGATGCTATGTGACACAGGTAGCACAGGTGTGCCGATGCTGCGTGACGCAGGTAGCACAGGTGTGCCGATGCTGCATGACGCAGGTAGCACAGGTGTGCTGAGCTGGTAAAATGTTAAGCTTTAGCAGAGTGATTTTTCTGATTTTAGCAAAATGCAGACATTGTGGAGCAGGTGGACGTGGACCTGGTGACCACTTTAGTCCAGAGACACGCCAAAGCCATCAGCCAACTGTGGAGTGACCAAGGCATTCAGGAATGCTATAAGCGCAGACGTGAATACCAGCTGTCTGATTCTGCAAAATAGTAAGTTGTTCTGCATGTTGTGTCTCTATGTATAAATAAGTAGAACTATTTTAAGCACATTGGAACTATTGCAGTGGACTTGTTCTGACTAGGCTAACTTCAGGCTTACCAGCCGTGACAATGTTTATGTTTCATTTACTTTCAGCTACCTGGACTCCATAGATCGGATCTCCGCACCTACGTATGTGCCAACTGAACAAGATGTCTTACGAGTTAGGGCACCCACGACAGGAATTATAGAGTACCCCTTCCTCCTAGAAAATATGATCTTCAGGTGCGTCTCTGGCAAGGAATGGAATCACATCTATGGTGAAATTGGTATCAGGAGTTAGAGGTGATTTCTGAGTGTGGTAAATGTTAGGGTTATGTAGAGTAACAGAAGTAGAGATGCTAATGTACAGACTGCTATAGATATAGGCGTTTTGATGTCATATGATTCTTTCAGGATGGTCGATGTAGGAGGGCAGAGATCAGAAAGGAGGAAATGGATTCACTGCTTTGAGAAGGTCACATCAATCATCTTTCTTGCTGCACTTAATGAATACGACCAAGTCTTATATGAATCTCGCAATGAGGTAAGTAAATTCAAGCAGATCTTTAAAAGTAAAAGTGATATGGAATATGTGTAAACAAACATCAATATAACCCAGAAACCTGATAATAATGTTTAACCCAAAGTTTGCTTTTTCCATTTATTTTTCACTGATTTATAGACTTATTATTTATTACTGATTGGTGTCAAAAGTTTGATCATGGTCTCCTGTGAAATCTGATATGTCTGCTAATGATGTAATTGACCATGGTTGTTTCATGGGCTTTTCATGGTTGGTGATGGTTTTCCAGAACCGCATGGAGGAAAGCAAGGCCTTGTTCAAAACCATCATTAGCAATGTCTGGTTTGAGGAGTCTTCTGTTATTCTCTTCCTTAATAAAAAAGACATTTTAGAGGAGAAGATTGCATCTTCCCACTTGGGTGACTACTTCCCCGACTTCAAGGGTAAGTCGCCGTCCTCCCTCTGTTTCTGTTTGTGTGCATTGGCTGCACTGGACTTGTCCAGTGTTTTGTTTCCAGACTGACAGCATAATATTATGGCTCTGTAATGTGAAGCACACTTACGACTATAAACGTAGAATAAAATATTTTACAAGGAAATGCAACAATGGTTATGCTGATAGTTTGTATCTAATGCATCACCTGGTTTCATTGTTGTTCTGATGTTAATCTCACATCGTTATTTACAGAAATTAGAATTATTCACACTTTTAAATACTTCATACGTTTAAATAATTTGTGGATAATTCTCCTGGCTTTTAGGAGCGTACACAGCCACACCGCACCCATAGCTGCTGATTCAGTTGTGATCTTGGTGTTTATGTGATGATTATTTTACCTTACATAGTGGATAATAATGGATTTTCCAAGTAGTTCCTCGTGGTGGATAATGATGACTGTAGAATTTAGGGGCCCAGAGTGGTAATGATCTGTGGTGCTTTCAGGTCCAAATGATGCAGAATCAGCCAGACAATTCATTCTGAAAATGTTTTTGGAGCAAAATCCAGACAAGAAGAAAACCATCTACGCCCACTTCACTTGTGCAACAGACACACAGAACATCCGCTTTGTCTTTGATGCTGTCAAAGACACTGTCCTCAAACATAATCTTACAGTATTCAACATAGTGTAAGCCTCCATTGTGCTGGGCAGACACCAGCAGTGATAAACGAAGGTACCGTCAATGAGAAACATTAACACCTAATGTTTGTGTTTTCCTGTTTGTTGATGAAATGTGATATTTTAACAACTATTTTAAATGATCCGTGTTTTATACTGTATATGTTTTATGTTTTATTTTAGAAACAAATCTGAGGACTTGTTTTTCACATGAAGGGAATGATTATGAAAACCAGATGCCGTATAATTCTTACTTATTTGTATTAATGTTAATTTAAACATGTTTAAAGTTCTTTGCAGATCTGTTGAAACATTAAGTTTAAAGGTGTTTAAATGGATGTAACATATATACAGTGACAGATTAACAAGTTCACGGGGCCCTAGGCTACGTATCATCGGTCCCTCTTCTGCCCCCACTCTCCAGAACGACGCAAAAATTAACTGTAAAGTTATTAAATATTAGTAACTATAAAATAATCTCTGCAGTCAAAGAGAATGTGAAAGAGCGCAGCAGAGACCCCATTGAATAGACGCATCTCAGTGAAACCATAAAACATTAATTACACTCTGATCCAGTGCGTGTCAACTGCATCCACAACGCGCTCTCAAGACACATTTACCATAGATAACTTTACAAAGAGCGGTGTGTGGCTCAGTGGGTCTGGTCTCTGCGGCCATGATTGAAAGGTTGCCAGTCCTTGTCAGAATGGTCATATTTATCTTCTATGCGTGTCTTAAAGGAGAGCAAAATGGAATATGCTTAAAATAAAACTTTCAAGTGTATCTGTATAAATGGTCCACCACTTACTTATTAGAAAAGGCCCAGACCTCCCCATCACTTAAAGCAGTTTCCCAGTCTGGTCCTTGGGGTCCCTACAGTCTACCCATGTTTTTGCTCCCTCTGTGTTCCCTATCAGACAGCCCATGTTTTTGCTCCCTATGTGTTCCCTATCAGACAGCCCATGTTTTTGCTCCCTCTGTGTTCCCTATCAGACAGTCCATATTTTTGAAAGGGGCTTGGAGGGAGCAAAAACATGAACTCTCTATGGATCCCCGAGAACCGGACTGGGAACCATTGACTTAAACACCATTATTGTTAAACTGGAGGAGATTTTAGTTATGTTCAGATTATGCAATTACTGACTGAGCTATAAGCCCTTAAAGTTTGATTGTCTGTATTTTTGGTTCATGTAGATTGTGTCCTGCTGTTTATTAAAATGTTCTTCATAACTTCTGCCAGGTAGCTGCTTTGACTCTTCAAATGAAACCAGATTTTCATGAAACACATTGTTATTCCCTTGGTCTCATTTTCACCCCTCATAAAACAGTCTTTGTTCAGATAACACCTGGTTTTACATAAAAGCAGCGAGCCGACAGGAACTCCCTGTGCATTTGCATATCATGGCGGGCAGAGGCAGCGTTGCAGGCTGTCAGGGCAGGTAACGCGATGCTTGGTGGAGTTCAGATTGGGCTTCTCCTGCTCAACGCCTTTGCATACCTGCTCGCCTAGCGCTGAGCCGAACTCCAGCATGCTAACCCCCCATGCTCGCCTGCCAGTGCTTGGAGCCAAAACGACAGAACAAGAAAACCACAAACCTATGCTATTGCACTGCTGTTGGACAGCTAAACAAATTCAGCTTTTATTTTTGTTAGTGTGTTTTGCATGTTTTCAGCTTGATTCAGTTGATTGTGCACTCTTACACCCCTGGTCTGGGTCAGATGGCCATAACAGGTCTGCAGGGGACTGCAGTGGTCTGCAAGCAGGATAATGAGTAATGTAGTCATGTACTTCACATGGATCTGAGAAGATTCAAAACATAACCCTTTTATTCAGGTCCTTTGATTTACGCGCATAACCACGTCACTGAAGGGAATAAGGGACAAAGCCAAAGAAAAGAAACTAACAAAACAAATCTCAAAACTCCGAACTTTACTATCCAATAATTAAAGAAGGAAAACTACTTACCTCCTACCCATACAAACATACAAGGATATGACAGAAAGGCCAACCAATCATGGGACCCGGTAGGAAAAAAAAGAGTCAAATCACGCAGGCCTACATGTGGACGCATAACGTGCACATAAACGCTGGACATATTATACTTTACACAACATATTATCTTTTACTCAAAGCATGCAAAAGCGTGTATGCTAAGGGCTTTGGTAAAGTAGTGCTTGTATTGAAGAGAGACACTTCACTTTTGTTCATGCCAGTGAGATTTTTTAAAGTTTATTCACTATGAACCACTATTGTCTGTATTAGTGATTATTATTAAATTATTATTTTAATATAATAATTAATATAAAATTATTATTAATTTTATAGTATATTAAAGCAAAGCGTAAGTTTCCTGTTCTGTTACTAGAGGGACTACTGAGGAGGGCATGAGAGGGGAGGGGAGAGAGGAGAGGGGAGGAGAGAGAGGAGAGGGGAGGAGAGAGAGGAGAGAGAAGGGGAGAGAGGAGAGAGGAGAACACTATGTAAGGAAAATTTGTAAAGATGCCCCAATGTTCTTGGATTGATCATCTGAATACAGATAGTGTTAGCCATTAATGATCGAGGCGGGGAATAATCAAAGGGGAAGCCAGGGGGGGAATGGGGGTTCCAGTCGGCACCACTAGGGTGATAAGGAAGATGACTAAATTACAATGATCAGAGAGTCTCCATCCTGTCCTGCCCCATCCCTGCCCCAGGCTCCTCACAGCCCAGGAGGTCGCTCTTTATATGTAAAATTACTTACAACACCTACACACAACAGCTTTGTGGGGAGGGTCTTTTTGGGGTATAAAGGGGGGTGAAGAACCGTCTTTAATTTGTATTCGAGCTGCCTTTCAGTACCCAGTGTATGTCTGCACTGCATTACATTGTATTATTTTTTACTGTTCAATAAACCACCATCTTGCTGAAACTGCGGAGACTCTGCAAGCGGATTCCTTACAACTATTAACTTTAGTCAAAGGATCTCAGCCCCCCCCCCCCCCACACACACACATTTCACAACATCCTAGCAACATTCCATTGAATTGTGTGGAACCTCGCAGAAACACAGAAGGTTACAGGCGACCATGAAGACACACAGGGTTCCACACATATGCAGCCCACAGGAGACAAAGGACAGAGAAGGACTGAGTATAAGAGAGCCTGTCTGGGTGACGGTTAGGGTCAGTGTAACCCTGAGAAAACAGCACTAAACAGCTCCACTATCACTGCAAGGTGTGCTGTGACTCATTAACTATAAAACTGGGTGATCTGGTTACCGTTGCCTCTGCAGGGATGCTGTTGTACCAGCCTCTGCTCAATACTGTAGATGCTTTCATTTTCTTTCTGTAGAAGGAATTATAGTAGCACTTCAGACGTGAAAAGAAGAGAATGGTCAGTAAAAGTTGAAAGTTTCCTCAGGGTGTGAGTCACTCTGCACTGGTGTTTGAATCTTGAATTTGCAATTAAAGAAGCTGCTGAAAATTGTAACTTTAGAAACGAAATCAATTTTTTAAGCCAGTGAAACCTGAGAAAAACCTGATGACTGATAAGCAATTTTTTTTTTGGTTGAAGTACCATGTTTGTCAGCCACAGGTTTGTCGTGTTGGAGGAGTAATACTCAAATGCACAGGCGCATGTTGTCTGTCGGTCTGTCCTTCTGTCTCTCCTTCTGTCTGTCTTACATCCATGCCAACTTCACAGTTATCTTCCAATTCATCCCTTAAACAAAACTTAGGCAAAGAAACAATCTTCATGAATTAGAAGATGAACTTGAAATTTTAAAAATCTAATTCCACAAAGGCTGTAAATTACAAATTAGTAACAACCTTCAATTTCACTGGAGTCAAGAGCGAAGAATTGAGTGAGACTGGCTGCTGGGACAGAGATACACAGACATTGCACAGTCACAAAGACAGCTGACGGCTGAGTGAGACTGGCTGCTGGGACAGAGATACACAGACATTGCACGGTCACAAAGAC
>JABFEB020000113.1:29102023-29113847 GCA_019775895.2 Stomatorhinus ivindoensis
ACGGCTGAGTGAGACTGGCTGCTGGGACAGAGATACACAGACATTGCACGGTCACAAAGACAGCTGGCGGCTGAGTGAGACTGGCTGCTGGGACAGAGATACGCAGACATTGCACGGTCACAAAGACAGCTGACGGCTGAGTGCGACTGGCTGCTGGGATGGCTGGGACGGCTGTGTGGAGTTTGCATGTTCTCCCCACGCATGTGTGGGCTTCCTCCCACAGTCCAAAGACACAGTGTAGGTCAACTGGCTACTCTAAATTGCCCATACAGTAGGTGTGAATGTGCGTTTCAGGGTATACTCCTTCTCTTACCCGAAGATGCTGGGATTCGCTCTTGTGACCCAGATGGATAAAGTGGTATGGATGGAATTTGGTAAACGTTTGGTATTTATATAATTTTGGCTTATGCAGTGTCTGTGAGTTTCTGAAATTTTTCAGCATGCTCAGGACGTTTGACAGCATTCCAAGTAGGACTGAAGTTGCTCTGCAGGCAAAGACAAGTAGGTCAATGTCATTCATTCCTGAGAGTAAGATGCCTAAATATCCAATAGTGCAATTACAAAATGAAAACAGTAGATGGCAGCAGGCAGAAAAATAAATATATCAGAAAAAGTTTGAATACTACTGTTGCAATCTCTTTGTGCCCATTTTGAAGGCTTTCAGCATCCATACTACAAGGCAGTGGGACTGAAAACCCCCACTGGCACAGACACTGGAGCTGGCCATACTGGGGGAGTGGGTGCCAGTGACTGGAAGCCAACGCATAATAAACACAATTGATAATGCATAATAAACATAGCTATAATAGCTTTTTATATATACAGACGCTCCTCTACTTACGAACGAGATACGTTCTGAACGGCCGATCGTAACTTGAAATGTTCGTAAGTCGTTATTCAACATCATTTTAAGGGTATACGCAAGTGCAAAGAACTAGGATGCTGGGAGTACACACGCTACGCTGCTGCGCGGCGGAAGTAGCGGCCAGAAGTTGGACTAGGAGGAATTGTTACGTAGAAAAAGAAATTGATATTGCGGACAGGAAACGGGAGCCCAATGAACACAATTTGGACTCTTCATTCGTATGTCTGAAAGTTAGTAAGTTGAAAGTTCATAAGTAGATGAGCGTCTGTATAGTCGTGTTAATAGTACTGCATTATAATGAATTATGTCAGTATCAATAATGCATCATGATGACTGCTTTTAAGTATAATAATTTTCAATTTAAATGTCTATTTTTAGCTTAAACATTGTTTCGGGCAGACAATACGGTAAAGACATTGATAATTTTATAATGAGCAATTTATTTGTTTAAAAACTAAATTGAGTATAGTTTAATCGTTTCAATTCAGTTTAGTCTTATATACCTAAACCACTTAACAATAGTGTGTGGCACTACATTATTAGTTATTGGATACTAAACTGAAGTTCAATCATAACTTCAAAGACACATGATCTTGGAATTTGAGAATGCAGTCATGCATCGCATGACTACAGGGAAACATTCTGAGAAATACATTGTTTGAAGATTTTGTCACTGTGCAAACATCAGAGTGCACTTACATAAACCTAGATACTCCCTAGATACTACTATCTAGTACACCTAGACTAAAGCAAAGGTTTTTATGAATAGAAAGAGTACAATCTAAAAGTATAATATAACAAATATATACACCAGCAACATGTTTATTATCATTTTCAAGTATCATGTACTGTACATAATTGTATGAACAATACTTTTGCACGACTGGCAGTGCAGTAGGTTTGTTTATACTAGCATCACCAGAAACAAGTAAGCAATGCATTGCACTATAACATCACTGGGAGATTTTCAGCTCCATTCATCATATGGAATAACTGTTGTATTTGCGGTCCATCTTTGACCACATGACTGTATTATACGCACCTTTCTGGTAAACAAAAAAAACTGTCGTATTCCCATTACCCTGTCCTAGATAAATGATTGGATGGATGGATGGATGGATGGATGGATAAATTATTGCAAAGTGCTGAACAAAAATCCCAGACATTTGTAAAATGTCACTCTGAAATGTCACTCTGAATTGAGTAAATGGCAGCTCAGTAAATATTCTGGGCCATAACGTGAGAGAAAAGCGACGTCAGATTTAGGGACAAAGCTGAGAGGATGCTCCAGCGATCCAGGCTCGATTTAGAATGAGGTGCTGCTTCCATCACATTCCAGTTCTGCACTTACAGCCCGGGGGGGCAGTGGAATCATGGAAGCCCTTAGAGGAGGCCACAGATGTGGTCACTGAGCACTTAGTTCCTGGAGGGCTGTGCTCGTCCACGGCTCCGGCTAGGTTCTGCCCCAGGTTGGGGTCCTGCTCCCCGGGCTCCTGGGGGGTGTGTAACTGCAATGCGGGGGTTGGCGCTCGCCAGGGACACATCCTTCTGAAGGTTGACACCAGTGGCTGCCGTCCCAGGCTTTCCTGTAACCTTGGCAGGTTTACCACTCTGATCGTTGTCTAGAATATCAAAGGAAGGAGGAGGTCACTACAGCTTCAGTTGTGACCAACCTGTTATAGTACCAAGCAGCCATTAGCTGAAAGTAGTGTGTGATAATGACAGGCTTACATCAAACACAGGGGCTGGTGGCATCACAGCCTAGCTCTAACCCTAACCCTACACAGCAACAATGGTGAAATCATTGCTTTCACTCAAAACGCTCATGTCTGGATCATAAATGCCTGTATTATATAGTTTTTCCTCTAACTGCAGCTCACCTGCATTGCTCTCTGCTGGTGGTTTGGGTGCCAGAGAGCGGTTGGGCAGCAGGTCTTCTAGATCTTTCATCACTTGATTAGTGCTATTTGTGTTATTCCTGCGATTTTTCTCCTCATCTCTTTGCTAGTGTGAAGAATTGAAATAAATGAAAAACAGCACATTTACTTGAACACAGATTGTATATACAGACGCTCCTCTACGTAAGAACGTTCAACTTACGAACTTTCAGACATACGAGTGAAGAGGACTGTAAGTCCAAATTGTGTTGATTGGGCTCCCGTTTCCAGTCCGCAACATCAATTTTTTTTTCTGCACGCCAATTTTGCCTAGTACGACTTCCGTCCGCTACTTCCGCCGCGCAGCAGCGTAGCGTGCGAACTCCCAGCATCCCCGTTCGTTGTACCGGCGTATACCCTTAAGACAATGTTGAATAATGACTTACGAACATTTCAAGTTACGAATGGCCGTTCGGAACGTATCTCATTTGTAAGTAGAGCAGCGTCTGTACATTTTTAGTGGGAGTAAAAACAGTGTGGTAATATATTAAGGCATGCAATAAACATAAACTACAGTCAGCCCTCCATATCCACGGGATCCTATTAAACTAACTGCAAATCGATAATGGAGTGGGGAGGGGGGACAGTCGTCCTTGGGCTCAGCATGCGTCTACTGGGCCAAGTGTGAGTCACCCTTAAAGTATTCAGGATGTGCACAGGTCATATGAAAACATTACGCCATTTTATATAAGACACTTGAGACTTTCATTTGCAGATTTTTGTGGGTCCTTCATGCCCTCATGGATACGGGGGGGCGACTCTACACACAAATGCAAAGAAATGCGTTCCCCTTGTTCTTTGTGCTTTTTGTGTTTGCGGTGCATCACGTGTCAAACACTCAGACTTACCATCTGCATCTTCTTCTTCAGTTCGTTGTTGGAGTTTTTGTACGCTTCTGAGACGGAGTTCAGGTAGTAAATAGCTAGACTGTGAGGAAACACAGAGACTGCCAAGGTAGAGTATGTTCTGTGCTCACCAATCCAGCACTGTGACTGTGTGTTCAGTACTAAATCTGTACCCTAACACCCTTTGTCAATACATCGGTGTGTACACACAGACTAAAAGGATAACAGTGTACTCCGTACACACAGGATAACAGTGTGTTCTGTACGCAATAGCCCATCAGAATTACAGCGTATTCTGTACTCACACCATCAGTAATACTGCTGGGATGATTAGTCCAGGATTAGCTGCGTAGCTGAACAGGGTTCCCATAAATGCTGGAAGGTCCAGGTCAATGGTCTCCGAAATAACTTCAATCATCTTTCCCTTTCCGCTGTATGAAAACAGTCAGAATGCAATTATGGGATGTCTGAGTAAACTGGTAGCACATGAGAGGGTGAGTGGTTACCTGAAAGGACCACAGTCAAAGGATGGGGGCAGACTCATGATGGTGTAGACCACAGGAAGGAGGCTGAGGAAGAGGATGAGTAAGAGCAGTCCCATGTAGAAGTTGTTGGACTTCGAGGCTTTGAAGACCCTCTCATGTGGTACGTTACAGCTCATGACGGCCCAGCATTGGTAGTACATGGAGGTGAGCAGGCGAAGAACATTAATGCCCACCAGCCCTGGGGCGTAGAAGGCGCCCATCCTGCACAGAAAGAGAGTCACGTCTAAGGGTGGGGCAGCGCCCATCCTGCACAGAAAGAGAGTCACGTCTAAGGGTGGGGCAGCGCCCATCCTGCACAGAAAGAGAGTCACGTCTAAGGGTGTGAGGTACAACATGCTCCAAAGTAGCCCACTGTCAAAGAAGCACGTCACATGATGTCACATGATGTCACATGACGCAGTGACAATGCAAATGCTATGGCCCACACTGCCTGTACAGCAGGCATGCATAAAAGCTCCTTCTCAAATCACAGGCTTGAACTTCAATTACAGAAAACTGGAGTGTAATTGGATGGAAAATATTATGCTTATTTTAGGAAGTACATGACATGGAAGTGAAGCTTCTGGTTTTGTCCATATTCTTACCAAATCATGCCCTGGTTGAAGACCAGACCCAGGACATTGCCGCTGATGTCAAACTCTGCATAGGAGGGCTATAGATACAGAGGTAATCACGTGTATCGCACTTCAGTTACATCATTTTATAACAGACCCCTGGCTTTAATGGATTACAAAATACACATTACATAATACACAATACATAAATCACCCTGAAAACACCACAAATCCTCTGGAAAGTCCAAAGAAAACTAGTGAGTGCGTTCAATCTCTGCCTTCCAGAGTTCTCAAGTCAAAGCATAGCCGTCCACACTAGATTCTGTTCTAATTCTGATTCTTCGCCTGTTCCCTGTAGTATCTGATGCTCTTCAGCTTGGCAGATCTGTTTTTGTCCATGACTTTGAGTTTCAGTCTGCCTGGTTCTTCATAGAGCCATTAAGGACCTTCTTAGGAAAGGTTGTCTAACACAAATTGAATTATCCCGACTTTTAAAGTACATAAGCAGTATTCATATAAGTGAATCAGACAACAATTTAAATTACTAGTTTGGCATGTATGCAAGGAAATAAAACATTTTCTAAAGCGTATAATTTTATTAAAGTTCCATATCAATGGGGTACATCATTGTTTTGCATCCTTCAGTACTAATAAAAGTAATCAGCAAAACTCCAGCTACTTCCTGCAAACGACAGCCTTGGTCTTCCATACTCACAAAGCCGGCCTCCAGGTCCCAGCACCAGCAGTAGTTCAGAAATCTCACAATCATAGCGCGCAGGAAGTCACCGATCAGGATGGTGAGATACGTCACTTGGATGTCCGAAACAGTAAGTTTAACAAATTCCTGAAAAAAGAACAACTGAATTTTAAAGTGTTTAGAATTGTGTTTCCCTACTATAACACATATTTGCATTTAATGGGAGCATATATACTATATTTGTAAAACTCTAATGACTGCAAGCAGTGTGAATTGATAAATGTGAATTCATAATGTTTCCCAGTATACCAAAGATAGGCAGATTGCTTACTAGAAACAGTAACTAAGCTTATAATGCCCACAGTGGGGACCAGCATACAATGCCCACAGTGGGTACCAGCTTACAATGCCCACAGTGGGTACTAGCTTACGATGCCCACAGTGGGTACCAGCTTACGATGCCCACAGTGGGGACCAGCTTACAATGCCCACAGTGGGTACCAGCTTACAATGCCCACGGTGGGGACCAGCTTACAGTGCCCACGGTGGGTACCAGCTTACGATGCCCACGGTGGGGACCAGCTTACAATGCCCACAGTGGGGACCAGCTTACAATGCCCACAGTGGGTACCAGCTTACAATGCCCACGGTGGGGACCAGCTTACAATGCCCACAGTGGGTACCAGCTTACAATGCCCACAGTGGGGACCAGCTTACAATGCCCACGGTGGGTACCAGCTTACAATGCCCACAGTGGTCTCCCAGCAAGGCCCTCGGATGATATCAGCAGGGTTCATGGGAGGAGGGGTTGCATTGCTGTCGTTGTTGTAGGCTGTGAAATTAGCATAGTACTCCTTCATTGCCCAGATGGTGGCATTTTTGATGGAGTCCTCCTCTTCCAGCTTTCAGACAGGGAGCAAAAGGTTTAGACATCCAACCATCTTCTACAAGTGCATATGTTAATGAGGATGATTATGTCATTTGCCATTTGTACAAGCACAAAGGTATTCTTTGTTTTTTTGTATGTCTTGTCTTCTAGAGACCAGTATGGATCTTATCTAGGATGCATAGCACCCAAGGAAAGAGGCAATAACCTTCTCACCTTACAAGTGTAACATTGTACCCAACTTTATTGTACAAATGTCCCCCTGTGATAGAAAATAGCAAACCTTTGCATTGACTTCATCAAACAAGGCAAACAGGAAGGTGTAGAGGTTTCCCAGGAAGAGTGCGAAGATACGACCCAGCTGCCATTTGAGGGCGATGCGGGGATGATAGTCCTCCAGCTCGGCGATTGTCTCAAAGAGGGGTGGGCACACCAGGCCCAACAGGGACATCACTATCTCCACCTGGAAGACACATCCATGTTTCTGCTGGGCCTAGTAATGTCTTCCACTTGGAAGACACATCTATGTTTCTGTTGGACCTAGTAATGACATCACTGTCTCCATCTGGAAGACACATACATGTTTCTGCTGGGCCTAATAATGTCTTCCACCTGGAAGACACATCCATGTTTCTGCTGGGCCTAGTAATGTCTTCCACCTGGAAGACACATCCATGTTTCTGCTGGGCCTAGTAATGACATCACTATCTCCATCTGGAAAAGTCTGTGTCTGAATAGCTTCTAAAACAATTTAGTAAGGTGGACAATTGTAATGCAGTTAACATAGGATGACCGGATAATCCATGTCACTGAGGACACATGGAACTTCATCATGTTTTACATGCTACTTTAAAACTGAAAAGCCGCGGAGCCAAAAAGTTCAGTCCTTGTTGTGCCACACTGCATAAGCAGCTGTACGACTGAGACACGTTTAGCTAGCTGATGGAGACAGTGAAATAGTTAGGTTCATGCAAACACAGACAAACACTGTGCACAGGCAGACAAGAAACACAGACTCTGCAAAGCTACGTGCAGTATGTTCCAAGGGTAGAAGCTACATGCAGTATGTACCAAGCGTAGAAGGTAATCTGTTTATACCTCATTCTTCTCGTACCAACTCAAGTCATCCCTGGTGGCAAAATCCTGGGACCTCTTCACCACGAAGTAGATGAGATACCCACTTCCACCCAAACTGCAGATGATCATCACATTGGCCAGAACACGCAAGAACCTCCTCAGGTGGATGTTCTCATCTTTCTGGTTCTCCTGCTCATCTACGATGGACTCCTGTCAAGTTCAGACATTTTAGATTAAGATTAATCCTGACGACCTCAATTTTACCATTTTATACTGTTACTTCACACTCCCATAAATCATACAATCTTGATTTCTGCTCATGATTTCATACCAGTGAGTTGTCACTGAGAACAAACATGTAGCATATAAATCCATCAATATACTGAAGCGCTTATACAGTATGGCAGTCTTTCCCAGTCCAGTCCTTGGTGACCCACAAACAATCCATGTTTTTGCTCCCTCCCAGCTGGTGAGGAGTGGAGTGTCTGGTAGGGAGTTTGGAGGAGCAATGGGCCGAATGTGGGTCCCTGAGGACCAGACTGGGAAACACTGCAGTGGGCATGTGAAGACAGGGGACAGCAAAGCAGACAGCAAAGCAGACAGCAGCGCCTTTGCAGACCAAGTCCAAATTTGTCACATGTGTCTTTTAAATCCGTCATCTGATAAAGAAAAATGTGATGCAGAGAAACCGTACACACGGAGTCTGATGCCTTTCATCATTCTATAACTGCAAAAATTCACAATATGAGACAAAACAGAGTCGTCAAGCAGTGAAGGATGGATTTTTGCTTCTCTCGCTTCTTCTGAGTAGGAAAAAAAGAGAAAAGAGACCAGAGATGTCCATCCAAGCCTGAGAAGCCATCACAAGCAGAGAGAATTTCACCTGCTGATACAGCAACTGCAGAATTAACCCAGTCATTTCAGAGTGTCCATGGTCCAGTTTGAAACGCCGCTAAGAATTGTGGAACCACATTAAAAATAAGACCACCGCTTTCTGCGATCCAGTCGGCAGTAACATACATAAGGTAGGGACACACACGTCATGAGTTTACCAGGCGATCCACATTGTACTGGCAGAAATGTGCTCTCAGGTGATTGGCGGATATTCAGGGCTCGACCTCCAAGCGCTCCTACATTCATACAAGATCAACACAGAAAAAGCAAACCTTTTATGACGGACGAAAGTCGGTCTGTGGTCATGATAGATGCAATGCGACGTGATATTTATTTTTAAACATGCAACAATTTCGGATGAAAAACACGGACTTGGTCTGCAATGGCCTGTAAGCATTGAGGTGCCATGCATTGTCACGTTTACCTTGAAACTAGTGGTGATAGAGGCATACTTATTGTCTGCAGTCTCAGAATTACCAATGAGGTAATCCCAGCTGGTGAACATTTTCCAGGCAAAAGTGAACTCTCCATCTTCTCCGTCTCCACCCCCTACGTCATTATTTCTGGCCATCCTGCAAAATCCCAACGTCAGGGGCACAGATTGAAACTGCCCTTCTTCTTGTTAACAGAAGACAACAAAAATCGATTCATCGATTCATTGGTTAATGTCCATTAAATGTTCCACACCCTGAGGGATCAGATGCATTGAAACAGATATGAGGAGTATGGTGACTGGCAGTGGCACCTTTCTTAGCGACTAATAGAGATTCACTAACTTCTGATGTAGCAACAACAGCAAGCAGGACAATGATAGCAACCGAAGGTATTAATGGACATGGTGCAGTTGGAGTTAGCTTAAGTCATAGTCAGACTACATAGTATGTTTTATGGAGGTAACATTCTAAGTTGACTAAAGCACAAGGTCATCAGATCATAGACCATGTAAAGATTAAAACTTACGTTCGTATGACAACCATAAGACTGTAGCCAAATGTGCCCAATCCAACCATGAGGTATGACAAAGGCAGCCTGAACTTCAAAAAGCCGATGGTTCTCTGGTCGTTATAGTAGCCGTAGAAGAGCACAGAGTACTTACAGTAACCCTGCATATGAAAATAATTAATCTGAATTCAATTTTTAGTGTACTGAAAATATCGAAATGGTTCATATTCAAAGCAGATTTACCATAATCCATGCAATTGATAAACCTAGTTTAAAAAAAAGAACGTTAATGTGTTCATAAAACGATTTCCAGAAGTGTCTGTAAACTGGAAGGTCAAAGGCCAAAGGTCAGTACTGCGATAGAGCGTTTGCCACTGAAAGACGTAAAGAGCAACAAGAGATCATCCAGTGGAATGTCAGGGCTAGAGGAAGGTGAGTCAGGCTGATTTAACTTCTGCAGACATCTGCAGAACTGTGGGTCTCACCCCCACTGGGGAGATATCTAAAATAAACAACCCACTGTCTATTACAGAGATGTGTTGTAAACCTAGCATACCATAGAATTCACACTATCCCATGATATTCACAAGAGAGATTAAGTAGGTTGACGACTAACTGAGAAGCAAAACCGTTAGCAAGCTGATTAGCAAACAATGAAGTTCTATCCCCCCCAACAAAATGCTAACTTGCCCCTCTGTCCAACGTTATGTATAGTTTCACATATTCGCGGGTATCCATGCCTCTCCGATGACCATAGGTCTAATACATGGCTGGGATTTCAGGAGCTCCAGTGAGACAGTGACTGGTTGTTTATTCAGTAAAGGATTCCACTGCAAAGGGGTCCAGAGAAGATGTGGATGATGTCACTTTAGAGATAATGGCCAGAGATGTGATACTGGAGACCACAGGTGAAGTAAAATGTGAGAACATAGGAAGCCCGTCTCTTTGAACAACTGTTTCAAGCTGGTTTTATGCGATGTCATGGTCCTGTTAGAATACCCAAATTATTTTGTGATCCACGAAAAAATTGCTAAGTAAAAGTGATTTATTCATCAGAAGCTGAATGTTTTGTGGTATATTTTTTTCTGTTAACTGTTTTACTTTGTCCATTTGTTGCATATTTCATAGTTCTCTGGAAAATGCATCCAATGTATTACGTAATGCACCTTGTACTGTACAAATGAACATGCAGAGTCAAAAGGATGACAGTTTCACTCCCAAAATGATCACCTACATTGAAGTCCATGAGCACTGAGTAATCCATAGCTGTGTCCTGCTCCGCTCTCGGCACTGTCTTCCTGGGAATTGTTCCATAGGGCAAGCCCATCAAGAGCTGTGAAAACAGACACATAGACCAATCATGAAGAAGCACACACAAACACCAATCATGAAGAAGCACACACATACACCAATCATGAAGAAGCACACACATACACCAATCATGAAGAAGCACACACATACACCAATCATAAAGAAGTACACAGCCACTATGAGGACATAAACATATCCTCTATGTTCTTTAATTAAACAAAAAAAATGTAAAATATTATGCATTTATAGTGAACTACAATGATGAATTAAAATTTCAGAAATAAAAGCAGAGAGCCTTCTCACCTCAGGGATCACGACTAACCCAAACGTAAGGCCAAAGAGGACTAGATTCATTCCATACATCCAGCGCAGGAATATGAAGTATGATGCTACAGAAGATCCAAAGTGACCTTAGAAGACAGATAAACCACAAACCAATCAACCATCATCTAATATTAAAATATCGAGCACAAACGTATCATAATCCAAGAGCTAACCTCCATGAGCTGTTTAGTGGACAATTTGGCAATGAGGAATTCAACAGTGGAAGGAGACGACCCAAATCAGAGCAAGCATAGAGCCAGCAAAGCCTCTGGCTGATGCTTTAACACCTTCTCGTTCATGTATCAATGTTTTATTTTGAGCAGGAGATTGTATCTGAATGGCATGAATTATCGAAGAGCAAAACCTGCTGTCGCTTACTCTCAACCTCTTTTATTTTCCGTTCCCAAGGTATGCAAGCCGTCTTGAAATTTTCAAAATCTCTTTGAAACTTGATCCATTTCTGTTACAGAATAAAGAGAAACGGTGTTAATGCTGTCACCTGTGGAAGCTGTTGTCTGATGTGCAGTGAGATCCTGCTCATCTCACCTTGGTCATCATCACTTTGTAGGCATACAGCTTACGCCCTTTCCCTTTGCCCAGGGCACCTTCAAACTTGTCCACAAACTGCTGAGCGTCTCTGAAATCCATTCAGTTATAGAAGCCATTTAAAATACTAAAGACCCAAAAGCAATGAAAATTGAAAATGCAGACACAAGAACGTGCAACTCCATGGCAGTGACATAGGCCAGGGCCAGCATGCTACAAGGGCTGCGTTTGAAGGTGGAATGCGTCACAGCAACGTGACAAGGCCGTCCCATTTGGAAGGAAGGCTCCTTCAGATGCAGCCTAGGAATGCACCCGACGGACCCTGTCCCAAGATTCATTGTGCAGAGGTGAAGCAGGTGTTTCACAGCTAGGCGATGGGGGGGGGGGGGGGGGGGGGTGCT
>JABFEB020000113.1:29114154-29128281 GCA_019775895.2 Stomatorhinus ivindoensis
CTCCATTACACAAGGGTACAGGCAGGAACAGCTGGTGGCACAAATAGGAAATTGTCTTTAGGCCGGACTGTCCCATACGACAACGCCTTCAGTTTGACCTTCAAAGGACGAATTGGGACACAACTGCCGCCGTGGAACTGGGACACAGCTCATATTATCAGCAATTTCTTAATCATTTTAAAACAGAGCTATAATGAGATTCTGCTCAATAGATCATCCCATTTGATGGGGTTTAGGTCAGGGCTCTGTGAGAGCCAGTCAAGTTCTTCCACACTGAGTTTATCCAACCATGTCTTTATGGACTGTCCTTTGTGCACCGAGGCCACAACATGATAAAAACCTGCTATTTTGACATTGTGGGGACCATTTTTCATGTACCCATAAGGATAACCTCAGCTTTATAAAAATCAGTGAATGCAATCAAAAATCTTAAAATGCCAAAAGAATTGTATTTTGTATTTTGTTTGGTTGTTTAAAGTTATGGCTGGGTTGGGGTTAAGATTGTCGGTGTGTGTGTGTGTGTGTGTGTGTGTGCGCGTGTGTCTTTGTGTGTGCACTGTATATTGTGGTCATAATGGGTGGTGCGCATGGTCTTAGCAGTTTTGTTTCATCAGTGTATATATACTATTTCAATGAATTACTTGAGATGTTCTAGCCTCCGCTTCATCCGCCACGGCTTGTTCCTGATATTGGCGATGAGCTTTTTCTTCTCCTCAACCTCCTCCATGAGTCGTGCCATCTCGCCCTCTGACATGGATTGGTCTGACTCCGAGTCTGCATTCGAGTCTGAGTCTGATGAGCTAATCACAGAGGAGCTCTGTTTCATATTATAACCAGCTTCATCCTTACCTTTAATCTTAGGAAAGCCGAGTGCTCAGCAACCCAACCCATTCGAGACAAAACCAGAGGAAACACAAATAGACACTAAGAGCAGTAACAAGGAAAGGTATTATCACTCAACATGACTCAACACACCACCACCTTCCCACATATAGAGCAAGTCTGAGTAGTTTGTATTGACAACTTCATCTCTTGTAACATTAGTGCACATGAAGTATTAGCAATTTTATTCTTTCTAATTCCTGCTAATGAATGTAAAAAGTGATTCTCTTCCCTTTGCGACACAGGCTCCATATCAATTTGGGGCCGTGAAACTCGAGATGAGCTGTCAGACGAAGCTTGCAGGTGACCAGACAGTCTCATTGCTCACCTGCTAATATGCTTTGTATATAACTGTCTGTATTTATCGCTGATACTATCTCATTGTACTGTATCTGCAGTCTGCATGCATGGTATTATCTCAGTGTACTGTATCTGCAGTCTGTATGCATGGTATTATCTCAGTGTACTGTATCTGCAGTCTGTATGCATGGTATTATCTCAGTGTACTGGATCTGCAGTCTGTATGCATGGTATTATCTCAGTGTACTGGATCTGCAGTCTGCATGCATGGTATTATCTCAGTGTACTGGATCTGCAGTCTGCATGCATGGTATTATCTCAGTGTACTGTATCTGCAGTCTGTATGCATGGTATCTCAGTGTACTGTATCTGCAGTCTGTATGCATGGTATTATTTTAGTGTACTGGATCTGCAGTCTGTTTGCATGGTATTATCTCAGTATACTGTATCTGCAGTCTGCATGCATGGAATTATCTCAGTGTACTGTATCTGCAGTCTGTATGCATGGTATTATCTCAGTGTACTGTATCTGCAGTCTGCATGCATGGAATTATCTCAGTGTACTGTATCTGCAGTCTGTATGCATGGTATTATCTCAGTGTACTGTATCTGCAGTCTGCATGCATGGAATTATCTCAGTGTACTGTATGTGCAGTCTGTATGCATGGTATTATCTCAGTGTACTGGATCTGCAGTCTGTATGCATGGTATTATCTCAGTGTACTGTATCTGCAGTCTGTATGTATGGTATTATCTCAGTGTACTGTATCTGCAGTCTGTATTCATGGTATTATCTCAGTGTACTGTAACCGCATTCTTGGTGTACGGTATTACTTCAGTGTACTGCACCTGCATTCTCAGTGTACAGTGTTGCCTCAGTGTACTGTACCTGCATCCCCAGTGTACAGTGTTGCCTCGGTGTACTGTACCCGCATCCCCAGTGTACAGAGTTGCCTCGGTGTACTGTACCTGCATCACCAGTGTACAGCGTTGCCTCGGTGTACTGTACCCACATCCCCAGTGTACAGTGTTGCCTCCGTGTACTGTACCCACATCCCCAGTGTACAGCGTTGCCTCGGTGTACTGTACCTGCATCCCCAGTGTACAGTGTTGCCTCGGTGTACTGTACCCACATCCCCAGTGTACAGTGTTGCCTCGGTGTACTGTACCTGCATCCCCAGTGTACTGTACCCACATCCCCAGTGTACAGTGTTGCCTCGGTGTACTGTACCCACATCCCCAGTGTACAGTGTTGCGTCGGTGTACTGTACCCACATCCCCAGTGTACAGTGTTGCCTCGGTGTACTGTACCCACATCCCCAGTGTACAGTGTTGCCTCGGTGTACTGTACCTGCATCCCCAGTGTACAGAGTTGCCTCGGTGTACTGTACCTGTCTTTTTTCTTCTTTTTTGTGTTCTTGTCTTTATCATCATTCTTCTTTCCTTTTCCTTTGGCATCTCCTTTCTTCTCCTTGTTGTTCTGCTCCTCTTTCTCTTTCTTATTGGCTCCCTTCTTGTTTCCCTTCTTTCCTTTCTCTTCTTCTTTCTTCTTTCCTTTCTCTTCTTCACTTTCATCTTCACTATCCTGCGCTTTTGTTGGCTTCTTCTTGTTTCCCCCTCTTCTTCTTTTAGGAGCGTCTTCCTCATCCTCATCCTCATCCTTGTCCTCCTCATCCACGGTTTTTCTGCCTCTAGCTGCCCTTCCATTGGCTGGCTTCCTGTTCCCTCTCCTGCCTTTGCGTTCTACCATAGACCATGGGCATAGAATCAAATAAACGTACAAAACAGCTACCATAAATAAACACATATACATGCACGACTTTAGAAGTGAAAAACATATATAAACACAGAGAACACATATAACACAAAACAGCGAAAATAATGCTTTGCTCACCATCTTCACTCTCTTCCTCATCAATTTCTACTGAAACTGATATGAGTACGAAGACATATTAGAGATACTGGTATTCATTTCCTTAAATAATGGAAAAATGTTTTGTTTTTATCACAATTTCTTCAAAAACAATGCAATTTTGTTTGAAATACTACACATTATCGCAGCTTTCACGAAAAAAAGACACAATTACACACAAAATTATACACACATTACTTCATTCTGTAGTTGAAAGGTGATTTTAGTTACTAGCAGTATCTCCAAAGTGTAACCAAGCATCATACCGTCCTCCGCTGCCGCCTCCCTTCTGTTTCTGGGCATTTTCTGTTGATTGTTACGTGTAAGAGAGCAGAGGAGCGGCGTGACACAGGAGGAGCTCCGGCCTTCACCTCAGGACTGGGACAGATGGGTGTCCGCTCAGGCAATCTACTTAATACCTCACTGACAGCGACACGTGACTGGTGGTGATCTGAACCCATGAAGCTGGAAGGGTGATTAGAAACCCAAGTAAGTGCGACCACAAGATCTGCTCCTTTGTAAGACTTACTGAACACGACACGCGGTTTCCTGAGAGCTGGGCCCTTGCCAGCACGTATGTCTACGAAGAGGTGCACATTTCCGAGGCGTCCGTGCTAATAAAGATTTTTTTCAGGAATTGCAAGTGCAGTCGACGCTACTGATACGAAACTACTGGGCGTCGAAGGATATATGGTGCTGAAGATTTAATGAGGTCTTTCGTTTCATTTCGGGGGGCCAGAATGAATGGGAAATTATTTGCAATGAGACTTGAAATATGTAATGTGTCATTTCATAATATTTAAGCAGACCTTAAAAAGTCATTGAAAGACACAGTACAAGAACATATTTGAACTCATATTTAGAGAGGATTCAGTGTATGTCACAGCTATAAGAATTGACAAACAAATTCACTTAATTATTGAGTACTGCTCACTAATTAAAATTTTTAAATAACATATACTATTAAATGTATAATTTCTTATTTCTAAAGAAATACTAGGCCTAATATAACACAAAACAGCGAAAATAATGCTTTGCTCACCATCTTCCTCATCAATTTCTACTGAAACTGATATGAGCACGAAGACATATTAGAGATACTGGTATTCATTTCCTTTAATAATGGAAAAATGTTTTGTTTTTATCACAATTTCTTCAAAAACAATGCAATTTTGTTTGAAATAGTACACATTATCATTGAAAGACACAGTACAAGAACATATTTGAACTCATATTTAGAGAGGATTCAGTGTATGTCACAGCTATAAGAATTGCAGGTAAAATGACATATAAGACAAACAAATTCACTTAATTATTGAGTACTGCTCACTAATTAAAATTTTAAAATAACATATACTATTAAATGTATAATTTCTTATTTCTAAAAAAATACTAGGCCTAATTTCATTTCAGACTCATATAAATGGTTTAGCTATCAAATAAGAACTTCTTGAACTCTTTTCAAACAAATCTAAATACACTATCTTCAATACACTAATTTTTAAAGGTAAGTATAAATTGTGCATGAACACGTAAGTAAATTTATCTACTCTGGAGTAGAAAATGCCTTTTATAATTCCCTCACACATTGGTAAAGGCGCCTCATTAGGGATATCAGTGGCTTTGTGCCCCCCCCCCCCCGCTGAGCCTGTTTGTGTGAGAATCACACATGATGCTGGGAAATGGGAAGTCAAATCAGTTTATTGTTCATTAATCCAAGCTAATTTATGCTTCATTTATACTCCCTTTCTCTCTGCGACAGGAAGTGGATACATTTCTACAAATTAGTTCCATTAATTCCTTAATAAGTCTATTATCATGCCCTGTTAACATACATACAAAATTATTACCTTAATTCCAAATATATCTTAATATAATACGCAAAGTTTGTTTCTGGTGTAACCAAGAGACATATATTTTGTCATAAAGTTATTTCCAGTTTATATTTCATTGTCGGTATTTAATTACAGTTCAAGTGAGGTACTTTTTAACAGACAGCATTTCATAAAAAATAGGAACAAGCGATTTTAGCCTATTTTGCAGAATGGTAAAATTAACAGGCAAAATACTAATTAGCTTTTTAATTCTGAGTCTTTAACATTAGCCACTGATGTGTTTCAGCCAGAGACTTGGTTCTTACAAGGGGAGAGTATTTAATTTTATTTCCTACTTAGACTACGAAACTACAGGAACTACAGTGCTCAACATGAGCTCCGCTTTCCTGCTCAAGCAGGGTACATATACACATACGCACAACGAGTGTCATGGAAGGGAGCACAGATGGACCAGGGTAATAATAGGACCTTCAGGAGGAGCTGGATCACTGCCTAATTCAGAGATACTTTTGTCTAGAACCTTGCAGAACATTCCATCTTGAGTTGTTGCACCTGTTTCCAGCTTTGGAACTACGTGGTACCACCCTATCAAACTATGCCATGGTTTGGGAAGGATAGAGAATGAAGGATGTAAAATTGGTTAAGTCACAACTGAACACCTTCAGCACACCCTAGTGTGTGTGTAAGTAAAGACAACTCATTTGAGGATGAGGAAGATGCTTCTAAAAGAAGACATTTATGGCTCAGATACCCTTTGCTTATTTTCTAGTTAGCTGTTAAATAACATTCCTCAGTTTCTGTTTTTCTTCCACAGATGTGGTGTTTCACCAATTACTGTATCCCCAGTGACACTCTGCACTGACGGTTTTTCTAATGCCTGCCCCATGGGGGCGACACCGTGCAACTAAATGATATAAAAGATAGCACTCTGGGAAAAAATGAAGAGACCACTCCGTATTTTTTTGTTAATCTGCATTTTCAAAATCCTGGTTTAATCCTGGTTCTGCTGGCAGAAGGCTACACTGCCAGGCTCCAAGTTTCCAAGACAGGAGTACTAAAGAACAAGGTGAGGCTGTAGATACTGGAAATGGCCAAAAAAATGGCCAGGTTGAGGGGAGAAGAAACCTTCAAATGCCAGAGAAGACCGTCAACGTATCCAGTACACCTCATAAATCGGGGGATGACCTCGAAGGACATAGTAGACTGCTAGGACAATTCACAACAGACTCTGAGAAGCAGAACTGAAGCAAGGAAGAAGCTCTTCACCAATGAGAAGAAGGAAAGAGCCAGGTGTGTATTTCACACAGGCATAAATTCAAGCGCAACTGAGAAATGAGTGAAACTGAAACTTCTGCTGTGGTCTCTTAGTTTTTCCAGAGCGGCATATGTGACAAAAACTGAACAGCCCTCACAGTGCATAACACCTTTGACACATAGAAATTATGTAGTGCCTGAAAAAACAAAATAATCAATGAATTTATTAAAAAAGATGAGTGAGTGTGGAGTCACCTTTTCATTCTTTGAGATGATGCTTCTATGTAGCAATTCATAGAGCTACTATGACAAAATGTAATGTCTCCCAATAAGATTGACCAAGACGTCTGTGAGAAATGTATTTTAAAATAAACGGCATAAATTTACTTTAATATTAATTATATATAGTATAAATTGAACAAAATAATCACAAGAGAAACATATTACTTAATCATTCATATATTAAACTTGTTTTATAATCCCTGCAACCTCTGTGACATTTTCCACCCCAAATAGAGTGTGACCCGTACATTTACAATCACAGACATTTAGTTGTGACGTTTCATGATGACCACCGTGACACGTTTGTTTTTTGGGCATCGTTCATATAACATCACACCCCCAAGAACCATCGCAATAAAGTATTGGTCCGCCTCTTGTCATATTATGTTTTATTTCAGAGTTGCTGACCTTTCTATGTATTTGTGACATGACTGTACCAAACAAACTGTTTGGTAAACATAACAGAGTAACAGTACTGCTTATAATCAGGGACTGACAGAACTGGTACGTTAACGTAACAGCACGAATACATATTTTATGCGCATTTGTGCCGATATGCGTACCAGTTATGTCAATCTCTACCTATAATACAAATATTAAACAGTTCAACATAAATGGTTCAAGAACCACACAACTGTTAACTTATGACTGAAATTTTAGCTGCAAGTGTTAGTGAACTCAAAGTATCAAACTGTACTTCATCTTGGAGATCTGACAAATAGTTCACATACTAGTTTTGTTTTTGGGATGGAAAAGATAATAGACTATTAAAAACTGCACTGACTATGAATTTGTTACATAAAATTACAGCATTTGATAAACCTGTAAGGCACTGACAGCGATAGAGACCTCAATACAGCACACTGCCCCGCGATCGGCATCAACCTCAGAAAATAAACAATATCATACAATTTTTAAGCTCATCGGCAGTACAACAGTGTTCTGGAAGCAGACTGTCGCGGCGCAGCCACCTCAGATGTCAGCACTGCGGCTTGATCCTCGACGGACTCGTCGGATGAAATCTTTCTCGTTCCATTTGCTGGGAGGAAGCATGCGGGGGCCATTGTGGACACAGAGAATGGTCATGTGTTCAGCATAGTGCAGGTTCTGCAACAGCTGGAGAAACAGACGGCTGTCAGACGCAGAGCAGGGCTTCCTGCCGAAGCCGGCTGCGCACACGGGCTGATGACATCCACACTGACCTTTGGCGTGATGAAGAAATACTGAGACGTGGTGCCTCTGCAGGCCGTCTGCACTACAATGTCAAAAACCCTCCTTTCGTTGACGGGGTCCATGCCCTGCAAAGGAGACGGGAACTCCGGATTAACTGGTTGTCGGACCGTAAGCCCGTAAACCCCAGCTCCGGGGGGGGGCTGCATGTCAGCTGACCCTGTGCTGTCCCCCCCAAGCGACAGCGAGCAAGACGGGGTTGGCAAAGAGAAGCATTCCAAGGCACTTGTGCAAATGGCAAATAAAGAACGTTTGTTTTGGATTTGTTCTTGAAGAAAGCCTTTGTGCAGGTACATATCTACACTGGCGTTAGTAAGGAGTCTTTGGCCATAGCAGGGTGTTGACTGAAAGCCTTTGTGCATGTACATATCTACACTGGCGTTAGTAAGGAGTCTTTGGCCATAGCAGGGTGTTGACTGAAGTATGTGAGAGCTGGGAATGAGCCCTCAACACAGAGCTCATACATGTGAGCGGTAGAGCTTTAAAGATCTTCAGGACTCCAGCCGTGTTACCTGGTTTATCTCGTCCACCACTCGAAAAGGGCAGCGGTTCAGCTCCTGCAGGGCCATAAGGTACAGCATGGTGGCGACGCTGCGCTCGCCGCCGCTCTGGTGGTGCGCCGTCAGCTCATGGAGCTGCGTGCTGCTGCGGAACTTCACTCTGATACGGATCCCATATTTATCATATTCCTCCTGCGGGGAACAGAACAAAGGCTTGTATATCCTTGTCTCTCCTGCAGGGGGAGCACTTAATTCTGCAGTCCAGTGAGCTAAAGCCAAAGGTCTCACCTCGTTCTCACAGTGCAGATCCACCTCACCAGCGCACTGCATGGAGCGGAAGAAATGTCCGAACCTCTCATTGATCTGCTCTACTAGCTGCTTTAGGGGGTCCAGCCAGTGCTCTTTGGCCTGCACCACATATACAAACCAGTGTCACACACGTGCACATGCACGCACACGCCAGTGTCACACACGTGCACATACACGCACATACGAATGCATATACACACAGAATCAAGGGTCCAGCATACACAGGGGTTTCAGGTTTCCTTCCTACATGTGATCAGAAGAACATGACTGCGGGTGCATGCTGAGGGACAATAGGACATACAGCAGAGCAATGGGAGACAAGGTGAGGGACAATAGGACATACAGCAGTGCAATGGGAGACAAGGTGAGGGACAATAGGACATACAGCAGTGCAATGGGAGACAAGGTGAGGACAGATGGGACATACAGCAGTGCAATGGGAGACAAGCTGAGGACAGATAGGACATACAGCAGTGCAATGGGAGACAAGCTGAGGACAGATGGGACATACAGCAGAGCAATGGGAGACAAGCTGAGGACAGATAGGACATACAACAGTGCAATGGGAGACAAGGTGAGGACAGATGGGACATACAGCAGTGCAATGGGAGACAAGGTGAGGACAGATGGGACATACAGCAGTGCAATGGGAGACAAGGTGAGGACAGATAGGACATACAGCAGTGCAATGGGAGACAAGGTGAGGACAGCACCTGTGAAATGCTTTGCCGGTAGTTGTCCAGGGTCCCCTTCTCTATCTCCAGCTCCTTCTTCAGGTGCTCAATTTCCTGTGTCCGTCTTGAATACTCCTCCACCACCTAATGGGAGGGGGAGATGTTGGTGCCTTTCTCAGCACACTGACCCCCCCACACCCCCACCCCTTACAGTAGCCTCACCGTGGCGCTCAGGCCCGTGATGCAGTCAGCTCGCGAGCGTTCTTCATTCAGCAAGGCATCAATCTCATCCAGGGTGTTTGGGAGCTGGCTGAAGGCCTTCAAAGGGGAACCCAGGATTGAGTGCAACACTATACCCCCACCTACTGGTAGCTATAGGTACTACACTTTTATAAACGTTGCTTCTGTCTTGATGAACCGAAGGGGGTATTACAGTGTAACACTAATTGTGCAAGAAAAGTCCAAACATTACAGGCCCATGATTTCCTTGCGTCTGGCCCACTTTGGCTCAGGCCCAGATCTGTCCTCACCCTCTGAAGGTCTTCAGGGACTGCTTCCTTCTTCAGGTCAACATTGCACACCTCCGATGCTTTCTTCATCAACCCCTGACATGTCTCCCACAGCGACGTCTTCCTCTGCTCCAGCCGCACACATGCTTGCTGCAAACGGCAGTTAGCCCAGGGTCAGAGGTCAGCTGCCCAGGGCAGTGATGCAGTAAGAGGTGACGAGGGCTCACCTCCAGCGCCTGCAGACGGGCTGAGCTCTCCCTGCACTCAGCCTCCTGCCTGGCCTTCTCTGCAGCCAGCTCCACGCTCTCCAGTGCCAGGAATACTTTCTCCATGTGCAGTTTGGCTCGTACCTCAAAGACACATGCATTGCAGGTCGCTGTAGCATTAGCTGAGGTGTGCTAACACAAGCTCCCAGTGGTGTGCTAGCTTAGGCGCCCTATCTCACTTGCGCTAGCTTGGGTATGCTCACAGGCACGCTAGCTCAGGCACGCTAGGTCACAGAGGCACTCTAACACGGGTGCTCTCTCACACACGCTAGCTCAGGTATGTTCACAGAGATGATCTGGCTAAGGATCGCATACTGAAGTGGCATTACAGAGGTGGGCTAACGCAGGCGTGCTCACACTCAACCTTACCTGCATGTGGTGAACAAACTCTGTGACTAAAGCCACCTTCTGTGAGTTGACAGCTCTGGTTTTGGAAAGGGCTTCCTGTTCAGCCTGCTGTAAGTCGATACCACGCTCCTCCATCTGTCTGAGACTACAAGAGGGGTTGGGCACAGTGTGTGTATGGCAGACTGTAGTGTTAATTGTGATTTGAAGTGTCTGTACAATATGTGTACCTGTCCTGCTTGGTCCTGATCTTCTGCTCCAGCTGTCTCTTCTTGACCTTGAGGTCCGACAGCACTTTCTTCTTGTAGAGCAGGTCATTCTCATGGCGATCCAGCTGGCTTTGCTGTTCCTGAAGGGCCTTCAACTGACTGTCAATGCCCATCACCCTCTGCTCAATACCCTGAGGAGACACCAGTAGGTTAGAGGATCAGAGCTGTCCTTTGTGATGGTGCAGATGGACAGGAGGTCACCCTCCGTGTGTCCCTCACCTTCAGCTGCTCCTCCAGATGCTTCCTCTCGTCCACATCTACTGTCATGGTGAGGAACTGGGAAGGACGAAGCACCGAGTTGCTGGAGATGGTCTTGCCAGAGTAGGAGGACTTCTTCACATGGTACTTCTCTGCTGCCGTGTAGATAATCCTCAGTGAGGTCTCCTGAATAATCTAGCAGAGGACGCAGAGCAGATGTCACTCATAGGTAGACGGGCCAGCACACACGAGATCTACAGCCATAGGGCCTTAGTGTTGGGAGGTGTACCGCTTCAATCATATTCTTGGTCTGTTCTGTTCCCACGGGGACCTCGTGAACCTTGTACTGGCCGCACAGGTAGCTCATGACTTCCTCCGGGGCGTCAAATAGCTCACGCAGGTAGGAGAAAAACCCAAACCCTCTAGACACGGAACAGAGCCTTAGTGTAGAACACGCATGTACGGCTATGCAGAAAGCTCAAAGGCAGACAGGCAGATACAACCCCCAGAGCAACCCCCAGCCCACGGAGGCCCGTATAAAGTCACCCGAACCCAAAAATGTCATGGCGGGCATGAGCTCACCTTAAGGACTCAATGGGTCGCGCTGGCGGGTGCCTGGCCCAGGAGTCCCGCGGGGCGATCACAGCATTCACACGCCATTTCTGCTGGTCACGCACCTGAAATTGCATCATGCCATTTACTCAACACTTTGAAATGTATTCCAGTAATATTACTGTCAGTCCAACATCCTCCGTTCACCCTACAGTACAGGTGTTTTTTTCCATGTGAAATACCGTATTAAACACACAGTGTTGGGGAAGTTCTCTGGGATTGTGACTCTTTATACTCGACTGGTTGGTTGGAACCAAACCTTGGTCTGGATTTGTACATTCTGGACCGGAACTTTCCACCTCTGTCTGTAATGGAGTACTTTGTGAGTAACTTCCCCAACACTGCACATACATGAAATGAGCCAAAACATTATGAACAGCCCATAGGATATGGTGGTTGATATTGGTGGTTGCATAGCTGCGGATCAGAATCATCGGTCTAACACGTCCCACAGATGCTCGACATGGATCCAGGCATCCACATGATGCAATGGGATTCACCGAATTACTGAATCATTCTTCCATAGCACCAGAATCTGGTTCCGACGCTTTCGACAGTGCATGGGGATCAGGAAGGGCATTCTCCCTAAGCATCAGCTCAGCAGCCCCGTACGCAGCAGGACCCCATGAGCTGTCCTGTCACAGTACTCCCAGCACCATCATTCAAATTACTTGCCATTTGTGCCACAGTAGTTCTTCTGTTGGTTCATCCTAGATGGAAGCCTTCCCTCACGTATCTCCGCATCGATAAGTCCTGATTGCCCAACATCCTCCTCGGACCGCTCCCAGGCTGTCCTCACCACGGGTGACCATGAGCACTCCATGGGTGACCATGAGCACTCCACAAGCCTTGCCGTTTTGGAGATGCTCTGACCCAGCTGTCTGAGCATGATGATTTGCCCCTCATGAAAATAACACAGGTCTCCCCCCCGCCCCCTTTTAAACAACATTATTTGCTTCATGTAGGGGTGATTCTAATGTTTTGGCTCATCGGTGTATACAGAGTGCATGTCTATTTATGCTGCTAAAAACTAACTACTACTCACCTCTGTCATGAACTTCGCCATGTCCTCCTGCTTCTGGAAGACAAAGGCCCTCAGGTCACTGGTAGGAATGTGGCTCTCTACGTATTTGGCGTGACGATGGTCCCGGACATTAATCTGAAACAAAGACAATACACTTTTTCAGACCTGGGACAGAATGAGATCCTGTCCCCCAAAACTCAATCTGCAGCCAAGCTGTTCAGCTCCTTTAAGGCCTAGCGACCTCGCTGGGTTACACAGGACTCTCACCACCAGCATCATGGGTTCATACACGTTGCCCTTGAAGAGCGTCCGATTTTGCCGCAGCCACTGCAGGGCGCTGTAGGTGTCACGGAATCTGCTTTTCAGCTTCTGCTCCTTCATGTTCATCATGTCCTCCAGACTCTTCAGTTTATTCTTCACACCTTCAAAAAGAACTTTAACTGGTGAATAATCCCCAACCACAAATGCACAAACACTAGTGCATACTATACAGTTTCTGTTCAGTCTGCTTATACCGGTGTTCTGCTCGGGAAACGCAAACAGAGACTAACTGCATATATACTCTACATGGAAATAACGTCAGTCTGTCCTTGTTAAGTGACTACAACGAGCAGGTCTGCATAGAATGGAGGAGGTGCAGGATGCAAAGCGATGGAGTGACGGCAAAAGCCAAAGCTCACGTTGCACGTCCACCTGCAGAACGCCCTTGCTGCGCTGCAGGTCCACACACTCGCCCTCCACACGGGCCTTGTCCTCCTGCACACTCCGCAGCTCAGAGTTGATGCTGTTGATCTCCGGCTGAACGTCCTCGTGACTGGCCAACTTCTCCAGCTCGGCCTGCAGCCCCGTGATCATGCAGCGAGTGTGGCCGATGCGCTTCTGCCGTTCCGACTCCTCGGTCTGCTTCAGGCTCAGCGCCTGCTGAATGTCCCCCACCTGCACGGGAGGAGGAGTAATGCCTACTGTAACCACGCTAACCGCCACGGAGCTCGCTGGCTGCCTTAGTGCCTCCGCTACTTTCAGTTGAACTAACCTCCATGCGCTTATGATCCAAGGCGTCCTGTTTCTCTTTACATCTCTGTGCTGCGGCTTTGATGTTCACACTCTGAAACATGGAGAGACATTTCAGCTTAGCTGCGGAGCGGGACTTTGGGGACGTCACTGGGGATGGGGTCACGGATGACAACGGGGACGTCACTGGGGATGGGGTCACGGATGACAACGGGGACGTCACTGGGGATGGGGTCACGGATGACTTTGGGGACGTTACTGGGGATGCTCGCTGTCATCCGTGACCCCATCCCCAGCCATCAGCAACGCCCCTGACCTTGTCCTTCATCTTGTCCTCGATGGGCTTGAGCTGGTCGTTCAGGGCCTGGATGCTACTCAGGGCAGGCAGGCGCTCCTTCTTCAGTGCCGTCAAACTCCTTTTCACATCAGCCCGCTCCTGCTTCACCTCCTCCAACTGCTTGCGGGTGGCCTCATACTCCTAAGAGGAAGACCAGTTTCACACATGCAGAGGCAGGCAGACATGCACACACACCTCTGCTCTGCCAGCGTACCACCAGAGGCAGGCAGACATGCACACACACACCTCTGCTGTGCCAGCGTACCACCAGAGGCAGGTAGACATGCACACACACCTCTGCTCTGCCAGCGTACCACCAGAGGCAGGCCGACATGCACACACACACCTCTGCTCTGCCAGCGTACCACCAGAGGCAGG
>JABFEB020000113.1:29141785-29152769 GCA_019775895.2 Stomatorhinus ivindoensis
ATATCTGTAGTTATTAGAATCAGAGATATCTGTAGTTATTAGAATCAGAAGATATCTGTAGTTATTAGAATCAGAAGGATCAAGACCAGTTTTCTTAGCACTGGAGTGAGTGCTGCAAGTTTTAAGTCAAATGAGGCAATACCATGACAAATACGGCATTGCGGCATCCTCAACGTTAATGTGTAACTTTATAAAAGGCTGTAAACTACCTGAGTGTCCCTTCAGAGCCAATGTGATATTGCCATACCTTTAAGATGATGTCACCTTCCTGCAGAGCACCATCCCTGTTGGCGAGACCTGTACTGGTCATCTCTTTGATGAAGATCTGACTCCCCAGCCGAAGCCCGTACTCTACAAGTGAAGAAGATTAAGGTTAGACTGATTTTTCTTAAGGACGACGCAGATATCCAGCTTCTTGCTTATGACTTGCTCTCAGGGACAAAGAGATAAAGGTCATACAGTAGAGGTCACAGCTTGACCTTTTTCAAAGGTCCAACAGCAGGCTGCCACCCAGCACATGCAGCTTGCATACCTTCATTTGGTCGATTCTTCAACAGGACGACATTTAATGGTTTCTCCAGTGGCTCATGGACACGGCTGTGGCTCGGCGAGGGGGAGCGGGCCTGCAGCTGGTCCCTGCTTCTGCTCCTCACCAGTCGTTCTTCTGGCCGGGGCGATGGGGCCTGCAGCTGGTCCCTGCTTCTGCTCCTCACCAGTCGTTCTTCTGGCCGGGGCGAGGGGGAGCGGGCCTGCAACTGGTCTCTGCTTCTGCTCCTCACCAGTCGTTCTTCTGGCCGGGGCGAGGGGGCCTGCAACTGGTCTCTGCTTCTGCTCCTCATCAGTCGTTCTTCTGGCCGGGGCTCGTAAGACTTGCGGTCGAGCTCTCGCTCGTAGCTGGGGTCACGGCTGCGAGCCGGGCTTTGACCGCGTTCGAGGGCCCGGCCCCTGCTGTGGTCTCTCCGATAAGGCCCCTCGGGGCTGGCTTCTCTGTCTAAAGAGCGCCCCCTGCTTCTGTCACGGTAGTACTGTCTTTCTGTACTCAGATCCCGCTCCAGACTCCTACCTCTACTGCGATCTCGACCGTAATCCCGTTCGCGGTCACGCCCTCGGCGTTCTGGGTATCTAGCCTGTTCCTTTTCTGGACTATGCTCACGAGGGTAGTCTGCATTGCTACTCTGAGCGCTATACATGCTGTGGTCGTCATAGTCGTAGTCTCGGTCATAGTCATGGTCTTGATCACGGTCATAGTTGCCTGAGTAGTCAGAGAGCCTGTCATCGTGCGCCTGGGAGCGCTTCAGTGCACTGGGCGCTGCTCTCCTGGCTCTCTTCACGACCTTCAGGGGTCAGAAAGGCCGGCATTTAGGAATCAGCAGACACACAAGGCGCAGGTCCGCTTAAAGATCAACACGGCATATCTAGCTAAAAGTAATCACACATAGACCCAAATAAAAGATCAACAAATCACTGAAATGGGTTTAAAAAAATAAAAAAACTCACAAATTTGGCCAATTTCCCACATTTTCGGAGTTGCTGCACAGCAAAGGAATGTGGCACGTTCTCCATGGACAAGCCGTTAACCAGGATCACACGGTCATTCTCGCTGCCAAGGTAACAGGTCCACTGATGAGCATCACACCAGTCACATGATACTATGGTATACCATCTTAACATATTACAGTGAAGCAGTGGAGTACAGCCAGATACAGCCAGGGATTACATGCCAGAGGTTTTATTCATTCTGCATTTTATTCACTTTAGCAGACACTTCCATCCAAAGTGATGTTCTACTGAGAGAGTACAGTCAGCCAGTCTGTGGAGAAATTGCAGGTTAATGGCCTCGCTGAAGTGCTTGGTGGAGAAACGACAGCAAGCCGGTAAAGGACGAATTACAGCTTTTCAAAAAGAGGATGGTTTCAATCAATCGACCTCAGGGCCCAACAGGCTTGCGCTTCACCGCTCTGCTCCACACTGCCTAAGGACAGGACACAAGCAGGCATCTCCCTCCAGGACGACATTCTGAGGGGAGTTTTATCGATTGGGAAGCCCTTTTAGACAGTAAGGTGGCAGACCTACTGTCCCTTTACGGGAATGGTGAATAATGAGTGACGGAAAGGTGATACGTACAAAAGCAGTCCGTCGGCCGGGCCCCCCAGCAGGACGTCAGACACGATGATGGATATTTCTCCGGTGTCCACCTTGGGATTGTCCCTGCCCCCAGTGACAGCAATCCCAAACCCCCTCTTAGAGTCCTTTAATGGTGGGAAGAGCATGAGAGATAGAGGGAGAGTCACACTGGGCAGAGGCGTGAGATGCAGTGATTCACATGACAAGTGGCAATATTTGGCATCTGACGCAGTGTTGCACACAAGATGCGCTGGATTTGTGTTCCAACAAAAAGAAGGTGGATTGTGTTCAGCACTCACCCTCTGCAGGGTGACACTGAACTGCTCCCACACAGTCTCCTCCATCGCTGGTGTCGAAAGGGGACAGATTTGTTCACTGCAGGGAGAGATTTCTGGTCAGGGACTCACTGTATCTGCAGCACATTCTGAGCAGGAACTGCAACCTGCTCCATCAACTTCAAAGGTATGACAAAAAACACAAGGCAGACACACAGACGTATGCAGATAAACACCCTACTCTCCCCAACGGACTCCAGCACAGCAGGGAAACGGGTGCGATGGAGACCAGCCTACAGATTTAGAAAGTTAAGGGCAAGAAAGTACAAATCCAGACCAAGGTTTTGTTTCAACCAACCAGTTGAGTTCACTGTGATTGTGACTCTTTACACTCAGCCGGTTGGTTGAAACAAAACCTTGGTCTGGATTCATACTACATTCTGAGAACAGGGCTCCTTAGAGCGGCTACTGCTCACAAACACAGAAAGAGCACAGGGTGAGTGACACCCCTCTGTCCCCAAGGACCCGAAGCCCCCCCTCCTGCTCCTTCACCCCCAGTAAAGTGTCTTATTCCTAGGATCCTTCAGAACACAACCTGGAAAAAGATCCCTGAAACCAAGCCTGAGGAGCAGCGAGATGAGATGCCCCGTGTCAGGCTTTCGGCCTACTCCAGAGGGGTCTGGCCCCTGAAGCAGGCCCCTCTAGCCGTGTGTGTAAGTGGATCCACCCCCACCTGCACTGACCGAGCAGCTCGCTAGTGCTGGATATGTAGGCTGTGACTTGGAGAAGCTGGAATGCGAGTGCAGACTGCGATGAGGGCCGGAATGACCACACGACCCCCCACCTGGGCAGGAGAATCAGGATGCCTATATCGCAGCGCTCAGTTTGAGCTGGACTGGACGGGGGAAGGAGAGGCTGCAAGTTACAGTAGAGTTTAACGGAGGGAGAGGTATAACTTAATGTCACTGTTAGGAGACAAGTCCTGTAAGTGGTCAAGACTCAAGTAAGGGAACTTATGGTGGTTTGATTTAGCTCATATTCTGCTGAAACAGATGCCAGTGCACAATGTGCTCAAATAGCCATCAACACTGTTTAAGGTCCCTGCTCTCCTATGGTGCTCAGATCACCATGGGCATTCCCAACCTTTCCATACTGGCTGTGAGAAGAAACCAGTGACTAAAACAGCAGGTGTGCAGACTGACAGTCATAGCGATACCTCATTCATCCCTGGGCAGATGGATTTATTGGCAGTTGGTGAATTGGGACCAGGTATGGGAGAATACACGCAACTGATGTAGGAATCTGAATCATTGGTTGATTCACTATAAACTATGTCATGGATTTTGTTGGACTCCATTATGAAGGTATAGGGTGGGTTTAATATCACCTGGACTCTGAGCACTTGGGATGTAGTACTGAATAGAGCAAAATGCCGTCTGAGGTTTGACAGCAGCCAAGAAACTGATAGTTCAAAGGTGGATTACACCATACAAGCTCTCTCTAACAACATGGTTACAGAATTTTCAGGATGTTCTCGTGATGGAATTGTCCACTGCCAGACTACATAGGGCTATGATTTCATCTATTGAGTACTGGGAAAAGGCTGCTGCTATGATCAAGTCGATATATATTGCATAAATATAGGAATTGGCCTTATAGCTCATTTTGTAGATGATTGCTTGTGGGAAGACTGGTCTGAGGTTTGGGGATTTCAGGGGCTCCAGGGGTAAGCTCTAAGAACATACTACAGATCCTGTTCTCTGTTCATGTTCAATGACAGCATGCAGTGGTCACACCACAAAGGTGTATGTGCTCCTCTGGGCTGTAGTAACGGTGCTGCCCCGTCACTGTCACCAAAGCAACCAGAAAATTGCTGTTACCTCCTCAAAGTAAATACGCACAGTCCATCAGAATTCCAGGGGTTCTGGGATCTGTTACTCCTGCACATTTTTTATCAGCAGCATGAAAATAATCCATGAGCGTAATAAGGTACTAATAACAGGGTTATTCCTGTCTGCCGGTTAAAAACACAAAGATATTGAAGATGTAAGATTTTTTACGTTTTGGGGAACATGCGTTTAATGAGTAAATAGAACGAGCTGCTCATTTGACCATATCTGGGCCAAATCCAAATTAAAGTTAAAGAAGGTTCCCCAAGACAGATGGCGAACGGCAACAACTCAAACAGAAATCCCCGGTCCAATAGTCCAGCGGCACAGACAAACAGGGGCGTGGTCATCAGCTCCCGCAGCACGATGACGGCACGACGCCAGCAACAAGCCTCTTCCTATGCCATCATGCCTAACAGTCACTGGCTCAACGCTTGGCAGTAACACTGAAATAAAACTAAGTGTTGGAGATACTTAAAGGAGGGCACTCTCCTGGGGAGGTGCCCTCACACCCCCAGAACAAGCAGCTTAAGCCTTCTGCTAGTCAACAAGTCTGGGTTAAGAACAGCTGAAGTGTTACTTTCAAATTAACTATTCTCATTTCATCCAGCAAGGTGCTCATTACATATGAAAGACGGGTGGGTGTCTTTATTTTGTAGTCTTATGTTCCATCCAGTTCGGCGAGGTCTAATATACTTCATTGATATTATGGTTAAAAGGTTTACTGGTTCAGGCTGCATGCACCTGCATCATTCTCTTCTCACCCCGGTACCGTCACTAAAGGACAGCAGCGCACAGTGAATATGAAACACGAACACTGAGGGTAAAATGCTATACGGTAAATCAAACATAACCAATAAAAATCAACACTTTTCAGTTTAAAAATCCAAAAATGGGGATGATTAAATCGTGCATATGCGTGAATGGTGGGTCTGTGTGTGTTTATCTGTCAGTTAATATATATGTGTGTGTGTGTGTGTGTGTCCAGGAATGGGTTGGTGCCCCATCCTGGGTTGTTCCCTGCCCTGTGCCTGTGCCTGTAACCTCCGGGATAGGCTCTGGACACTGCAACCCCCAGTAGGATAAATGACTCATAGACGTACAGCACAGTGCTCTCTGTTTAAATACTAGGGTGATGTTACTGACATTCTACTTTGAGTATTACTGTGAGTCAGAGGTGGGTGTGTCCAATAAGCATGTGCTAATCGATACTGAAATGCGGATTCCTTTAATCTGTATGTTTCGTTTTGAAAATCGATTCTAACGGTTAAATACTGGGTTATTTTACCTGGTAATTTAAATGTTTGTATTAAAGGCAGCAGGATATGAAGTACCAGCAGACAGGGTCCCCATAAGGGAAGGGGAAGACTTTCAGGCAGTTATAACTAGGAAAATCCGTTCCGCCGGTGCATCCCTAGCCCCCACTTAACGTGGGACGCAGGGACACTGGCGTGCTCAGGCACCAGTTACGCAGTCAGTGTTTTATTCAGTCAGGCCACAGCCAGGCCAGTCACTTCGGCAATTCGAAGTCCATGCATTTCAAGGGTTCCTCTTTCTCTCTATGGGACTAAAGACATGGGCTTTCCTTTTTACTAGATACCCAGAAAAATCACTGATCACATTCCGTACTTCCCGATTAAATAAGGCGATCTTAATGTGCCATAAGCACACAACTCAGTTCTGTTGTGATGAATAATACATTAATCACTTTTATGGTTAATCTCACTGATCCTTGCTTTCACGTTTGTTTTCATTTGGCTTTGTAATTAATTTAGTCAGTATGTAGGAAATACGGCCGTTCATACATATACACATATATATCAGTCACAATCCACAAGCCTAGGTGAACTTTTAACAACAACGATTGAGACGTTTCTTTTTGTACCAGCGGTTTGTGACCCGCCGACAAAGTGACCAGGCGAACGGAGTGTATGAGCGCGTCCAGTTCGCCTCGTTTTCCGTGTTGGTCCGCGCTTGCTTTTCTTATTACAGGAAACTACATTAGTTATGAAAACAAATCACAAGTAGCCCGAAATTTATTCCGCTTCGTCTACGCGTTACATTATATCGAAAAAAAAGTTTAAAAGACATACCAGACAGGCGCCAAGAGCCGCAGATTCCCTCGGACCGCACCCGGGCCAGGAGCCGCACTTCCCGCGAAATGGCAGCGCCGAGTCCCAGCTGGGCGCAGCCCCGGTTCCCGGAAGCGCGCAGGTGTGTTTAGGTGCGACTGCGGCTCCGGGCGACGCTGTGCTTCACACTTTACCCTGCGAGTAAACGTTGATCTCCCTTATTGTGTCCGGTTGGTACATTCAACGGCTTCTGAAATACTTTGCAGGGGGCCTACAAACAATATTTATATTAAAAAAGAAAAGAAAAAAACAGAACAAAAGACGATCGCACAGGTAGGACAAATAGTGCTGTGTCAACAGGCCTAATTGCAGTTGAGTAAATTTCACGGTTGTGTATATCGTGCATTTATATTATGAATCTATTTATATTCTTTCTTTAACCACAATAGAGATCAGCGGGAGGAGCCGACCTAAGCCGGCTGGACTGGTTTCTGCTTGTGGAGCCCGGGGCAGCATCCAACAAGCCCGAACCCATCTGCAGCTACGGTGCTCAGATACCAGTGCTGCTGCCAGCGGGAGGCGTTTGCAAAATGATATGTGACGAATCCCTACAGTTATTTAATTTTGTTTCTGGACATGGCTATTTTGTCCCTGTGGAACACGCACACACAAACACGGAGAGAGCGAGAGAAGGCGAAGGATTTGAAATGCCTAATGTTTTCTCACAATTGCTTGCACAATAACCCTTTCTAATCGTCGTTATCGCACTCAACTAGGGGTGGGTAAATGCATGTATATGGTCTGTACCCACCTAAAAATTGTATGTAGTATAACAGGATAGCAACCTACATACCACCACCCTCAGCATAAACACTCATGTTTGCAAACATGTGGTCCTGGATCAAATCTGATCAGAATGAAGATTAGAGGTATCATAACATGGTTTCGTAACATGTTTGTGAAGTTTTTGAAAAGATATGACAAGCACACAGCATCATTCTTCTGACTTCTCCACTCTCGGTTACTGATAATTGAAAAACTGAACTAAACTGCAAATAAAATACTTCTTCATTTGGAAAATGCAGTATCTATGTGACCTGTTCTGATTTAGTTAATCCCTTTCACCTGGCTTCACCAAGTTTGCTAGTCCACTCATTCAGTCAGATGCACCAGCAGTGTCGAAGGGTTGATTTGTTGCGTTGCGGTTACTGGTTCATTTCCCTTGGGGGTCTTGTGCAAGACCTTAACCCCAATTGCTGTAACAATTTGTACAATTACTGTAGAATACATGGTTCAATCCATGAATACACATATTCTGGATTTAATGTTAACTACTTGCTTAATGGCACACTGGTCTAACGAACACCAGTTTGATATGCTGAATATTATTCATATTAACATACCAATTTAGACGTGCTTATTCTCATATTTGTATAAGAACATTCCAAATAACAGATCTCATTTACACAATGATAGCTAATAACGGAGTGGATCATGTTGGCTGCATCATTTTGCAGGTGTTGAGGGTGCGAGGGCGGGGTTCTGGCTTCACGCCGCAGTATAAAACAGCCAGCATGGACGCTGGGGAGTCCGGGCATTTTAGGAGTTTGAGCATTGGTGAGAGGTCCGTGTTGAAAATGCTGCCAGCCGCTGACACGCTCATAGAGGCGGGGTACTGAGGTGTTGTATTGCGGTCCAGCCAAATCGACAGGTTTTACATAACTGCAGAATGATGCGGGTCATTGAGGAGGCAGCCGTCCTTCGCGACACCGGCTTTGGGCGCGCCAGGGCTCCCCGCTTTCATAAGCCTTCAGACAGCGATGCTGACGCCCTCGGTTTGCCCCGCGAGTCCCAGCCGATGAAGGCGGCCGGCAAGAGAGAGCCCAAGCGGGAGGGGCATTCACTCACGGCAAATGCCAGCGGTAAAGCCGAACTGATTATACCTGTGCTTTTGTTCCGTAATGCTGCTGCTGGTATAGGCGTTTCGTGGGGTAGATATCTTATGGGGTACACAGCATTTCACATGGCGGTAAGAAGCTTGTACCGCACATTTGCAGTCACTATTGCACCTGCCTCCCGTGAGATTAGACCCGCCTCCATATTTTCATTGGCTCTGTCTCCCTGATGTCAGATCTGACGGGATTTCAGTAATGTCGATCATCTGACGTACGCCACAGTTTCCTCAAACGCGCTCACGTAGCGCCGTTTTCCAAGAATTGCCTGGATTTATAGATAGAGGTCGAAGTACAACACCCTGCGCTAGCACCCACCTCCTTAGCTATAGGTGAAACCACGGGCAAATCCCCCCCAAGGGTTTTTACAGCCTCGTGGAAATGTTGCATTCCTCCTAACTAAACGTTCTTTCCGTTAGAGGCTTAAAACGCATTTAAAACTTTTTGACTTAATTCGAGACAAGTATGCACACGCATTTACATGTATGTGTCAGTTGATCACCTTGTAAATACGCTTCATAGGGTTTGCAGACTACCCCAACGCAATTGATGTAGCTAATGTTAGGTTTGCAATAGCATATGAATTTGCCTAAGACATCTTGGGAGTTGCCAACCCTGCTATAGTATGCCTGAAGTGATTTGGCTTCACCAAGCTGATTATCTGCTTTAAAGCTGATTCCTGCCCATTTCTACCGTAGGCATATTAACTGAAGTGTCCAGTGCACTGAAAACGTAATTCCAGGGATCAGGATTACATTTTAGTGCCCCAGTCTGGCGTATCGCCTGCCTTGTGCTTCTAGCTGCCAGAATAGGTACCACACTCTATGTAGCACTTATGGGTTCAGAAAATGGGTGGATTTAGTTTTAGGCAAGGATTAGGAGAATAGTTATTTGACGATCACATGAACAATGCATGGCTATAATTGTATATTTAAGAAATATAGTATAGTTCTAGTTGCTGGCATGGCACGAAAAATGACCAAAACATTTTTTTATTTTGTGCACTTTGTATTTGTGACCCATCTTTTCTCTTGGAATTTCTGCCATGAAATCTACCCCTTGATCCGGATTACGTCATGCTCTTCTGAACCCAGAGCTGTGGGCACTGTCTTCTGTGTGACTGGCTTTCAGGCGGCTCTCGTCTGTCTTAATGTAGTTCAAAACCAGAATTGTTCCCTGTTCAGGAGCCCAAGAGCGGGAGGAGAGACGCGTGTCATCCCAGACCCGTCAGGTCCCTGTAAACGAGGCATCCCTGGAGCTCTCTGCTGGAAAGTGAGATGCGTCTCTTACCTGAGGCTGGCTGGGTCTTTCGGAGCTCGTTTGCCTGCAGGTTCCACCATGGCTGAAGTGTCACCTGCCAAATGCTGACCTCTAATGCAGAAATCAGCAGAGGGACCAAGGTGGCCGGGGATGTGGGGGCAGTCGGGGGGGAAGAGATCGTGGGGGTAGGCTAGGAGGCCCCCCCCACAGCACCGATGGCTTTGATCAGCGAGGCAAACGGGAGTTTGACCGCCACAGTGGGAGCGACCGAGCGTGAGTCACTTCTTGCACTGTTGGGTCTGTCTGGTCCGCTCTTCAGGTTTGTGCCAGCAGGACTGTAGCTCTTTGGCTTCGTCAGAATTCTGTTTGCATATTGAGTGTCTGCAGTACTACTTAACCAGAGGTTATCTGAGACGAGTTCCATTAGCCAGCTTATGTCCTTTGTCTCCTAACACTGTTGGTCATGGTGTGGCATGTTGGCATTCGGTCTCCTGTAGTTGTATTGCAACGTGTTTAGGAGTGTCAGACCAGAGGAAAAGCGAGGAGGGACTGGATCTTGGAATTGGGGTTCTGTGAAGGACCCAATGAGGTAAGAGCACAGGATTAAGGGCTGCTCACACACACTGAGGCTTCCTATGCTCACGCCCCGGAATGATGATGGAACCTGCCGACTTCCCCTGTGATCAATGGCATTTCTTTTAATGACTAGGGCCCTTACAGATGCAACTGCTGGTGAGGAAGTGGCCCTGAATGCTTTGGAGGAAGAGGAGAAATGGTGGGTGCCCTGTCGTGCTCATGGGTGTATAGCAACAGGCAGGGTTTGCTTGTAGCCTCATATTACACCCTTCACTGTAGTACCACGGAGCTTGAGATTCCAGTGGATGAGGGTGCAGTGGAGATTTCCTTGGATGAGTGGAAGACCCTGCAGGAGCAGAGCAGACCAAAGCAGGAGTTGCAGCTGCGAAAGGCAGATGCTGGTGTCCCTGTAAAAGCCATTGTCATCCACAAGTCTAGACACCTTGAGGTAAGCTGTACCATCAGCGGGGCTCAGAGCAATTTATGCTGTGGTGTAAGTGTACTCCGATATGCACCCCTACCCCGGTCAGGGCCTGAGCAGTGGAGTCTCTGAGGAAGAGGATGAGATTCCTCCCACTCGCCGTGCTGCAAACATCACCTCCCAGCTAGATATCTACTTCGGCCGCTTGGCTGGGTGTGGTCATGGTCATGGTGGCTCTGTCCCTTGTCTTGAAGGTCCTCATTTGCCATCAGAAACGGTATGAAGCCATGCAAAGATTGAATGCATCACAGATTCTGATATTTGGGTTATGAGACCTGCCCTTCATGTGGGGGGGGGGGGGGGGTCCTGTTATATAAGTGACTCCCAGTCCGGTCCTTGGGGGCCCGCAGATGGT
>JABFEB020000113.1:29195348-29210087 GCA_019775895.2 Stomatorhinus ivindoensis
GAGCATGCACTGATACAGCGCGTAAGGAGCATGCACTGATACAGCGTGTAAGGAGCCTGCACTGATACAGCGAGTAAGGAGCCTGCACTGATACAGCGAGTAAGGAGCATGCACTGATACAGCGCGTAAGGAGCATGCACTGATACAGCGTGTAAGGAGCCTGCACTGATACAGCGAGTAAAGAGCCTGCACTGATACAGCGAGTAAGGAGCCTGCACTGATACAGCATGTAAGGAGCCTGCTGGATGTAGATTAACATCATCCCCAGGACAAAGCAATTGCAGGTTAAGGGCCTTGCTGAAGAGCCCGATGGAGAAGAATTACTCTGGGCATTTATGGGATTTGAACCAGCAACCTTCCAGTTGTTGACACAGATCCCGAGCCTCAGAGTCACCACTCCATCCAATACTATAGGTCTCTATTAAAAATCTTTGTTCATAACTATTCTCCCATCAGGATAGTGTTTTGCTCTGCCCTATGTTTTGCACTTTAAGTCCTGTGCCCCCACCCCATTATTTGCTGTATGTCTGTCACACTGTGGTCCTGGGGGAACATCATTTCTTGCCAATGAAAACCTGTACAAGGATGGTATACCAACATATGACACTCCTCCAGATGAAGAGATCACCAAACCCTACACTAGCAGAATAACACCCCACAGAAATGATAAAAATGTGAAAAGTAAAAAGAGGGGGAATGGTCAACTAGAGGGGAAATGACGATGAATACAGAGAGCCTGCAGGATGGATGAATGGATGGATGTCCAGTTAACTAACATACCCAATTACCCCAGAAATTAATTTTGAATTATAGCAAGTAGGAGGCCAGAAGGTTGAAGGAGGAATGAAGTCAGCTTTAAACAATTGCAGTACAATTTGGCATTCTCACTCTTTTTGCACCACGATCCAGTTTTTACCATGCCAGCTCAGTCACGACCCTATATCATATACAGGTTTAGGTCAACACTATGGTCAAGTGTGCAGTGCGCTATGGTCAAGTGTGCAGTGCACTATGGTCAAGTATGCAGTGCGCTATGGTCGAGTGTGCAGTGCGCTATGGTCAAGTGTGCAGTGCACTCTGCAATTTACGCCAATCAGTGTCTATCGCACAAATCCGACTGGATGTGCCACAGATTTTTAAATTACACATCAGTGGTTTGGCTTCTCCCATCGGTTGGGTCACGAGCCACGGGGTTGAGAATCGCTGCCCTACAGTTGGAATATCTCTGTTATAAGCCGCTAACCATGTGCTTGACGGCTGCCACAGTCTGGGAGAAGACGACCTTGCTGTGGGGGTCCGAGAGGCGGCGCCGGAGCTCCCCTCCGGGGGCCAACTCCATCACCAGGTGCAGACGTGACGGTGTCTCCACCACCTCGTAGAGTCGCGTGATGGTGGGGTGCCACAGGCGCTCCATGCTCACGGCCTCCCGCCGCAGCAGTTCTGGGGGTCCAGTCTGGTCTTATCCAGGATCTTTATGGCCACCTTGTCTGAGGGTCACCGGCACAGTGGGGAGTCACAAGGAAGCATTTTCCCCAATAAGAGTGAATGTGTTTCACTTGCTCACTTGATCCCGTACCTTTGGTGAGAGAGTGAACCCCCAGCTTGACACAGGAGAAGATCCCACAGCCGATCTCGCGGCGGACCTTGTAGAAACCAGCACGGCGCCCTGCAGCCAGCTCACGAACTGTCTGCTCATCACACCGCATGTCCAGGTAGAGCTGCTCCAGGGGTGTGGCCTCATCCTCACTGGCGCTGTAAGAACTGTCCTGGACTCCTGGTCCCTCAGGCTGGGCTCACTGGTGAGGTTTACAACTACCATACCACTGGCTGCATGACTGTCATGGCAGCAGGTAACAATGGCAGGAAGACTGCAGCAATCACATACACACAAAAACACACACACATACATGCAGCAGGTCACAATGGCAGGAGGATTGCAACAAACACATACACACGCATAGCGGGTCATAGTGACAGGAAGACTGCAGCAAACAGACAGACACTGCACCCTGTACATGGGGTATGTAGGACACCCCCAGGGGACACTGCACCCTGCACATGGGGTATGTAGGACACCCCCAGGGGATGCAGGTGAAGCCTGAAGGCCAATTTTGTGAGACTCAGGGCAAGCTTTTCCACTCAGCCCCTCAACGTAAAGCAGACATGTATGCTGGGTGTTTGTGTGTGTGACAAATACATTAAAACATGACTGCTTCCTCATGCCCTTGCTTGTTATAGTAGCTTGTTTCCCAGCAAATTGACCTCAACATATTCTCAGAAATCAACTTATTACAGTGTTCTGTGGTATACATTATTACGGGCTACAAAATTACTAAACATATTTTGTAATAAGTACAGTAACTATACGTATGTAAGAGAAGAAATTATTCAATGGGTATAGAATATACAAACAAATCCATTTCTAACATTCATATTCAACAACAAGTATCCAGGAGAACAGGATGGCACTCTATGTCTCACCTGTGCAGAATCTACAGCCTCAGCTTTGTCTGTTTTTTGGTAAACGTTCGTCATTGTTTGAGGTCCCTGCTGATTTATGCACATTGCAGGTACAGTGCAACCATAGACAGCTCACTGTCTAGCATCTTTGAATAATCTTCTCAGCACAACCTTGAAGTCATACCCATCCCATCACACTCACTTCTTTGCATCCTAGTCCATGCTGTTCAAACTGTCCAAATGGTTCTCATTAACTTTTTCAGTAAAGCCCAGAAAGACAGTTAACTGCCAAGGAGATAGAGCCTTGTCCTTTATGCCCGTCCACGCTGGCAGTTTGGCGGATTAAAGAGGAGTGGGACCACTCACACCATCTAATCGCATTTATGGAGTGCTCAGCTCACCTCTGGCCCATGTCAGCACCAGGAGACTACATTTCATTTTCGTGTGGAGTAGACACAAGTGATTAGTGAGGGATGAGAGAGGGCCGTTGGGGCTCTTTCAGGACAATGGGGGTGCCGTGGTCCATTTGCACCTCCAGTTACTGCCCTGCAAACTGACTGTCAATTCTGATGATTATACGGTACAAATAATCATAATGGCAAAATAACCATTATTGACATAAACTGTTTTTACCTTTTATTTTATATGGAGTCATGCAATGACAAATGTATCTATGAGAAATAAAACTATTGCAGATTGTTAACCTATTTCACATGATAATTATGTTATTTAAAACTATTCACTTCAAATTCCAAGACAACCAAACATCACGAACATTGGCATATACTTCATAACTTTCTGAAATAAAACGCACACATTCCGTACTAATGCACTTTATTTAGAATTTGCGGCTGGCAGTGGGTCCTTCCTGCTCAGTGCACTAATCCCACTGGAGGGAAGTGTGCACTTCAGCAACACCAAGAAGATACTTCTACAAAGAAAACCCTACAAGGTCTCTGATAAAACACATTGGATCCATCACACATTTAAAGTTACAGATATTTCAAGTGGATAAGCAGCAGCAGATTGAAAGGTCACTTTTTGTAACATAGAGAAGGTGCATATTATTGATATATGTGATGAATTAGGGTCATCCCATGTAGTCAGGCATCACTAGCAGACAAAGGAAACATCAATCAAGGGAAAAATCGTCTCATATGGGCAGGTTCACTGCTGGTATTATTTAGATGCTGGGCAGGATATTATACTTTTCTGCTTTTACCATTCTCTGCTTGATAGATGTTTCTGTCTAAAGCCATTAAAGTGAGTTTATGGCTGCTCTTCAGGTTAGAAAGGAAACCATTCTGAGATGAGAGCTTCAGTGACCCTAACCCTTACCGTCATTCACTGAACAGAGGAACCCTTCAGACATTAATAATGGATAGTTGCATGGAGGTGGACGGCTTTAAGGCCTTTCAGAACAGTATTAGATTTACAGTAATCCCATTATCCTCCATGTAGGACAGGCACAGGGAACAGAAGTTAACACTGTTATGTGAATGTGGCATCTAAGACCCTGATCTTGGTGCCATTGAGGTCAGCAATGACTGCCAGAAAATTGAGAAAAAGTCCCAAGACTCTGGGTGATGACAAAGGTCCACAAACTGTGTTTAAGATGTTCATGGATGTCAATCTCACGCACGTTTACTTGATGCTGCAGCTCTACTAGATTGTTCACTTTACTTTCTGATAATATGCTGGGCTTTGAGAACCTGAAGTACAAAGGACCTTCTTCCATGTTCTGCAGCCTCATCTACAAGAAACAAATGAAATATGTCCCCATTGACAACAGGTACCATCAGGCAGCTTCTACAGCAAAAATCTGTAGGTTCATATTCTGTGCCATTCCAGTGGTGGTAGAGTAAGGATGTTTGACAGACATCAATGAGCGTAAGGGATTAGCAATACATAATGAATGGCTACTGTGAATAGAATATCAGTGCAGGCTTGAATGACAGGAAACGAATTGGATATAAATCCAAAATTGTTAAACATGCGAAATGCTTTGAATTTTACCGTGCATATGTATAATTAGGAAACCATAATTCTCATTCTCATAGATGAGGTCTATAATAATGCCAGGCTAAATTAAAAAAAAGCAAAGAAATGTATGTGGATGAGTGTGTATGTTTATGATTGTTGATATTTACAGGAATCAGCAAACTGCACCAATCTTTTCTAAGATGAGGGAAAAGACAGTAGGCATGGCAAACATACCTAAAGCTTCTTTCTCTTTGATTGGTGTGTTTGCTTGAATAGCTGCTGCTGCAATGCTGCCACCTGCTGGTGGAGAGCTGCAACCTCCCTGCTCTTCTCCTCCTGCAGAGACTGCAGCTTCTGTGTGCATATGTACGCATACACCATATGTAGACTGTGCATGTACACATATAGTGATGTCTCATGTAAGAAATGTACACACACACATACTCAATGACCTCAATTCTTGTAGTACATGTATAATGATAATAAAGATATTTGATACTATTTAATGCAATTAAAACCTCAAACAATCAAAACAATGAAAAGTTACTTAAAACCATTAAAAGTATAAAAAGATTTTGCACGGATATTTGTCTCTGAGCATTTTCTTCAGGTTTTGTCCTCACAGAAGAGCAAAATTTGTTCCGGGATGAATGCTAAATATGCTCATGACATGCAAACAGTACCCACACACTGAATGCACACAGAGACGTGTATTTACATCACAGGTTATGAGAACACTGGATACTGTAAGTGCCCACATCTCTCATAAACACCAAAAGCATGCATGCAAAGGAATATGGGGGTAAAAGGCTTACACGTTGGAAGACACTTCTGGACACTGGTGGAGTCACTAGCAGTTGCTTGTGGCCCTGAAAGGAGGCCTGAACCCGGGCCATCCTGGCACTGAACTGCCGTGGGGTCAGAGACAGTGTAAAAGCTGAGCCATGCTTGCAGACGGCAAGGCAAAGCACCTCAGGACAGATCACTGACCCCACCTCCATTTGTAATTTTAGAAGATCGCTCTGTCTCTCTCTTTCCTGCTCCTTTATCTTCTGCCTCATCTCCTCCAGCTCAGAATCCTTCAGCTCTGCAAGTGCTTTCATCTCCAACCCCTTCATCTCAACTGCATGGGAAGGTGTGCAGAGCATCTAAAGCAAACTCAGTGTATCCCTGTACAAATCACGTTCATGTTCCTTAAAATGCAGTCCTAACAGGAACATCACAGATCTGTGCACTGAAGTCTAACAGTGCTCATTAGCACTGATCTGCCTAGAGTTTATGGCTTCCGACTCATCACTGGTAAAGTGCAGTTCTGCCCAGTTTCTTTATATCATCACTGAACATTGGTGCTTCCCATAATAATGCTAAATCATTACTGGTAAGATCAAAATAACAAGAGACAAATCTACTCACACCTGCCAAAACACTGCAAAATCATTAGAACTCAGTCCACTCCCTTCCCTAAACAAATGGATCGTGGCAACGGCTCACCACTGTGCCGCATTTCCTGCTGCATTTCCTCCAGCCCCTCCTGGTGGCGGTCCTCCAGATCACGAAGATCCTTAGCCAGCTTCGCTTCACAAGCCTTACCCTCCTGAGTCACATGGATAAGCCATACAACTTTGAATGGACCACAACTATGCCAACCTGTGGCTGCTGCATACATGAGGAAACATGACCTTACCAATTGCTGCTTTAACATAACCAGTCCTGTGGGGTATGTGTATGTCAGAATTTCAGTGTTGTTAATATATGCAGATATAAGTCAAAATGGCCTTTTCAATTTCTCCAGAAACAAAACAGGTGGTATGGTAGCACAGTGGTTAGCACGGCTGCATCATACCAGATCAAGTCTCCACCATGGCTCTGTGTGTGGGGGTTTGCATGTCCTCCCTTGTGTCATCATGAGGTTTCCTCTAGGGACTGTGCCCCCCCCCAATCCGAAAACATGATGTGACTAATTGGAGTTACCAAATTGCCCATATGTGTGACTGAATGGTGTAAGTGGGTACAGAAAATGGATCTAATGATGTTGCACTGTATTGAAGAACGAAGAACAGAGCACCCTGGTTACCCCACCTCTATCCTAGCCTGAAACTCTCTCTCCATCAGCAGAATCGTGTTTCTCAGGCTCTCATTCTCCCCTGGAATATGGGAACGGCAGGAAGTCGGACACTGTGCGCCACCCAAAGGGACAGACTAAGCAAGGCAGGGAGCAACTTACACCTCAGGTCACACTGCTGTTGTATCGATTGCTGGAAACCAGTGGCTGTGTGTAGCAGTTTGTCTCTCTCTGGAATCAATATAATAGCAAAAGTGAGAAGGCAGCATGATGTCTCAGTGGGTACCGGTGTTAGGTCACACCTCCAGCGTTAGGGATTCAAGCCCTGCCTCCTCTCTGCGTGTGGGACTTGCAGGCTCTCCCTGTCACGTGAGTCTCCTCCTGCAGTGTTTCTGCAGGTTGTATGTTCACTCCCCCTAAGATGGTCTGGCAACCTGTCTGGGGTGTAGTATGCTTTGTGACCCTGTCTAGTATTTAGCAGATAAATGGATCAGTTTAAAGTACTGGGGAATAAACTCATTTAAAACAATGTCTGCTCAAAACATTAAATATAATTATAAAAGCCCAGTATCCTGAGCTTAAACCCACCTTATTATTTTTAGGCAATTAATCTATACAGCAGCTCTGCTTTGCAAAAATGTTTACACTCTTTGACCACTATATGGAAATATAAACACGAAAATTCAATAACGAAAATGACGTATAATCAGTCAGTAAAAACTACTTTCACACATGCCAAAGGCATTTTAGTGTATATTGCATGTATGGCCTACGTACTGTATACCGAATAATGGACCAAAAGGCACATCTTCGTGGATCAAGATTCATTCACAGTGGAAGATTTAAGATTATTATGTTTTTGGTGCACCAGAAAATTCCAATGAAAACTACTTGTTCGGTTATTTTTTAACGTTAATGTGTCAGATCGACCTTAAAGGAAAGAGCTTCTCCCATTACCTTCTTTCAGATACTTTTCTTTGGTCTTACTCAATTTAACCAATTGGCTGGTTTCTTCTAATTTAACCTCCAGGAAGCTATTCCTTTTTGTGACTTCTGTAATTGTCTAGAAAAAAAATAACAAATCCTTTATTTCGGTGTAAGCAGGTGAATGCGCACACACCGCCGGACCGTGCGGTGAAGCGTAGCCGGGGCGGCGGAAAAGCCCACCTCCTCCATGTGGGTGAAGTCGCCAAGGAGCCGCTCCAGATTTACCGCTGTCCGGCCCTGCATCTCTGTACGATAAGGCGGCTCAGGACTCGATTACCTGTAATAAAGCCATTTAGAGCGTGACCGTTTGTGTTTCCCCGGAGATACTAATACAACGTGGGCGGGAATATATTTGGCAAGAATAAAAACAATAATTTTAAAATGTCTAAAAAAGAGCTCCGTCGCTCATACCCCTTTGGCAGATTGTAAAAGGCAGCAAAAGCACTCCCACGTTATTTTAAAGAGGGTAGCTGATAACTACATTTAAGGCCTACTGCATGTGTGTATACGCACTTCGTAACGCATCTTATGGTGGAGTGGTACTCTGTAGTCAATATATGATATTGTGACACTGTTTGTATTTATTCCGTATCACCATGGTGTAAAGTTTGTTTAAGTATGAAAAGAAAGAAACGTTTTAAAAGTATTTGAAGCTTTTGCGGTGAGACGTGTTGACGTACCCGGTTCCCGCTCTTGGCTCGCGTGCAGCGCGCGCGGATCTTACGTTGCAACGTCCCGCGCCGCACGAGCCGTAACTTATAGTAACACGTGTCCCGATTTCAGCCAGAATGGAATGCGATTTGTCCCGTATTTCTGTATATTGCTTTGGAAAAATTTATTGCCGAACGCACCCCCCCCCCCCCGCTCCGCAAATGCTATATCCTCGGAGACCCAGGGATGGAGGTGGCATCCCTTATTTTTTCAGATAGAAAGTGGTAACCTTACTCGTCTCACAACTAAACACTTCAACAATGAAACATTAAAACCACTGCTGCCAAGTCTCATGACACAAAGAAGCAAACTCATCCCTGAAAATAAACCCACTGTATAAAAATTGAGATAAACCCCCGAAATAAGCCCAAAATACGCAACATAGTTTGTCCTGTGCTTGACAAATGTGTTCCTTGTAAATATGACATGCATACAACAGTAATGAAATACTACTCCGTGGAGGCATAGTTCTGAAGTTTTAATGTATAATTTTTTGTTAGTGACAGTAAATAACTAAGGCCTGCCATGAACCAAATTTGGTTCTTTGTAACACATTTTACACACATTATTAGAAACTGAAACAAAAAATTACAATATATTTCAGAGGGATGCAAAGTTATGTTATATATCTGCATAACAAGAGGTCCTAATTAACCTTTAACCACTCATTCAATATCAAATTCTAGTCAAAAAATAAGTGATGGAAGATTATGTAAACGCATTTTAATTGAGCTAGCCAAAATGGTTGAAACTAGCCAGCAAAGTAAGAAGTGAATTAATGTATGAATTCATGAGAAGAATGTGGTGACACGGAAACTCTAAATCCTGAAAAGCACAGCCTGGAATTTGGATTTAACAGCCAGTTTTTACAACCTCGAAATAAGAAAAAGAAAATGCAACCTGCAACTCAGTGAAATTATAAGCAATTTCAGAAAAATCTCAAAGTCACTTATAATAAAGGACTTGACAACACTCATTAAAACATGTGACCGTGATATAAAGTCAGTCTTATTAAAGATGTTATATTTTGAAATCCATCGCTGTGACTGTCTTCAAATCCCTGTTAAGATACTGAAGGGAGCTCAGCCCTTGTTTTGTGTTAATTCTAGTAGAGGTTTAAAGTAATATCCATTGTAAAGGATACACCTTTTAACTTAATCCATTTAAAATAGCGTACTGACCCATGTAACTGGAGCAGTACAAAATTTTTAAATTGTCCATTTGTAGAAAAAAAAACCCAACAATGTATGTAATGATATGCATACACTGTAAACAGAAAGTATCATTCAGCATCATTTACAGGTGACAGACTCCCAGTGCTCTAACTATTTAAATTTAGATAATATACAATTCAAATAAACAGGATTCTCAAAAATATCTGTCTGAAGAAGAAGGATCTCTTATGGATACCTTTTATGCTTAATAGCATGAACATCAGGGGTTATGTGAGGGTTATGGTCCTACAGCACCATGTAGCCAGAAACTGGGGGTGCAGGCAGGCTGGAATCAGCCTGAAATAAGGGCACCCCTTCCTCTAGCTGCCTTGGGGCCTTGGCTGATGGTTTGCAGCCCTCTGTAGAGGAGTCAGCGCTAATGTGTCTAGAACAGTCCTCTGAGGAGTAGGTGCTGCCCTCTGGAGTCTCAGGCTGTGTTCCCCTCGGCTCCTTCTCCGCTTTACCCTCTTGCCTAGTGGACAGCATGACTCCACCTATAGAAGTGACCTGGCCCACCTGACTATAGAAGGCCATAGTGCCAGAGGATGGTGTGCAGCACTGCTTAGGAAGCAGTGGTCTGCTGGAGGCTGAGCTTAACCGGCAGGAGGAGAAGAGAGACGGTGGCTGCGGAGCTGCGGAATTGGGGAGAGCAGCCTGGGCTCTCAGCTGCTCTGAGCTGTAACTACTCTCTTGGGTCAAATCGTCTTTCCAGCACGGGGCAGCAGGTGTGCCTGGGTCCAGAAGGCATTTCTGGTCCGTGTTCTCCGCTCTGCGGTTTGGTTCCTCCAGGTCCAGCTTGAGGAAATCGATTAACAAATCTTCATTGTAGATGTTGGCGTTGCGGGGGTGAATGTGTAGAATGGAGCTGACCTCATCCATTTTGCCATCCTGAGCACATACGCACGTGTTATTTGTGTGTCCAGGTGTACATGTATGTTTATGTGCATGTATGTGTGTTTGGACATATGAGGGAAGAAAAACAAAAAAAAAAGAGACGCATTAAAGAACGCACCAATAAAGCAACAGGAATTTCATCACAGTGGAATTAGCAGCGGAACTGAAGGCAGAGATCTGTTCAGGGATCAGGACCACTGAACACCTTCAGGAGACGAGAGTACCTTCAGCAGGTCTGGATCCACCCCTTTGATCCTGGGGCTTGGAATAGGGGGTAAGAACAACACTGCCAACCTGCAGCAGAAACCAAGTGTCACAACGGGGCATTAGGGAATGACGATCCAGTTGACAGCTCAGGCACAGCAACCAAACAGACATAAAATAACAAAGGATCAAAAGAAAGGCAGTACACAACAAAGGAATTAACTAGGGTTTAACTTGTTAAACCATCGAACAAAGCAGGAAATGGGTCCTGATAGCAAGGAGGGCTGCAACAAACACAGGGAAACAGTCCAATGCATACGAAGACCGACAGAGGAACAGAGCACAGGCAGGGACATGTGATGATGTAATGAGGGTTAAATAAGGGAAAGGTGAGGATCATAGACAATCAACCAAGCACTTAGGACTCAAACATCTAGAGAAATAGAGGCAGGACATAAATACAAAACTGGCTGCAGTAAAACCAGGAACAAAATATACCGAAGACAAGGAGCAAATACTAGAATACATGATTAACATGAGGCACGAAATGGCTCAGAAATGTCCAAAGAGGGATGATTGGCTGGCAGCAACACACTCGGGTCGTCCTGCCTTGCTGCAGCCCAGGGAACAGAGGAAAACAACGGGGACAGGGAAAGGCGCTAAGAAAAGGGAAGCAGAGGAGTAGACGGGATGGCCAGTGACAGCTGCTGACCATACGGGGAAACGAGACAGAATGGGATACGGTACGGACCAATCCTGACACGATGAGGACGTCATAAATACTGCCGACCATTGCTAAGGATGCAGCAATAAGCCCACAATGATCAGTAGAAACTGAGCAAGTGAAATGTCTGATATTCACTGATACTGGTTTGAATATTTTTCCCCTTTGCTAGCCATTTAATCCCAATTCACGTTACCATGACACCCATGTCTTAGCCTAGTGTCCTGTAAGTTTTTCCATGATAACAAGCACGAGATCCTGATCATTGCACACGACTGCTGCTCTTCTGCTTTGGCTGGCTTTGCAGAGAATCGAACGAATGCCCACTGAACAGGTATGACAGTAAGCCTGTGAACCATAAAGTCAGCGGTGGGTCTGGCCTCACCTCTGGTGTTGGGACCAGACAATCAGCAGAAGTATGGTGCTGACTCCTGCAGCTCCGAAGAGCACCATCACACCTAGAGCAAATCCTGATTCTGAAAAGCAGTGTAAATGTACTTCAGTACTTCAATACACTGTGTGCTTCAATGTGGTGAATCAATGTGCACAACTTGTAATGAGCCAATCTGTACAGATGCAAATTAAACTAGTCTATATTGAATGTAGGGCAATCACGTTAACTGTGAGGTTCTATATTACTATAAACTGGGTATAGAGGAATCAGGTGAATTGGTGTTCACTGTCATGTGAAATACAGCTCTGGAAGAAATTACACAGCAAAATTTTTAGTTTCACTCATTTCTCAATTTATGGGTATGCCATATATATATATATATATATATATATATATATATATATATTTTAAACTGGTTCTTCAGACTGGGTATGTTTGATAAAGGTGCTGAAGACCTTGAAGAAGGTCTTCTTCCTTGCTATAGGGGACTTTGGTCCTGCTTCTAGGAGCCTGTTATGAACTTGCACTGCACTTCACACCACTTAATGTTTCCCATTGTTTTTGAAGGTCACTTGAGGTCATCCTCCAATTCATGAGGCACTGTTGGGTAACCTGACAGTCATCTCTGGAATTAGAAAGTCGCTTCTGCCCTCTACCTGGGTAATTTCTGGTCATTCCCAGTGTCTCCTGCTTCACCGTATTCTTGTGTGCTGCTGTCTTAGAAGCTTTGAGCCTGGAAGTAACCTGCCACTCAGTGTAGCCTCCAGCCAGAAGCACCAGGATTAAACCAGGATTTAACAATAGAGATTGTTAAAAATTATGGAGTGGTCTCTGAATTTTTCCAGAGCTGTATATTAGTTCACAGTGAACAGAGAATTTGTTATTGTTAGAAAAAAACAATAAAAAGCAGGCCTTGATTATCTGTTGATTTAATTAGCAAAATACTGACCTTTGGACGGGCTCTGAGTGACCAGCATGATGTTGCTGAATTCCCCAAAGTTCTCAGACGCCACCGTCCTGCACCTGACTTGTACCTCATATTCACTGCCGGTGCTCAGTCCATAAATGGACTTCTGGGTCCTGGAATCAATGCCCAGCTAGAGGGACACAGCAGATCCAGAAAACGACTTTCACTTGAGGAGCTGATGTGAGAACCCTCAGAGTTGCAGTGTTAAAAGGCAGGTGGAGGATATCCCGCAACAGAAGAGGTGGGTGAGCGCCGCCCAGCGGGAACTGAGTAAGCGAACGCACCGTGTGCCAGCTCCGTCCGCCCCTCTCACGGTACCGGGCTTCGTATTCCAAGCTCAGCCACCCTGCACTCACGTCGGCGGACAGTGGAGGCACCCAGCGGAGCAGGATGTCGAAGTGAAGCCCGGAGTGACTCACGTTCAGGAGTGTCCAGTTCAGGCCCACTGGGGGCTCAGGGAAGACTGGTGGGGGGGGGGGGGGCACACACGGTAAATATGCCTACAGGGATGCTAAAGTAAGCTTATGTCAGAAAATAGAAGCCACTGCATAACAGAAGTATCTGAATGGCATCACCGTGCGATGGTTATGAGTGGCTGTGGCATACACGGCGGACGTCACCAATGTCCTCGACACTGAAGCATATCTCATCATAGGTGACATTCAGGGAGGCCGAGAGCAGCTGCACGCAGTATGGGGTCCAGACAGACGTGTAGCGTGTGCTGAAGTAGCACTCGTTTGGCTCAGAGGAGCTGTAGTGCGGACACTCATCCCAGCCCCCAGGAGACACACTACAAAGGAAGACGACTCAGAAATATCTATAACTAATATTCAAAGCAAACGTGGATGAGAAGAGCAGCCAAATGAAGGTCTGTAGCTAACATCTACAGCCAAAGACCCAGAGCAGCCAAGTATATACCACATAAGAGACAGATAGGACTGGGTATTGCTAATAACCTGTCACGATAACCATGGAGGTGATAAAATATGCATGACGATACAGTGTGAATCTGAATACTGATCCTACACAAACTACCAGTGAAAAAAGAGACATTTGTAAATACATTTGTACATATAATTTTGTGTCTGTATTATTTAGGCCTGGATGACATCCACAGAAGTGTGACCGATCTTTGATGTAGTAAAATACACTGATAAAAAATGTATGGTTTCATTTCTGCTCTACGTAATGCCTCAAGTTAACTTACAATGCCTCAACTTTTTGGTAAATGAGATTTGCACACTGTACTCTTTTTCCTGCAGCACAGCGTAGCAAAAAACAAATGTGCATTGCAATTCACAGGACGCATCATGGTCCAAATGTAAGCTGCCTGCTGATTAGGCCATTTCTTCTGGAAACGCTTCGGAAATATTTTTATTCATTTCTTCAATTATGAAATACTGGAGGGATTATTTAAAAAAAATTTCTGCTCATTTTTGCTGTATTGATTAAGCAGCTGTACTTATACACATATTGGGAAAAACACTGCACAGCCCTAGACACAGCTATGTTTATTCATTTATTAAGGCCAAAATAACCAGGCAAATAAATCACAGAAAACTTCCTTATCAGTTTTCCACAAATCATGCTTACAGCTGCACAAATTGAATGCTCTGGTGCCCCCTTTTCTAGGACGAATGTATCGACCAGAAAGTCCCAGGGGCGTCCTTACTTTTCGTTGAGGAAGAAAACCCTGAGGGCACCGGCCTGTGAGAGGTTCTGCAAATTTCCTGTAGTCCACCAGCAGCGGAAAGTCTCCTGTTCCCGGGACAAGCAGCTAGTGAAATGGGGCCCTCTAGTGGTCACTGGGAATGAGAGCAGCAGAAATACACCAGTTAGTATGCTGAGGAACATGGTCATTTGTGTTAGGGCTAGGATGCTGGGGAACATGGCCGTTTCTGTGAGGATTAGAGTTAGGATGCTGGGGAACATGGATGTTTCTGTGAGGGTTAGAGTTGGGATGCTGGGGAACATGGCCGTTTCTGTGAGGATTAGAGTTAGGATGCTGGGGAACATGGATGTTTCTGTGTGGGTTAGAGTTGGGATGCTGGGGAACATGGCTGTTTCTGTGAGGATTAGAGTTAGGATGCTGGGGAACATGGATGTTTCTGTGAGGGTTAGAGTTAGGATGCTGGGGAA
>JABFEB020000113.1:29230999-29245012 GCA_019775895.2 Stomatorhinus ivindoensis
GTAGCTGGACTACAGTTCCCAGTAGGGTGAATGTGTGTGTGTGTTCAGTAGCTGGACTACAGTTCCCAATAGGGTGATTGTGTGTTAGTGTGAAGTGTCAACCCCTTCCTGACCCTTTGTTTCAGGCTGTCTTTGATGTGGACAAAAAAAGTGGCCTGACCCTCGTTGAGTTGTGGGAGGGGCTAAAAGTGGATGAAGTCAGGAAATGTACCGGCGTAGACTTTGCGGTAAGCCTGATTTACAGCTGGGCCACAGCTGCAATCCTCGTATCCGCCCATTAGGGTGTGGCCAGTCACCCAGCAACCACATAGCACCACCAGCTACGGAGCAGTCAAGGCATTTCTGCAACAGCAAAAGGGTTTATTTCCGTGTAGGTCATATCTGCACTGAACGTTAGTGGAAAAATTACTGGCTTAACAGAGTTAGTGACATATATTTATTATGACTGCATTCCAGGTCAAAAACCTTACCAGGATATTCAAAAATAAAAAATAATGCTTAGACTTACCTGAAATTAGAAAGGCATTGATCCATGATTTTTCTGAAAACATTCATGAATGTAGAGAGATCTATCTTCCAACTGCTTATCCTGGACCTGGGTTCTGTGTCAGGCCGTATGGGGGTGTCTGTCACAGACACACAAACCTACACACTTTGGGGGCAATTCAGCGAGTGCTGCAAACCACAGTATACTGGGTAAACTCCCCCTATAGGGTGGGATCTGAACCCCAGACCTGCAGGTGCAAACTAATAGTGCCTCACAGTCTTCCAGCTAAATGTACGGCTGCCTCTACTAAATGTCAAAATATATATTTTTTTCTTTTCTCCAATTTGTTATCAAACTAGGTATCTCCAAACCTGGGGCCGATGAAGCAGATTTAAATGTAGAAACTGAGCGGAGCAACTGGAAGACTCATCATACGGGAACGAGGGCATCACCACTGGCGCTGATGTCCGGGCCGAGCTCCCCTGGACCCCCAGCTGCCCCATGTGAGAGTCACTGCATTAGGGAAGCTGCACTGCATTAGGGAGACCGCACTGCATCAGGGAGGCTGCACTGGATTAGGGAGGCTGCACTGCATTAGGGAGGCTGCGCGGTGCTGCATGTACGCATGAAACCCACTCAGCTCAGCGCCTGACACAATGCACCCTTCCCTGGACCAAAATACAATACATGATGAAATTAGCTGTTTTATTTTGGTTTTGGAATTAAGTTTCCATGTGAACTGTAGCTATGTTTTTGTGAACAGATTCTCAGCAGTAAAATTTTAAGATTATACAGATAATCTAGTTTCTTCTCCACACTATTTTATGACATAAAGTACATTTCACACATTAAATGATGTGTGAAAGTGGTCAGCGTGCATGTCTCACCTGACACTGACAGCAGCAGTGAAGGAGAAAGACAGGGGGCAGTCACTGACATCTAAGCACAGGAGAAATATCCTGCCCGTCCCTGTCGCACTGCATGCCCACTGCTGGCCCTGTACGTGATGCACCTGAACACCGTGTACGTGACACACCTGAACACCATGCACACTGGCTTACACGCATTACAGACCTTTTGTATTTTTAAAAATATTTTGTGTATTTCCTGTGCAAAAACTGTTAAACTGTTAAAAATTCCATATTCAAGCTGGTTAAATTGAATTATCTTTGTATATTGAGCAGATAATGTTTCATATATGAAGTTGATTCATTAAATGCATAATTGTTAGCCTAAATGGTCATTTTTTGTCTTCAAAAACAGTTTTAATAATGTTCTTGTCTGCATAAAATAGCATTAAAGTAACGTTATTTCCAGAAAAGGGGTAACAGCGAAGGACGCAGTGATCAAAGCTGGGGTCAGTGCAACTGCCATATATGCAAATTACTCAGCTATTACTCCGCAAGTGAAATAAAAATAAAAAAAAACTCTTAAGACTGCTACTTTCTGAGCTGCTTTTCCTCCGCCTGAGCACTAACTAAAATGCACTAAAGAATGACACTCTTGAGCTGTCTGATTTCTTCCCTGCCAGAGAAACCATAATGCCGGCTGTGGTGACCGGCGTCCCGCGAGCAGGAAGCGGGGATCACAAGTCGGACAGACAATGATCCAAATACGAGGTTTTAATGGGGATAAAGCAAACTAGACGGGTCAGCACAGTACATCCATCAATGACGGATCTGGGTAAACTGACTTGGACACAGACTTAAATACACAGGACTAAACAGGCAAAACGGGAAACAGCTGGTTACAATCAGGGTTTCACACGAGATAAATGAGAGGGCGCGGCACACAGGAGGATCGCACGAGCCGGGCGTGACACCGGCGTCCTGGTGTAGGTCTTTAGCTGAGGATGCATTCCAGATGTTCCTCATGGTCTTCATTAGAGGATGCATTCCAGATGTTCCTCATGGTCTTCATTAGAACATAAAGGGCAAAGAAAAACAGCGCAATGGGGCAAAGAGCTCGGACTAACAAACAGACACTAAGGGTGCCAGTAAATGTATCTCCAGAGAAAACTGCAAGACCGAAAGAATGTCTCCTCTGAGATATCAGAGCTGCCACTCCAGCAACAGGAAGGTGCGACTAGCCAAAACATACTGGACAAGGGCAGAGTCACATGGACGTCTGTGTGCAGCCACATTTCAGCAATCACAATTGAACTGGAACTTCCTTCCCACATGTAACTGGTGGTTTTGGAGCAGAAAGGATTAATTAAAAGTCTAGAATATCCCCAGTGCACTCAATCTGTACATCTGCGTAACAGCAGAAAGATTCCTACACCAGTTCTTCCAGTCGGATACACGTTCCCTTAATCCGAAAGCTGCCACTGACAGGGAAACAGGGCGTGGATTGGATCATAACAAACAAGGTCAGGATGCATTTTGCACAATGTATGCATTCATTGGCTGAAATACAACCTCCAGGAGGATGTATGTGTGAGTTCAGTACCTATACCCCATCCCAGTAGGGTGATGTGTGACCATTTTGGTGCAGAGTTACTTTTTAATAGTCAAAAAATATACAAAATTGTCACGGGAATGGGGCATGGCGCAGGCAGGAAAAGGAAGGGACAATCCCGAAAGGGCTCTGAGACAAAGGGGGGGGGTTCATTACGGAAACTAAATTCTCTGGATAAAACTGCAAAGGAAAGTACCACGAGGGGTCAAAGTAGGGAAAACAACAGCTAACTACAAGAAATGGCAAGATCCGGGAAGAAGGCCAACACAGGCAGCAGGAACAGGCAAGGGACCATAGCACAAACTCATACTGCAGCACAGAGTAACATCTAACCTTCAGGCACAGTCAGCAACTAAGGAGCTGAACTAGCACATTATATGTCATTATATATTACTTATACAACAGTTAGTTCTGACCAAGAAATCTGATTGGACAAGGGGTGTTCTATGAGTGTGCTTATCAGAGTATAACCGCACTCGGACATTTCACATTTCATCAGCTGCATTACTCTGCTTCACTGGCGTATCTAAAAACCATTACAAAATACTCATTTCCACCAACATGAAGCTGGTACTGGGCTCATTCTCCCTTAGTGCCTCTTGAGAACCTGCCCATGAGTCCACCTGTTTCAAAAATGAGTGTTGGCGGAAGTGAAGTGTAAAGTAAAGGTTCATACTGTATGTATTCTGTTTCATAAGGTTTATTTAATGAGTATGACTCATCGCTCTATGTCTCCACTGCCTGTATGGACAGCTGTCTCCTTAAAGGCTCCATGTGTGTCCCTTACAGCCCAGGGTCAGATGTCTGTGTGTTTTCCGGTTAGGTGGTTGTCAGAGTTGCAGTTTAAAGGTTCATAACAAAGAACCCAGTGTTTGACGTTGCTGCCTCACTTCTTGTTTGCTGTCCCGTAGCATAGGTCAGCTAGGTGGCACAATATAATATAGTGATTATTATATATTAATAGTAATAAATACCATATCAATATATAATTATATTGCTGGATGAGGACACAGTATCTGACCAGAAGATGACTTTGGTGACTTTCTGCAGAGCTAGTAAATTGCTGTGTCCCAATTTACCATTTGTCTCACCTAACCAATATTCATCCTACCACTACTGTTTTTGTTACTGTTCTTACTTTCAATATTTTTACACATAAAAAAATGTAAATAATATAAATTACATTTTTAAACACGGACAGTAAAACATACACAAAGGAATATAAGTAACTACCTAATTAGTGGGGGAAGATTCATATGAGTGGAATCTGCAATAAATAAAAAAGTACTTTCAAACCTACATATCACAACAAGGACTCACAACATTCAGGTAAAAACACATTTATTATTTAATTTCAGGTGATCCATCCAGTACTTATAAAAACTGTAGAAGCTGGTGAGTGTCAGATGAGTACCGCTTAAATACCTGGACCGAATGAGAAGGCTGTCTGGGGGTCTCAATGCTGCCGTTTCTGACGGCACCAAATCTTGTTTGAGACATTTTTCTGAGTACAAAGGCAAGAATAACAGGCTGTGAGTCAGTATTTGAGGGTCAGGGGTTAAGGTCAGAATACAGAGACAGGAAGTTCTTGCTCTTCTGGGGTCTGACAGCAGGAATGACAGGTCACTGTTTGTGCCCCCCCATGTAGGAAGCTGTGGAGCTAGTTGGGGGGGGGCAGCTGGCTTGGAGGAGACCTTCTGATGCAGCTCTCAGTACTGACCATAGTGCTCAAAAGCCATTTTATTCAAAATGATAAGCCTGGACAGACACAATTTTTTTGAATGGAACATAAATGAAAAAGAACAGATGAAATCAGGATTTGTGTTCTGCACGCACATTTGCAGCCCAACCATAACCATATGCATTTCTGTGCCAGTTCATACTCCATTTTGCACACTTATGGTCATGTTAAAAAAAAAAAACATTTACTACAGCATAAGAAAACAATGTAATACTTCAATATAGCCAGACAAAGACAGACAAAAGAATATAGATACAATTTTATATACAGTAGTGGCCAAAATTGTGGAAACGTCAATTTTTTTTGAGAAATTTTATTGAGCTACTGCAGCAGTTACCTATTTAGTTATCTGATGTAAAATACTTCTAACAATCTTTGATTTTTTTTATAAACATTACTGCCAATATTTATGTAGTAATTTTTAAAGCATCATGCCAAAAACGCTAGGTGATTCCACACTTCTGGCCAAGACTATACTATAGCAACATGCTTAGATTAACATGGCACAAAACTGTAATGAAACAATGCTGAATGATTTTTATTATTTTTATTATGGTGCTGAGTGTCTATCGTTTAGTATTCTTTACTGCAGGAAACACTCCTGCTTCTAATACATTTCATTATAGTGACCAAAATCTCCAGCCTTCCACTTGTGTTTTGCTTGCTCATAACACTTCCTGTGCACAGCAGGCCCTATGCAGCGCAATCCGTATCCAGCAGGATGCTGAACTGCATCCCCGAGCACCTCAAGGCTGCCACAGAGCAGGCAGATAGGATCCTCCTGTTCTGCGTCTTCATCATCTGCACGCACATGCTGCGGGTTCCGTCCTGGGGGCAGTCCCGAGGGAGCATACACTCACACCTCGGCGAGGACAACCCTGAGCAAAATCAGACCAAAACGTTTGGAATATGGAATCCAGATGCAGATGATCGACGAGCCGACAGGCCAGCAGCCATTGAAAGAAGGGAAGGTCAGGAGAAGAGTTTAACTATAGCTAGCTGTACTAAGAGTACACCAACTCCGTCCTGAGTTACCAGTGCTGCGGCTCCCGCAAAAACAACAGCAGCAGCAATAATAGTAGTAACAGCAGCAGTAGTAATAGCAAAAATATTATCAGTAACAGTAGCAATAGTAATAGCAGTAAAGTCAGCAGTAATAATAGCAGTAACAGCAGTAGTAATAATAGCAGTAATAGTAATAGTAGTGTTCTTTGTCCTACCGGTGCAGGTCTCCCAATCATAGCAGGTGTCATACCCACAGGGCTCCTGGACCCTGCTCTGATTGGACAGCCTCACTCTGAAGCGTGCCCAATCCCGGTGGGTCTCATCACTCGCACATGTTCCAAGCTTTATGAAGAACAGGTGATCGCCATGGCAGCGGCCAGCGTAGAAACCACAGATGGACATCGTCGTAAAACGGTCCGTCTCAGCATCCAAGACGCACACATCCTCCATGAACTGTCTGTAAAGTACACAGATACGATTTCAAAGTAAAGACCTGTACCATGCAGCCCTTTGAAATGTAACATTTAAATTGAATTTTAAAGCAGGCAACTGACCGGCACATTCAGCAGTGCCACAGTCATGCAGGCCTCGCATTAAACTTTACAACAGTTTGCTATTAATGGAAAAGGGGCCGTAATTAAAGAAGTAGCTGGGTAAAAGAAACATGAAGACCAGAAACTACACTGAAGCTGTAAAAAGATGAATTTAAGACACTAACCAGGTTATGCTAGAACTCCGGGTTTGGATACACTAACATACTGCCAGGTTATGCTAGAACTCCGGGTTTGGATACACTAACATACTGCTAGGTTACGCTACCATATTGGGTTTGGATACACTAGCACATTGCCAGGTTATGGTAGCACACTGGGTTTGGATGCACTGCCTCCCTGAGACTCACTGGCACTGCTCCCTGGGTATACAGATGCACTGCATCCCTGAGACTCACTGGCACTGCTCCCTGGGTATACAGATGCACTGCATCCCTGAGACTCACTGGCACTCCTCCCTGGGTATACAGATGCACTGCCTCCCTGAGACTCACTGGCACTGCTCCCTGGGTATACAGATGCACTGCCTCCCTGACTCACTGGAACTCCTCCCTGAGTATACAGATGCACTGACTCCCTGAGACTCACTGGCACTGCTCCCTGGGTATACAGATGCACTGCCTCCATGAGACTCACTGGCACTCTTCCCTGGGTATACAGATGCACTGCCTCCCTGAGACTCACTGGCACTGCTCCCTGGTTAGACAGATGCACTGCCTCCCTGAGACTCACTGGCACTCCTCCCTGGGTATACAGATGCACTGCCTCCCTGAGACTCACTGGCACTGCTCCCTGGGTATACAGATGCACTGCACGCCGTCATGCTTCTGCCCCCTCCCACATCTGCTGTCAGGCACAAAAGGCTTCTCTGTGGAGGTTACATGAAGTGCAAAATCAGTGTGAGCAGTGGGAAGATGATGCTTCTGGGGGTAAAAAAAAAATAGTCACATACCGCTTTTACAGTGTAGATCAATAGCGAAGGGAGGGTCCCAGGACAGATCATTCCCACAGGTGTAGTGACGCTGGGCGGAGGTGCTCATGCCAGACCTTGTGCAGCGCAACGTCACAATGTCCCCAACACGGTACTCCGCTCTCTCTGGGTGAATGGTCATGTCCTCTGGCAACGCTGGAGCTAAACACACCTTCTCTGTAAGGCAGAAATAAATTCTCACCAAGCAGCCATGTCATCAGAACATCAGAAAATCCCATAAGCTTCCTTTCTGCTTATATAAAAACTCCTTAAGCTTCATACAGAGTAGATAAAAGGTATGCATACATGCCTATGCATAGATATTGCATGTCAAGAAGCCCTTTGAACCTTTTAGCATTATTAGCATCTGCTGTGACGGAGTGCCACACTAATTACACTGGAGACTTGGGTTCACCAGGTTATATCCAGTATAAACTCCAGTGTATTTGCACGTTTTTCTCTTGCAAAGCCATACTTATGCATTGTCCGTCAGGCCTGGTCCACGTCCCATCAGGCAAACATCGAACATACTGGTAACCCGTCATCTCAAAGCCAGTGAAGCAGAGAATCTCCTCCATTTCCCCAAAGTTGAAATGCTTCTTATTTATCTACGGAGGAGAGGAAGCAGTCAATAGTTTGCATTCAAAGAATCAACTAGAACTTGCAGCACTATCAAAAATACCCAGCTGAGACGGTAATAATTCTGAATATGACTCTGAGTCTGTAGCTGATGAGCCACACTACAGCCATGGCTCACCCTCAGGTAGCTGTTTGGCGGTGCCTTAGGTTGGGAACATCCAGGCGAAGCCACAGAGATCTCAGCGTCTGGGTCTTCTTTCACTGTTTCATCATCACTGACACAGACGTCTTGCCTGGAGGACAGACAGTGCAGTGTCTGATGGAAATCAATACAGGACCCTCCGGAGTGACCTGACGAACTAATTCAGAGCACCATCAAATGTGATGATATGCGATAAACTGCCGAACATGATCCACCCTACTGCTGGAAAATGGAGATGACGCAGCCTTCTTCCTGCTGGACCCCCCCTATGCACATGTGCCCCCCCCTCATCGGCGCAGGGTTGTCACACTGTCGGACTCGACGCCTCTTCATGGACGAATCGCAGGGACTCCACGGCCCCCAGCAACTCCAGCGGCCGTCCACCACCTCTGGAAGGAGAGAGTAGCTGCACATATTGCATGTGTAGGGCAACAGCAAACAATGGCCCTGCTATGCAGGAACGGAAGAGAAACCACCTACAAACACTGCGGTGCAGATACACCTGAAGTGACAGCACATGTCAGAAGTACATAGAAGGATTGCATCCAAAAACAACAGAACTTGGGGAGAAAGCAAGATGACCAGAAGCTGTAATTATGCTGGAGGAGGGGTAGGGGGTGTGGTTATGTGATAATTGAAAAGGCTAGTCATGTGACAGTAGACAGGAACTGGAAGGACCCTGAACAGAATACCGGATGTGTAGTCTTGTGCCCGCTGTTCACAGTTGGGTCCATAGGTGCCGCTCTGGCAAACGCACAGACACTCTGTGCCTGACAGCACAGACCGGGCGTTGTTGGGGCAGGGGGCACACTTGCAGGAGTCGAACTCTTCCAGGTACTCCTGCAGCGCCCTCCGCAGGTGCCTGCGCTTCGTCACAGCACATGGGAACCCACGCACCAGATCCAGAACCGGCAGGAGCTGGCCAGCACAGAGACAGAGTTCATCTAAGTACCACCTGTCCTTCGCGCTGGTGTCCGTCCTGGAACTGCATTACAGGCCTGTAGCATTTTAGGAGCCAAGGTTTTGCTTTGCCCTAGGCGGCGCCACTTTGGGAGATGCAGATTTTTCAGAATAACAGCAGGGGATTGGCTGACGGGCTGCTCACCTCATACTCCACCACGCTCGGGTTATCTATGGTGGAGTTTACCCAGTTCCTGTACGTATTGCTCTCTGGAAGGACACCCTTCCTCTCCATGGCCAGAGAAGCAGCATATTCAGCCCTGCCCCCTCGTACCTTGGAGATTGACTTCTCCGATGCCTTCAGGAATGAACCTAGACAGAGGCGGGACGCAGGAAGGAGTGGCAAACATTAATTGGTCTGAAGTCTGATGGACATTAGGGAAGGTCAATGATGTATGAAACATTGGAGTCTGGATACCAGGGTTCCAAATTCAGGGCTCAGCTAAGGCAGTGCTGACACGTACAGTTGGGTGTGAAACTGCACCATAATACTGCAGCTGCAAGACTGGCTGTGAGGAAGCAGGTGTTAAACCATCCAGCAATGTGATGTGTCATCCATCCACATCACTCTAAAAGTCTCATTAATAAATACCTTCATATTTCTCAGACATTTTGTTTGTGTAGCACTTGTTGCTGGAACTTGAGACGGAGAAGAAAATGAAAAAGTGCATTGCAGATTCAGACTGGACACAGCCGCTGGATTCAGTTTCTGTGAGGCCTGGTGGGGGCACAGTACACATGCAAAGACACGCTAGTGAGGCCTGGTGGGGGCACAGTGCACACGCAAAGACACACTAGTCACCACCAATGGCTGTGTGTTATACGCTTCTAGTCATCACCAGATTCTCACTCACCAGAATTTTTCAACTCCTCCCGGTCGTACTGGTACAGCAAGTCATACTGGCCTCCGAGTGATCCAGAGCTGAAGTAGTGAGTACCAAAAAGCTGGAAAACCTGCCTGTAGAGGGCGTAGTTGTAGTCCAGTGGCAGGCTGTTGAGCACCCTCAGGAAGGGCTCTGACAGGTAAAGATCTGATGGTTTAGTCCTGAAGGTGGAGACACGCACTACCTGATGAATTCTGATGAATTTGGAGTCCTACAGGAGGGATGGACGTGACAGTCATCAGGAAGGTTAGTGGCCAACACAGTGACAGTTAAGGGGTGATTGGCCAAAACAGTGACCTTTAAGGGGTGATTGGCCAGCGCAGCAACCTTTAAGGGGTGATTGGCCAGCGCAACGACCTTTAAGGGGTGATTGGCCAGCACAGTGACAGTTAAGGGGTGATTGGCCAGTGCAGCGACCTTTAAGGGGTGATTGGCCAGCGCAGCGACCTTTAAGGGGTGATTGGTCCGTACAGAGTTATGAGAGAAGGGTACAAACCTTCTGCTGTGAGGCCTTCACAGCTGTCCTGAAGGAGGACGAGCCTCGTGACCTCCAGCTGTGGCTGCTGGAGAACAGCAGGGGAATATAAATGGAGCTGCCCCAGTTTTGTGGAGCACCCTGGCTGAGCGACGACTCCTGTGACGCCAGCTCCACAGGCTCGCTCTGGGCAGGCTCCATGTCAGTTTTGAAGTCTTCCACGTTCTCCACCTGGAGAGGGCAGTATTATTTAGGTGAAAATGAGGTTTATGGAGACATGATGACTGCCTCTTTCAGGCATGCTTACTGTACCTTGAGCTGCACACTCTCGATGTTTGCAGGCATGCGGTACCTCTTCCTGTCTTCCTTGCTCCTGTTGGTGACACACTTGTCCCCAAAGAATGAGTTGTCAAGAACAGCTGCCCTCATTTCATCTGCCATGGCATCATACCTAGAACAACAGTTGCCCACATCACTGGACTGTCCCCGTGCCGATATACGAGGGGATTCGGGGACAGACATCCACCACTTTTGAATCTCTCTACGGCTCTCGGATTGGCCATAACAAACCCTGACTTACCCACTCGCCATAAGGTCAGCACCTGGAAGGTTCTCGTAAACGCGGCTGCACACCTTCACGGTTCTGACACAGTGCCTCTCGTCAGAGTTATCTCCGCAGTCATTCTGAGAGTTACACCTCAGCTTAGGGTCGATACAGCGTCCTGTAGAAGGAGAAGAAACACATGCCAAGGTATGGAACAGTGTGTCCCTGCATGTCCCTGTGTGTCCCTGTGTGTCTGGGGTGGGTCAGATATACATTACATTGTAGAGACCAAATTTCCCCACAATGTGATAAAAACCTGTTGAATTGACGTTGTGAGGACTGTTTTTCAGCCTCCACAAGGGGAAATTAAACTTTATAAAAATCTGTGACTGTGCTTATAAAACTTAAAACACCAAAAGTAATTTGTTTGGTTACTTATGGTTAAGGTTGGGGCTGGGTGGGGATTAGGGTTGTCATTGCTGGGTTTTGCTCATAGAGACCCCACAAAGCTATAATTACAAACCTGTGTGTGTGTGCGTGTGTATGTGTGCGTGTGTGTGTGTGTGTGTGTGTGTACCATTGTCACAGGTAAGCTTCTCCCCGCAGTCGACTTGCTCTATCAGACACTCTGTGCTGGGGTGACACGCCCTCTCTTCCACCATGGGGTCACTGCAGGCTACTCCGCCAAACTGCGCTGGCTGCACCAGCTCACGCGTCCTGAACTGGAATATTCACAGACTTATAGTGTCACAGAGAGTCAAAGCACAAGCTGCAGTCTAGCAGAGAGTCAAATTAGGAACCAGAGTGTGGAAGAAAGTGAAAGGGATCTGGCAGAGAATTAAAGCAGGAGCTATGGTCTGACAGAGAGTCAAAGCAAGATCTGCAGTCTGACAGAGAGTGAAAATAGGAGTTATGATCTGGCAGACAGTCAAAGCAGGAGCTACAGTCTGAGACTCAAAGAAGGAACCATGGTCTGGCTGAGTAGCAAGTCAAGACGGAGAGTCAAAGCAGGAACCGCACTGTGGCATAGAATCAAAGCAGGTGCCACAGTTTAGCATAAAGTCAAAGTAGGGGCCAAGAGTCAACTTACAGAGAACTTACAGAGTCAAAGCAATAGCTACTGTGCAGCAGAGAGTCAAAGCAGGAGCCACAGCTTAGCAGAAAGTCATAATAGGAGCCAAGATCTGGCAGAGAATCAAAGCAAGAGCTATAGTCTGGCAGAGAGTCAAAGCTAGACAAGTGACATAAAATGAATGGAGATAACTGTCCTTAGTATTGGATGCATGTGTGTCTGTGGTATGCATCTGTGTGTGGGAGCAGATTTATAAACACAAGCATTCTTACTGTGTATGCATGCAGAAGATGGAAGCTCACTTCCCAAAGACACGTGCATATAGGCAGATATCTGTGTGTGTCTATGCCTGCATGTGTGAATATGTGCAGTGACAGACTCACCTGTTTCCTGACACAGGGTGAACACACGGACCAGGGCCCGTACTGACCCAGGCGGCAGTGGGCCGCGCAGGCCTCAACGTTACAGGATCGGCTTTCCTGCTTCACACACAGCTCATCGCACTTATTCTTCCAGTAATAATCATCATAGCGAACTGCCCTGCAGATAGACATTGTGAGGTCGCACCAAAGACAAAGGGACTTGTACAAATCAGTCAGGATCTAGCCAATTAGCTGCCAATTAGCTGGCAAAATCATTACTTCAGTCAACCAAGTCTTCCTCTTACACAGCTGCGGAAAAAAATTGAGACCGAGGCACAAGTTTTGTTTCACTTATTACTCAATTTTTAGGTGTGCATCTGTGAATAATATATATTTTTCTGCAAACTGCAGCCTGATTCTTCCCTGTTTTTCATTAATGAAGGGCTTTTTCCTTGCTTTTTGGGACCACAGTCCTGCTTCTAGGAGCCTGATACACACTGTCCTAGCAGTGCACTTCACACCTACACTTAACGCCTCCCATTCCGTTCGAAGGTCACTTGATGTCATCCTGTGATTCGTGAGAAACCGTCAGATAAGTTAACGGTCGTCTCTGCCATGAGAATGTCGCTTTTTCTGGTCGTTCCCAGTGTCTCCTGCTTCACCTTATATCTGTGTGCTGCTGTCTTGGAGACTCTGAACCTGAAAGCATCCAGCCGCTCTGCGTAGCCTCTGACAGCAGAACCCCCAATTAAACCGTGATTTAAAAATACAGATTTGTTTAAAAATATAGAGCAGTCACACTCAGGCAGGTCTGTGCCCCCCATACATCATACACCCTCCCATCCCTATTGTCCAAATCTGAGCTTCATGTGTGTCTTTTTTCCTCTATCTGCATATGGGGGGGTCACAGCCAACCCCACCCACTCCCTTTACTAGCTACATTGCTGTATGTCATGCCATGTGACCTGTGCACCCCTCACTCTGTGATTGTTTTTTCTGCCATATTGTACCTTTTCCCCTTTAACCATATATTCTCTGTGTCCCTTTAATCGGGTGGAGTCACTCTAAGCGGAGCTCCCGCAGTGTCTGATTCCCTGCATGTCCCTTGGCAGTGGCTAATGCTGCACTTCGGGGGTGCCTGTCTAACCTGTGCCGTTCCTGGGTCCCGTAGTTGCAGGTTCTGGAGCAGGCGGTCCATGGAGTCCATGGGTAATGGTCACAGAAGCAGGCCAGGCTTGGTGTGGCGGCCCAGAGCAGCGTCAGTGTGATCAGGGCAGGGGACACGTGCTCCATAGCTGCAGCCGGCAAGCCGCTCAAAGTGTGGCAGATAGACAAGTGACAACCTGGTCACGGCTTACTGACAGCGCTGATGACAGCCAGCGGTGATGCAGCCACTGCTTGGGCTTACGGGTAAATGCAGTGGGTTATATGATAGTAGATCATAGATGGAGACTAATAACTCCACAGAGGGAGACTTGCTGCTGACGATTCTAGTAAAAAAAATGGTTAAAATTCATTTTAAATTATTTTGAAATAAAATACCAGTTAAGCAATAATTACCGCATGCCTGCAAAAAGAATAATTATAACTAAAACCAACATCCATCCATCCATCCATCCTCTACACCTGTTTATCCTACTAGGTTGCGGGGGGTCTGGAGCCTACCTGGAAGCAATGGGCACGAGGCAGGGAACAACCCTGGACAGGGGGCCAGCCCATCG
>JABFEB020000113.1:29333569-29351900 GCA_019775895.2 Stomatorhinus ivindoensis
CCCCCTCAAACCAAAGCTGATCCTCCCCCCCTCAAACCAAAGCTGATCCTCCCCCCCTCAAACCAAAGCTGATCCTCACCTACTCAATCCAAAGCTGATCATCCTCTAACAAGCCAGGCTGATCCTTCCCCCCACAATCCAAAGCTGATCATCCCCCAATAACCAAAGCTGATCCTCCCCCCACAATCCAAGGCTGATCCTTCCCCCACAATCCAAAGCTGGCCATCCTCTAACAAGCAAAGCTGATCACCCGCCCCCAAACCAAAGCTGATCACCTCCCCACAATCCAAATCTGATCATCAGCCCCAAACCAAATCTGATCACCTCCCCACAATTCAAAGCTGCTCATCACCCCCATAAACCTCAAATTAGCCGAAACTGATCACCTACCAGACTAAGCAAAGCTGATCACCCCCACAAACCAAAGCTGACCTGAAGCTACCCAGCACCTTATCCTCGAACCTGATTCAAGGCTAGTTTACAATCATTTACATGAACATATGTCCAAATACCAGAAAAACATCCTTTGGTCACATTTTCTGTCAGTCGCACTTGGTCCTTTTCAGTACCTTCCAGTTCCAGTGAATGATGATTCTGCTCAGGCCCAATATTGACCAGTCAGTCTTACAGGTGAGCACCAGTCTAACCAGTAAAATACAGCACTCTAATACTATGACATCACCACTCTGTCAAATTCAGCTGACGAGACTGTAAATAATGACACACACTCACAGATAAACACTGCTATGGAGGCTTGCACACCCAGAATGACAACCATTGCATCTCAGGCCTTGCATCGCTCTAAATACACTGTCCTCTGACGTTTGCATCCAGCTGGTGGTTTTGCTGACCCGCGTCTGGGTACTGACGCCGTTCTGGACAGACAAGCCAACGTGGCCTGTTTGCTGCTGAGTACATATGGATTCAGGCTGATTGACCTCGTTGTTCTTAAATTGAGCTGAGGCACAAGCATGTTCCTTAGAGAGTGGGATCAGGATGGAAGCTGGTGAGCACCCCCTGCTGGTGAACCTCTGCAGTCTATGTGGGAAGTTGCATCAGCGGTGAGCTCAGTCCCCCTCTCCTGCAGGAGTGTCTCAGCTGCGATGAAAATAGCTCCTTTGCTCTGAGAGGTGAAGGGTGAGGGATGCAGAGGCAGGCTGCTGATGCCCGATCGATGCTGGTCTGCACACGTGCTCGTCACAGCATGACGCTCAGACGGCACTTCTGCAGCATCTCATTCTCACACAGGATTGGTCCCTGTCCACAAGCAATCAGAGCTTCTCACAAATTACAGCAGCTAAAGAACCAGGGAAACACCCCCCCCCCCCCCCACACACACACACACACACACACACAGCCCACCCCACCCAACCCCAGCCCTCAGCGTGTCACGGCATGAATGCGTTTATGTGTTCATGTTCATGCAAGCAGCTGACGCCAAACCTCCCCCCCAGTCTCTTACCTTGCGCTTGCGGTCCCTTGACCGACTCCTCTTCCTGTTCAGCTCCTCCTCCCTTTCCCGCTGCTCCTGGGCCGCTTGTTCCGCTAGGTCCTTAGTCTTCCGCAGCTGCTTGGCGGCTTGCGCCATGACGCCCCCGTTTCTTCCTCGTCCTCCTCCTCGTCCTCCACCTCAGAGCCCCTGAGAGGGGTCACTGCCACGCAGCGCTCGCTCCTGCAGCCCTTTCAGTCCCCTCCTGTCCCTATCTGTCGCTTCTCTTGTTTTCCTCTCTCCCCTCGTTCCTCTGTGATCCCTGATGCGGTTTCTGTCCTCTCTCCCTCTCTCCCTCCCTCCCTCCCTCGCTCGCTTCCCTCTCTCTCCGTCTCTCTCTCCCTCACTCTCGCTCACCGCACATACCTCTCCTTTCTCCCATCCACTGTGTGCGTGTATCTCCGCTGTTTGTTGCAGAGGGGGGTCACTCCCTGCCTGTCCCACCCCCTCTCAGCATCTCAGCCCATGTCCTGGGCTCTGCTTTGTCGCACTGAGCTGCTGCGCTGCAGGTGCTGCATGCCGATGGCAGAAGCTGTGTTCCTCTAGCTGCCTAGCTGTGTTCCTCTAGCTGCCGAGCAGCGCTGTCTACGTGAAGTTACATTGTGTAGCCACACAGCTTCATCCCAAGGCTGAACTGATTCCCTGGCTGACTCTGAGGCTATTGGCTGACTCTGTGTATGCCAGCTGACTCTGAGGGTGCCTGCTGAGTCTGTGTATGCCAGCTGACTCTGAGGATGCCAATTCTGAGGGTGCTGGACTACACTGAGGGCACCAGATGACTAGCTAACTAGTCAACTCTGCTACGCAACTCTGCGGGCTGCAGTAGACTCTGAGAGTGCTGGTTGATTCTGAGGGTGCCAGCTCTGATGGTACCAACTGACTAATGGTGCCAGCTGACTCTGTAAGTGCCAACTGACTCTGAGAGTACCGGCTGACTCTGTAGGTGCCGACTGACTCTGAGGGTACCAGCTGACTTAGAGTTTGTGCTGTTTCTTCAGGCTGGTGGTGAGCACACACACACACACATACACACACACACACACGAACATACACGCACACACACACACGCGAACATACACGCACACATACATACACACACACGCTGCTCAAAGTGCTATTCCGGTCCACACCAATTCCTGCCCCCCGCCCCCCTCTGCACATGAATATAACAGGAGCAACTGAGTAACTGAGCATGTCGATGTCTGTACCCTGTGGGAGGGGGGACTGCGGCTGCGGCTGCAGCAGGTCCATGCTGTTCTGCACCGTCGTATGTCTGCATGTGTGGGTTCCCCCCATACCTCCCCCCCCCAGATCTGAGCCCCACTGCATTGCTGCTGACGCAGGCAAGCCTGTGCTGACAGACTCTGTGCTTCCTCTGTGAAACACGCAGGCAGACCAGCAGAGCTTCACCAGCCACTGATCTGTCTTATTTACTCAGACGCATGCACCATTTCTGTGCCTCTCACACTACTGTGTTCACATTGTGTTTCTCGCTCATTCATAATCAAGACACCAAATGCGGAGGCGAGGGAGGGAGGGAGGGAGCAGGCTCCATGATTTATTTCAGACAGTCTCCCCTTCCTCTCTCTCCTCCTCATTGTCCATTGCTCTCTCCACTCCATTTCTTTCATATATCCATTGTATTTAAACCCAAATTATTATTATCACTATTCTTCTTTTTATTATTATTATTGTGTTTCTATCTGTGGTTGTGTTGATTTTTTTATTGTTTTTTATGTCTGCTCTAGCTATTAACCTTTGTAGTTAGACGCAGGTGTATACTGACCTGAAAAGACTTGTAATTGGTCACAGATGCATGCTGGGATATAGCTGATAAGATCTTTAATTGGTCACAGATGCATGCTGGGATATAGCTGATAAGATCTTTAATTGGTCACAGATGCATGCTGGGAAATAGCTGATTAGATATTTAATTGGTCACAGCTGCATGCTGGGATACATGTGATGATACCTGTAATAAGTTACAAATGCATGCTGAGATATACCAGGGAATATCTCTAAGTCATAGTTGCATGCTGGGATATTGCTGATATCTGTTGTCAGTCACAGATGCATGCTAGGATATACATGATAATATCTGTATCAAACACTAATGTATACTGAAATTTACCTGATGATATCTTTAATCAGAGGCAGAGGCTTTTTGGAATATAGCAGTGAAATGATAATAATTCCAAAAAACAGCTGTTACTCTTGCAGTGGATTCTGAACTGCAGCTGTGGCTCTGACTGACAGCTGTCACTCTTGCAGTGGATTCTGAACTGCAGCTGTGGTTCTGACTGACAGCTGTCACTCTTGCAGTGGATTCTGAACTGCAGCTGTGGTTCTGATTGACAGGTATATCTCATGCAGTGGACTGTGCCTGGTGGCTATGGTTCTGACTGACAGCTGTAAGTCCTGCAGTGGATCGCGCCAAGCACCTGTGGTTCTGATTTGCAGCTGGCACTTTTGCAGTGGATTCTACCTGGCAGCTGAAGTTCTGACTGACAACTGTCACTCATGCAGCAGTGAATTCTGACCTGCAGCTGTGGTTCTGACTGACAGCTGTCACTCATGCAATGGATTCTGACCTGCAGCTGTGGTTCTGATTGACAACTGTCACAATTGCAGTCTGTGATTTCCTTCAACCTTACAGGAGCCTAAACGATCCTTCTGCCTCTCAGCACCAACGAGTGCTGTGTGAGTGAGAGACAGGGTCTTCACCGCTGTGGCAGCTCGATAGCATGTGTGACCGGCACAGACAAGATGAAATCTCTTAAGCACGGTTCCCCCACTTCTTTGGACAAACGTCTCAAGGGAAATAAAAGGGACATAAAAATATTTGGAAGCATCCTTTCTTTGTATTTATGTATGTAGGCAATAAAGGCATCCGCTGCATTGCACCCGCAGGTGTCTTAATGTGACCATATTGCAGAGAACAGCCACTGAGCTCTGAAGAGCACGAGGGCAGAGTGGAGGTGCAGAGCTAGGCGAGCTGGGCCTCCAGCATCCCACTGCAGCAGCTCCTTGCTCTGCGGCCCCGCAGTGCCCCCTAGTGGACACTTCACAGTGAACAGCTACATGTGCCAACGTGGCCCCCCTTCGCAGGATGTGGGATGGATTACCGGGTATTTATTCCTTGGATGAGTCGTGTTTGATTTCAGTGTGATGTAAATAGAGGCATGAAATGTTGCTTCACAGTTTAATACATATGCAAACAGAAAACAGCAGAAAACCAGTTTGCCAATTACACATCCTAGATTCTTCCACAGAACCACAAACCTTCTGTAATCCATGTCAAGATATAGGTGGACCTGAAGCAGCGCACCTTTCTTTAACTTTTCTGTACATGGGGCATTCAGGAAACACTATTATATAGGCTACCTTGGGTCTTTAGTCACCCAGCACACACACACATTTAGTCACCCAGCATACACACACATTTCAGTTCCCAAACCTCTCCTCAGGGGCACCTCAGCCGTTCCATTATTTTGTTCAATTTCACCAGCAGCTCATTTAAATAATAAGATTAATTGGTTTAAAAAGTCAGTGACAGATTGACTAGCTGTATGAGGTGTGCTAGAGGCCAAGTCAAAAAATACATGGCTGCACTGGACGGTCACTGCAAATACTGGGATGATTTTAGCAGAGGTTCTGAAATGGCTAAGCTGACACACTTTGACAGGCATAATATCATAGTCCTACACCAACATGAGGATAACCTAAACATCATTTTCTTTGCTTGCCTCAGACTTTTGCATGCCTAAGACTGAAAAAAAATTTTTTTTTAAATATATTATATATATATATATAATCTCGAATTTAATCTGTTCATAACTCCGGATCGAATCCTAAAAAGAGTTGTGATCGAATTTTCCCCATAAGAAATAATGGAAAACCAATTGATTGGTTCCCGGCCCCAAAAAAATTACACCTACATACACCAAACATATATATTTTTTAGCATTTAAACACAAAATGAACCGGATAAAACAAGAAGAGCATATACTGCACTGAACACATCTAAGCACATTTATTGAGACAATAATTTGTAAAGTAAGAAAATAAATGTATCAAAGCAATATGTAAAGTTAAAGCAAACAATGTGTCCCGCCCCGATCGTCCGCTCCTTCCGCATGCCACGCCCCCTCGTTAACCCCGCGTGGGATCCTCCCTAAACATTACGAACAATTTACACTTTTACATCATTTCAAAATAATCTGGGCCACCGACATGGTCAGTTACTCAGTTGCTCCTGTTACATACATGTGCACTGCAGAGGTGGGCGGGGGGCAGGAATCGATGTGGACAAGCTCTTTTCACTTGCAGCATGCTAAAACTTCATTTTTTTATAAATAAAAAAAAAATATATATATATATTTGAAAATGTTAACATTATAAACATGTAAAACGTTATGCCCATTTAAAATCATTTTCCAAACAAAATCACATACAAATAATAATACTGTATGTTTCATAAAGGTTACCTTGCCTTTACCATGGCTTCCTGTTTATTCACTTGTATAGCAAAGCACCAGCCTCTCAGAGTATGCTGACATCAGTGTTGTTACCTCCGCAGGGGTGCAGTGATCAAACTCTATTATCATTCTTTATCTACAAAAAACATCTAAATTGGGCAAACATTTGAAAAATAGCTCAATATGATCAAACTTCTCGTGTTTTGATTTATTTCGGTGATACTCTAAGTAATACTGACTGAAGGAGATGAAATAATGAGGGGAAAGTACTTAGAAAGCTGATATAAAAATACAGACACTTTACCAGGTTGAGGACTCGGTACTTTATTGGCAAATAAATCACCATTAAACAATTTTAAGTTATTTAGTAGCAAATTGTTGTGGATAAAAAGTACACGCCATACCATGGGAACAGCATCCTCACTGAAACAAATGTCCCCAGGAGTGCTGTGTCACATGTCGCTAGCAACCCAAGATATGTACAAAAGGGTTACAATGTGATCGTGTACCATCAGGCCGCCCCAGGGCTAATGGGTGGGGATTATATGCAGTAAATAACGCAACTGTGGTTTGTACTGTTAATATATCCCTATCTGCTTGGTAAACAGTCTCCATATAGCCAAATGTTTGCAGTTAGTGGTCCATGACATGATGCTGGTGTATCCTGGAAGTTCCCGGGTGCTGTGCTCACGCCATGCCTTTAAATGTTCCCCGGTATCGGTGCAGTCAGACGCAAGTTCTAAGGCGAGACGCCAGCATGCTGAGAGTGGCTGTGATCCTCCTCATCCTCGCTGCCCTCAATGCCAGCATCACCGGTAAGTCAACACAGCTGGAGCTCTCACTTATTTCTTTACGGTCTATCTTTTCACTCCATTAGTATTCAATAGGGTCATCTTTGAACCACGACACTAGGACGTAAACTGTTCAGTCAGTTGGGAATGGTGGGTCTTCCTCGATGTTGTCAATCTAACGTTGAATGTTGCTTTGTATGCAAATGTTGTAAAAATATTGTGAGGCCAGGAAAAAAGTTGCCTGGCTGCAGAGACAGACTGCAGGACGGCCTTTGCTAAAACACACAGCGTACTGGTGCTCACCCCTCTACATTACACCACCTTAATACCCAGAGAGTTGCTGTGTACCATCAAATGTACAAATACTACCTTTTTTAAACGTTTTCCAAGACTCATTTTTCTGTAACCAAACACAAACGAGGTCATTAGGGATGTAACGATACACTCAACTCACGATTTGATAGGATTCAAGATCCTGAGTTCACGATACGATTTTCTCACGTTTTTTAACAGAATGAGCTGCAGACAAATTTATTCAAAAATATTCCTCTAACTTTCTAAACTGTGCAAAACGTGTTCTCTTCTTAACAATGCAACTGGAATTGAATAGAATTTTTCTTAAAAAAAAATCCCAAATCAAAGTAAAAATTAAAATCTTCATATGAACGGTAAAGCTTTACATTAACTGCACCTTCATAATGCTTTTATATTGCATTCATAAAACGTTCAGTGCACCTTCATAATGTATTCATTAAGTATTCAGAAATCATTCATAAACATCATGCATGTATACCTTTATGTCCTAACATCCCTTATGAATGTTCTATGAATGCATTATGAAGGTGCACTGAATGTTCTATAAATGCATAATGAATGCATTATGAAGGTGCATTTAAAATAAAGTGTTACCAAATAAACTAAGGCTGGCATGTGTAGCCTTTTAGCATGGTTTGCCCTTTTAGTAATCTCTGCTCTGACGGTGGTGAATTGAGCTCATTGCGGTGCTGGTGGACAAGCTGAAGCCTGTTCGTTGTGTTATCTGTGTATGTTATCAGTCTTTTACAATGTCTGCATGCAGTTTTTGTCTTGTCTGTGCCTTTCTCGCCGTTTTCGTTTGTGATTCCCGCAAAGGTAAAATGCTGCCTTGTTACATGTCTAATGGCCATACATTATACGGCCCTGGTCGGTCGCACAGGCTGTTCCACATTTGTTCCTCTTAGCACGAGTGCCTGTTGTGCCGCTTTGGACCAAAAACAACCTTTGTCCTGATTCATACCTTCGTCAGTTAGCTGGTTGCGAATGTGAATCTCTCTCTGGCGACTCAAATACCAGTTCATGACTCGTGGTGCTAATCCTCTTGCCATCGATGAAGAAGCACCATTAAAATCTGTGACGGGGCAATTTGTGTACCATTATAATTCAGGATTGTCTTGCTTTTCTACTGAATTAATACCCATTGTGTCCCTGTCCAGCTGAAAACAGCGGTGCGGCAAGTGATTCTGGTGAGTTCAATGATAATAAATATTGATAATAACAAGATGAGCAAACTTTCATACAAGCACACATATTCTTAATCCAAATATATAATAAAATGCATCTGTTACCTTATCCAGTGGTGGAAAAAGTATAATTTACTTAAGTACCAACAGGCATAAATGAACCCCATAGGTCCTTCTACTTAGGTAAAAGTAAGTACTTGCTTGTAAATATATGTGAAGTATTAAAGTAAAAGTAAATGAAGTTGTAGTCTCTGATGCAACTATACAATATGGCATTAAGTGTATCTAGGGTGTATATATAGTTAAATACAAAAGTTGAGGCATTCCCAAAGCCGTGTTCCCAACTAAACCAGCTGAGCAGGTAAGGTTGACAATAATTTTGGCTTAACACAGAACTAGCTGTCATGGTATAGACCACGGGTGTCAAACTCCAGTCCTGGGGGGCCAGAGCTCTGCACATTTTGGGGTTTCCCCTTTTTTAACATACCGGATTCAACTCCCTGTGCTAATTACCACACATCTCTTCAGCTGAATCATTTGTAGTGGAACAGGGACAGAACTAAGCTACACAGGGCTCCGGCCCTCCAAGGCTAGAGTTTGACAGCCCTGGGTATAGACAAAAACTAGGTGTCATGGTATAGACAAAAACTAGGTGTCATGGTATAGACAAAAATGTATATATTTCATCTATAATAGTAACCCAGTTTGTTTACAGGACAAGTACTAATTTAATAGGACCCAATTGTTTTACAGCGTTAAGCATACATCAGAGCTAACAGGTTACAAAGGAAAAGTTTAAAAAAACAATTGAATTAGTTAAACCTTTGAATGGACCATAGGGTTTCGGGCTTGCGGTGTGTGGTTATGGAAAATGGACTGGACTGGTCTGCCTTTGGGCCCAATTTGATATGCTTTCTTGTGCCACAAAATGTCAAGAGGTGCAAGTTAGAGCGACACTCAGACATTTACATTCCTGACCCACAGTGTCACACATCAGGTCACCAGCTACAGTGACAGTCACACACTTACCTTCCTGCAGCAGAGTGTCTAATTCTGTTGTTATTGCTGTTGTCAAATTAATACCCATTGTTCCCTGTACAGCTGGAAGCGGGGATGTGTCAGGTGATTCTGGTGAGTTCAATGATATGAAATACTGATAATAAGAAACATTCACGCTATTGCAGAGTTTCTTAAACCTCTGACGACTGCAACCAGCTTCAAGTAACCGGGGTTTATTTTGATGAGACAAGCTCAGAAATCTTGGCATCACTGGTCCGTCTCCTCACTACCTTTCCCTGTCGACATCCAACTAAAAATGTAATGTAATTCATACTCAGTCTAATCAGTTCTGTTTTTGTGCCTATTCTTTATTCTTCTGATTCTATAGCAGGTCTGACATCATCTGATCCCGAAGCCCCGTTCCCAACTGAACTAGGTGAGCAAATAAGCTTGACAATTTTGGTTTAACACAGAACTAGCTGTCATGGTATAGACAAAAACTAGCTGTCATGGTATAGACAAAAACTAGCTGTCATGGTATAGACAAAAATGTATATATTTCATCTATAATAGTAACCCAGTTTGTTTACAGGACAAGTACTAATTTAATAGGACCCAATTGTTTTACAGCGTTAAGCATACATCAGAGCTAACAGGTTACAAAGGAAAAGTTTAAAAAAACAATTGAATTAGTTAAACCTTTGAATGGACCATAGGGTTTCGGGCTTGCGGTGTGTGGTTATGGAAAATGGACTGGACTGGTCTGCCTTTGGGCCCAATTTGATATGCTTTCTTGTGCCACAAAATGTCAAGAGGTGCAAGTTAGAGCGACACTCAGACATTTACATTCCTGACCCACAGTGTCACACATCAGGTCACCAGCTACAGTGACAGTCACACACTTACCTTCCTGCAGCAGAGTGTCTAATTCTGTTGTTATTGCTGTTGTCAAATTAATACCCATTGTTTCCCTGTACAGTTGAAAATGGTGATGGCACAATTATTTATGGTGAGTACAATGATATTAAATACTGATAATAAGAAAATACTTTCACACAATCACCTGAATTGGGATAATGGTGATATAATTCATGCTCATTCTAAATCACTTCTTTCCTGGTGTCTCATCCAAAGATGATTATTTCGGATTCCTGACATCATCTGTTCCCGAAGCCCCGTACCCAACTGAACTAGGTGAGCAGATAAGGTTGACAATAATTTCGGTTTAACACAGAACTAGCTGTCATGGTATAGACAAAATAACTTGTATTTCGTTTATAATAGCAACCCAATTTGTTTAGAGGATAAGTACTAAATTAGTAGGACACATTTGTTTTCCTGCATTAAGCATACATCAGAGCTAACAGGTTACAAAGGAAAAGTTTTTTTTTTAAATAATTAAATTAGTTAAACCTTTGAATGGACCATAGGGTGAGTCAAATGATTCTGGTGAGTTTGATGATATTAAATACTGATAACAAGAAACTTTCACACTCTCGCAGAGATTCTTAAATCATATATACAGTAACATGTGCTTGTTATCCAGTGGTGGAAGAAGTACTCGGGCAATTTACTTAAGTAAAAGTAAAAACTAGTTAAATGTACTCTAGTATAAGCAGAAGTACCCCAATAGTCTTTCCACTTAAAGTAAGTACTTGATTGGAAAAATATTTAAAGTGTTAAAGTAAAAGTACTTGAACTTGTAGACCCTGATGCAAATGTATACCATAGAATTAAGTAACTGTGTGTAATGTACATATCTTGAATACAAAAGTCCAGACATGGCAGTTAGGTATTTTGCAGTCTAAACATGCAAAACATGAAATGCTAGTTTATTATGAGCTTCAGAAATGTCATATTCCATTGTGTTAACAAAGTAGGTTTACATAATTAACCAGATACAATGATGTCTGATGAAAAACACATCCAAGCTGAGCATATGCTGTCAGCCCCAGAAATTAACAATCTAGTATTGACATATGGGTCAGGCTCTGCAATATGAGGATTACATCACGTGATGACAGGAAAGTCTAATCTCAAGCGATGTCTATTGTTTGTGTTGTGTTGCAAATCAGACTTTTATACACATCACAGATGCAAGCTGAAAGCCCAAATTGTCACTTTCCATTCTGCGGCCGCATGCGCAATAGGTCTCACGTATGCGTGCAGGGCACATTTCACAGCGCTCTCTGTCTTTATCGCGCATGCTCCAACATTTTTCGGTTTTCAGTAAAATTTTACCACGTATACATTGGGATTTTATAATGCACTTCATTGCAATTTAACACATCGTATTCTCTTAACACTCGCGTATCCACTCTGCTTATGCGTACACGGAAACGCTCATACTTTTCCGGTCAAGCCGCGACATTTGCACAAGCGCACAATGTGTTGCATGTATATTTTTCTTAATAATGATTTTAATTATTATTCTGATATTCCCGACACACGTACCACGGCAGTGAGGTCCGTTTCTGTGTTTTACAAATTCAGAGCCAGTTCACAGGGTTGCCAACTTTGGTCAGCTGGCTGCGTGAGATTTTCAATTGGAGACAAGTATGCACACGCATTTACATGTATGTAACAGTTTTATAACCCTGTAAATAGCCTGTAGGGTTTGCAAACTACCCAGCGCTCGTTAAAAGCTTCCATGTTGGTATTTAAAGTGGACGCTAGCAGAAAATGGATGGGTGACTAGCGAATCGACTATGAACCGTGTGTCCCGAACTGCGCGAATTTAAGTTCAAAGCGCAGCAGGCTTTCGCCCGCGGAGCCGCAAAATGACGTAAAACGCGTCATAAACGTTCGAGCGGACACGTCCGCTAGTACGCGTGCGGAGAATGGATGATGTGCATACGGATGCTTTACTGTTAGCATGTGTTGCTAAATTGTTGGTCATTGCTTGTCTTCTCTATAGCTGATGCTTCGGGGGATAATGGTGGAGGTGAGTGTGATCAGAACCGCAGCATCTCTGAAGTATATATGTAAATGTTCATTTTCCTGATTAGAGCGGCAATTTGCAGATTTAATTTCACTCTCTTATTCCTGTTTCACCAGTTGTATCAATTTATTTTATGTTTTAATATATTTAGCATTTATTTACCCATTTCTTTTCTTTCAGCCAATTATATTTATTTCATAAATGCATACCTCTTTAGTGGTTTTGTTCTGTTATCCTGTTATGCCTGCATTATTTGGGCACATTACACATAGTCTCTATGGTTTTGTTTATTGTTGGATTACTTGGATCAGCAGCATTTCGGGTGTTTCGATTGTAGCCAGATGTCTAAATTGATGTGTATTTTACTTCTCGGTAGTACAATAGTTGTAGGTGGTAAGTATGTCGCAGATTTATGACAGACACGTGTACAAAGCTATATCAGGAATAAGGGAAACATTTCTTATTGCTCAAGATAGCAGATTGTTATGGTTTGAGGTTAGTGGTGCCCAAGTTTTTTTCTCACATTTTCGCGTCACGTGGAGCTGCTCCAGCTAAGCCTTGCGAATGTGGGGGGCAGTATCCAAGCCAAAATGGCGGCATCCCACGCGTCTTCTTTTCTTATTCCTCCTCCTCTATTTATTTTTTAAACCAAAAATAACGTTAAATATTCAAGATACAGGATGCACGTACACTTACACATATTAAACAACAGTAAGATTTATGTGTTGTGTGATTTTTATGTAATCCAAATCATGTGCAGTATTGTTCATATACTATTCACTTATGCATCGGCTAACTTGCGAATAACTGAAACTGTGAATGTCAGATTCGCGAATCTGGATGGGTGACATCTCCTGTTTTTGTTTTTTTTTTCTAGCTTAAGATGACAAGATGCCCATCCCTGCCATTTTCCTTCTGTCTTGCACATTGATTTTCATCGTGAATTTCACCAGGCAACCATGTTTTACTCTTTCTTGTAGTCGCTTAATAAACTTAATAAAATAGCAATGAGCGATACCTTGCCTTGTATTGTTTTTTGTAATTACGAGATGTTTCACTGTAAGTACTGTGAGGAAGGGTGATGAAGCGTATCTGGTTTCTGTTTGGCCCTGTTTACAACCAGATTACAAGCAGACAGTTTAGACACATCGCTGTTTACACCTGTGTCTATCAAGTTTCTCCAGTGTGTCCATCTGACCACTCGTGTTGAGATTCTCTTACTGCCTACGTCTCTTCTGCTGGAACGTCAAATGGCTCTGTGCCAGTTATTATGATGCCCTTGTCAGGGACACCGCATGACGCATTAGCGTTTACACTACGAAAGATATGTGGTGAAATGCATCACAGACCACTGTGGCAGCTAGTTTGAGTGATAGGAAATGTTGGCTCCTCCTCCTTTCTCACACTCTGTGCTTGACTGGTCAACTAGACACAGTGGAGATGTGCGATGGACGCAAGTGTAAAGGACAATGCATCTCCCAAGACCCATTTTAAAACCAACGGGGCCTATTCTGGTCTCACACGTCTTGCAGCGATAAACTGTGTACAAGTTCAGATGAGGGCTGCACATTTTTTAATCGCAATATCAATTCATACCCGTATGCAATCTCATTCTTATATGCTTTTATTGGTCCCAGTGAAGAAATTCTTTACGCCTCCCTCAGCTTGCTCTTTGTAGGGTAGGCTCTGTGCGAAGGGCAGACACCTGTTGGGGCGCCCAGAGAGCTGGGGGTTATGGGCCTTGCTCAAGGACATACAGACATGCTGAGGCTGGGTTTGAACCGGCAACCCTCTGATTACAGGCACAGCCCACTGAACCACATGCTGCCCCAAATCCTTAATCACAAGACGGTGTTACAGGAAGAGCAGACAGAAAATCCAGTCATCATAATAAAGAGCAGACAAGGTTTAAGCATTTCTTTCATATGAAAATGAGTCATTTATTAAAAGCAGGAATGATGGCATTTCTGTTCTGCAAAGTTTATTTGATAGTCCCATTTCAGTAAAGATCACAATGTCGTTGGTGCACTGATGATCAATATATTTTTGTGTAATTTTGTCAATTCCTCTTCCCTCGACTGTAGTCCTTTTGGAGAAAAGGTTTTGGTGGGGCATGTTCCATAGTTTGTATACCTCTGGAATACAGCCTACCATCAGTTTTGAATGTTGGTCAAAGTGTAAAAGAGAAACAAATAGAATAGAATAAATTTAAATTATATAAAAGACTATTTCAAACTTTGATATTATCACTTGCGTAAAGGAATATAAGTAATCACCTATTTGGTGGGAATTCTGTGAATTTTCATATAAGTGGAATATGGACTTTCAGTCCTATATATTACGACAAGGACTCACAGCAGTCAGGGAAAAATACATTTATTAACTTATACATTTCCAGGTCATCCATCCAGTGCTTTTAGACATTTTATAAGGAACATGCTTGCATGCTGTACAAAACAATGAAAGGGCATGTATTTATTTAACGGTAATAACTGACACACCAGGACCGTAATTGCTGATGGACGTGGTCATTCTGCCAAGGCAGGCTCCAACCAGCACCTTTCCAGCTGCAGGCGTTGAGGCTCAGTCTGCTGAGCCCCACACAACATCAGGGTTAATGACTGACAGCTTAGAGTAGAAATTCAGAAAAAAAAACAGTTCAACGTGGTAATATCATACATACATCAGACCTACATCTACTAGTACCTTCCATTTAAACGGGTAAGTCTCAATTTCTGAATTCCAAATCAGAAATTTTACCTGGAATGGTCCCTGAAGTCCGAGTTTCGACTCAAAAAGTCAGAAGAGTCTCTAACACCCCAGCTTGAATTCAGAATTCCAGATGGATTGACTTGTACTGGTACGTGGTTAACTTGAGTGTGATGTCATTCCAAGCTCCGACTTCCGACCTCCAGGATAAATGGAATGTAGCATCACGTACATGCGTTAACGAGTTATCCGGATGTAATTGTTGGTGATTTGACAAGATCCCGGGTTTCTCAGTTCTCCTGGGGGACTGTTTGTCATAGCAACCGATCCATAGGCTCAAGCCAAGTCAGAGCGGGTTTATTCAATGTAAACAAGATTACGTCACAAAGTTAAACAGAGCTGTCCGCTCAGGAAATTTGTCCAACCATAGCCGCACCATTCTTACGAGATTGTAATCAAGAAGAGTATGTTATGTATATCTTTATTAGAATTAGGTAATCAGTGATCACACTACAACAACATAATGTGTCCTCTGCATTTAATAATACATTTATTATTATTATTATTATTATTTAACCCATATGTGACATCATGACGTAGCAGGGGCAGCTAATTCAGTGCAAGCGATACCTTGTTCAGGGTACCTCAGTGGTGCCTTGCTGATCGGGGATTCGAACCTGCAATCTTTTAACCATTAGGCCACCTTGGTGACTCTCCATTCATTTCTATTGGAAAAACCCTGATCGACCCCACCCAGCCCTAAACTTATACATAAGTAACCAAACAAAATAAAAGACTTGGCATTTTTGTGGTCCCCACAACCTCAAAATAGCTGTTTTTTGTCACATCGTGGGGGACATTTGGTCCCCACAATGTAATGCATTTCTGACCCCCACACACACAGGTGTATAAAACCAAGCACCTAGCCAAGCAGTCAGGTTTGCAAACATCTGTAAAAGAAAGGGTCGTTCTGAAGAGATCAGTTAATTAAAATGTGGTTCCGTCATACGATGCCACCTTTGCAATGAGTGTGAGGTTTCTTCTATAGTAGACAAAGTGGTGAAAACCATGTAATGGTGGCCAACGCTCTGTTGACTCAATAACTGCAGACTTCCAAACTTCATCCGGCATTAACCCTGGATTGGGCTTCCATGGCCGAGCAGCTGCATGCAGGCCTCACATCACCAAGTGCAATGCTTAGCGTTGGATGGAGTGGTGTAAAGCACACCATCACTGGACTGGAGCAATGGAAACGCGTTCTGTGGAGTGAGAAATCACACTTCTCTGTCTGGCAGTCTGATGGACAAGTCTGGGTTTGCCTGACTGTATTGTGCTAACTGTAAAGTTTGGTGGAGGAGGGATAATGGTATGGGGTTGTTTTTCAGGGGTTGGGTTGGGGCCACTTAGCTCCAGTGAAGGGACCTCTTCATGCAGCAGGCTGGAATGACCCTAGCAGTGTGGTTAAATGAGCCAGTGGTTACATGTGCTCCAGAGTCATGTTCCCTGAATTGTCCTCTTCTCTGCTACTGCCTTCAGAGGCGTCCAGGGCCAGTGCTGTGATGGGCCTGGCCTTCACCCTGACTTTGTTCAGCTGTTTGGTATCACAGGGAACTGATGGCACTTCCCCAGCAGGCCACAGTGTTCAAAAGCATGCTGCCCAGTATGGACTGATAAAACATACACGGCAGCTCGCCACACGTGTTAAAAGCTCTGAGCCGCCTCAAAACATCAGGCCTGGCCTTTCTTGTACATCGCCGCTGTGTTGTCTGCTTAGTCCGTCTGCTGTTGAAGGTGAACCCCCCAGGTGCTTTTAGCCCTGCACCACCTCCACTTCCTCCCCCCTGGATGGTGGCTGGACTCAGGGGCTCCCTGTTATGCCAGAGATCCACCACCAGCTCCGCTGCTGATGCTGGGGAAGGAAGGTGATTTAGGTGACTTTGATCTCTAGGGTTTACAGAGAATGGGAACGACATCCATGAGCAGTAGAGAAAATGGCAGAAAAGCCTTGTTGATGGCAAGAGCTCAGAAAAGACTGATTCAAGCGGATAGAAAGGCAACGGTAATTCAAATAACCACTTGTTAAAAATCAAGGTGTGCAGAAGAGCATCTCTAACACACAACCTTGAACCTTGGGACAGATGGGCTACAGCAGACGACCACACTGGGTGCCACTCCTGTCAGCTAAGGACAGGGAGCCGAGGGTTCAGTGGCCACAGACTCGCTAAAATTTGACAATGGAAGACTGGACAAACATTTCCTGCTCAGATAAGTCTTGATTTCTGCTGCAATGTTCAGAGGATCAGGTCATATTTTGGCATAAACAGCACAAAAGCATAGATCCACCCTGTCTTGTACCATCAATTCAGGCTGCTGGTGGTGTAATGGTGTGGACAATATTTTCTCGGCATTCTTTGGGCCCAGTAGTAGCAATTAAGCATGATTTAAATGCCACAGACCACCTGAGTATTGTTGCTGACCCTGTCCCTGCTTAATGACCACAGTGCACCCGGCTGCCTACTTCCAGTAGGATAACACACCATGTCACAAGCTCATATCATCTCAGACTGGTTTCTTAAATACGACATTGAGTTCACTGTATTCAAATGGCCTCCACAGTCACCAGATCTCAATCCAGCAAAGCACTGGTGGAACGGGAGATTTATGTCATGATGGACCAAAGTCTCAGAGAAATGTTTCAAGCACCTTGTTGTATATATATCAGAAGGTATTAAGGCAGTTTTGAAGGCAAAAGGGGTCTAATCCAGTACTAGCAAGCCATACCTAACAAAGTGGCCAGTGTATAGTGATGCGGTGTACAACAAGGAACACGAAACAGCTGACTCCGCATATCCAGTGCCCCGAATACACACCACACAGCACTCCCATCTGTCTCCCACCTCTGATCCCATACTTATCAGTGATCCTGTAGCCTATCCCAAACAACACTGCACCGTGGGCCCAGGACAAGCCTCTGCAATGGTGATGTCACCCCCCCTGAGAAGGAGGTGTTCTCCAGGTGAGTGCTACATATATCAGTGAGGTGATCAGAGAATCCTTGAGGTCTACTTGATTATTTATCCCCAAATCATATCTGTTTAAAAACATGTGACATAGGGTCTGTATTGCAGAAACAGAAATAAGGTGTCCTGTGTATTGAGTGGTATAAATGAAAACAGCTGCATAATGGTGAGGCTGGTGATTCTAGGAAAACTGCATGATTCTTCCATGTTCTTCCATTTTGGAACCAAAAAATTGGTTCTCCTCTGCCATCTCCTCTGCCATCTTCCCTGCCATCTCCTCTGCCATCTCCTTTGTCACCTCTTCTGCCATCTTCCCTGCCATCTCTTCCTGCCATCTCCCCTGCCATCTCCTCTGCCATCTCCCCTGCCATCTCCTCTGCCATCTCCTTTGTCACCTCTTCTGCC
>JABFEB020000113.1:29436037-29455499 GCA_019775895.2 Stomatorhinus ivindoensis
CATACTCAGCTGGTTGGTAGAAACAAAACCATGGTCTGGATTTGTAGCTTCTGGACCTGAAATGCCCAACACTGCTATTTATTATTTATCTCCTTCTTGAAAAGTCAGTAACACATTTATCAGGATAATAAGACTTGAACTGCGGCATCATTTATCCAAATTCCCCCAAAACTAATACAAATTTGGCTCATCTTGGGCATAAAACTCCTGGGCTGAAAATTAATCTCAGTTTGTGCCTGGCAGAGTCTCTCAGTTGTATTACCTGTGATAACAGTGGCGTTAGGAATGTGCCGGAAAATCCTTTTCTGTCCCAGACATTGTGATGCTGCGACACTTCATTGACAGGAATTAGGCTACCCGGAAGCCTTTCCCGCTGCTGTATGACTCTGGACATTAAGGGCAAATCTGAACCAGTCAAAGAGACCATCGCGATTCACTCATCGCTCTCCGTTTGAACTTCGTTATAGCCAATTGCTGATTTCTTGCGCTTTCTTTTAAAATCCCGATTTTTATTTGCCGTGATAAAAATGGGTGCACTGCAAGACTGAAGTACTACACAGTATACATTAACCCAATATAAACCCAGAACATTTATGCTCTATTTAATCCATTGGCCAGGCAAACACCGCTGACAGAAAATATCCTAGGAAGTCAAATACTTAATTTACCTAAAATTATGATTAAGAAATAATGATCACCTAAATTTTAATGAGGTAAGATTAAATAAAAACACACTGAGCATGTCCCCAAAGCAAACTGGATCAGGGAGAAATGAAAGTAATGAGGTTTATTATCTTATAATTAGGCAAAACATACACACACAGCAATGGTTCATACATAGTCAGACTAGCACTATCGTCTGCTCAGATGGCCACAGTCTCCTGTCTGGATATCCAGTGCATTAGCAATAGCACAATGATCATATAATAGAAATGTAAGTGAACATATAGCTCTAATATTAAAACAAAAAACACTAAAATCAGAGATTATTTTTCACTCCTAATTTCACTTGTGTGACGCACACAAGCTGTTGTACTGGCTCCCTCTTGAGGACAGAATAGTGTTTGACGCTCCTATTCACACATATAGTTCTAGAAAAAATGAAGAGACCACTGTCATGATCCGCCCGTCCGAGCCTCGTGTGCGCCACGCCCCCCTCGTTACCCCGTGTTCAATCCTGATGGAAACCAGCTGTTGTATATCCGTGCCTGACTGCCTTCTGTATTTAGTCCACGTCTCAGTTAGTCTCCTCAAATGTGTTCTGTGGCGTTGCCTGTTATTCCTGTGTATGCCCTGCGTCTGGAAGATTTAACCCCGATTTCCTGCCTGCTGGTTATTCTGCCCGCTCCACGCCGCCAACACCCTGCACGCGACGTGACAACCACACTATATATATATATTTAAAAATATGTATTTTTTTTATGCTGGACTAATCCTGGTGCTGCTGGCTGGAGGTTCAAAACTTCTAAGACAGCAGTAGACAGGAACAAGGTGAAGCAGGAGACACTGGGAATGACCAGGAACCAGACAGGTAGAGGACAGCAGGAACTTTCTAATGACCGTCAACTTATCCAGCAGATGACCTCAAGTGACCTTCAAAATGAATCAAGGAAGAAGCCCTTCAACAATGAAAAGCAGAGAAGAGCCAGGCTGCAGTTTGCAAAAAAACAGTTTTACACAGGCGCATAAGTTGAGAAATAAGTGAAACTGAAAATTTTGCTCTGGTCTCTTAATTTTTTCCAGAACCATACATGTCCGCTCAGTGATATTCAGGCCTTACAGCTCAGCCCCTCAACTACAGCAGCCCGTAAGCCTTAATGCAGAGCATCCACTTCATAGACAACAGTGGATGATGGCGGAGACTCCGTGGAAACTACCAGCCGCTAGCTGCTTCCCGGCCAATTTGACTCAGGGCCCCCCCGTGCGAAGCACACGAGAGAAAGCAAGCTGCCCCACCCCCGTGCGAAGCACACGAGAAAAAGCAAGCTGCCCCCCACCGTGCGAAGCACACGGAAAGAGAGAAAGCGAGCTGTTTGAGGGCCGATCTCACGGCCTCACTGCACTGCAGGGCGGACCAGTAAGTCCTGTCCATAGGGAATCTGGTACTTCGCACACACAGGCCCATCAGGGTGTGGCATTCATCAGCGGCAGTTTCTGAATGCCTGCCGCAGCCCCCACAGTTGGCTGCAGATAGAAACGGTACCTCCTACAGACCAACTAGGAACTGCAGGATGTTGGTTCTCTTCCAGTCGGTGCCACGTTGCCTGTACTAAGAAAGCCACGGGTTTGGTAGACCGTATATAAAACACACACCCCTGCCCCCAGTTAGGTGGGGGTGTGCACAGTCAAATTTAACAAACAATTAAAGAAAATCAGACATCGAAGACTGAAGACATGACTCTGCTGGTCCAAACTGCGGAGCAGTGGCGCAGTGTGCCAGAGCGACGGCAGACGGGATGTACTTTCAGTCACGTTCAGTCAGTCAGACAGGAAGGTGTCCTGCTCTACGGCAGAGGGCAGGAGGGAGAAGGAGAATGGGATGAACTTAATGCCTGCACCGCTGTAGAACTTGTTCTGGAACTCCACCCTGGGAAATGAGACATTGCAAGGAGTGAGACTGAAATGGGGGCACAGGAGTGAGATAAGAGTGAGCGTGTGCTGCCTGAATGTGTATGTACTGACCAGTGCAGCCGGAGAGCGTGCAGGAAGGCGGACAGACCCTCCATCAGCAGCAGGATGGTCACTGTGAGCGTGGCAAACACACCCAGAACGGGCACCAGGAGGAAGGTGGCCGTACCAGAGTCTAGCCGCAGGGCAGGACGCATCACCATGGACCAGAGCACCTCCGACAGCTCTGCCAGACAGCCGCAGGGTGACAGGCAGTCAGAGTCAGAGCTTTATGCAGAGTCGCACATGAACACAGTCATAGCTTTACACAGTCACACATAAGCATAGTTATAGCTTTACACAGAGTCAGACATAACCACAGTCATAGCTTTACACAGTCACACATAAGCAGTCATAGCTTTACACAGAGTCAGACATAACCACAGTCATAGCTTTACACAGAGTCAGACACAGTCATCCATCCATCCATCCATTCTCCACTGTTTATCTGGGCCCTGGTCACAGGGGCAGCAGTCTGAACAGAGAAGCCCAGACCTCCCCTCTCTCCCCAGCCACCTTCTGCAGCTCCTCCAGGGGGATACCCAGGTGCTCTTAGGCCAGTCAAGAGATATGATGTGCTCAGCATGACCTGGGCACCACCCACAGAGGTGTCCAGAGGCGCCCTAGACAGGTCTCCAAACCACCTGTGTTGGTTACTTATGATGCAGAGCAGCAGCGACTCACCAAACTCCTCTCACCCTCAAATGTTTGACTTTGCAGCTGCCAAAGCCGTGCTCTGCATGGCCTGCTGGAGGAATAGAACCCGGCCTGTTCACTCTCAGTCTCCGGCCTCCCTTGGAATGCAGGAAAGGTTCTGGTGGAAGTGTGAGCTGAAGGTCTCCCGTACAGGAGCCTCTGCCAGACACTGCCAGCATATCCTCCCTACACGCTTGGGTCCGGCAGGTCTATCCGGCATCTTCTCCCACCATCTCACTCAAGTCACTACCAGGTGGTGATCAGTTGGTAGCTCAGTTCCTCTCTTCATCAAAATATCTAAGATGCACAATCCTAGTTCTGATGATACGACTACAAAATCAATCATCAAGCTGCCGTCTAGGGAGCTCTGGTGCCAGGTGCACTAATGAACACCCTTATGCTCAAACATGGTGTTCATTATGAACAAACTGTGCTTAGCACAGAGGTCCGATAACAGCGCTCCAGTCAGTGGCTCAGTTCAGACGGGCCTTTCCTCCCAGGTTTTACTGTTGCTACCCGCATCAACTGATGTTTGATGAATAAGCACAGAAAACACAGAGCCAATTCGTCAGTCTCCCAATTCGTCAAAGGAAGGCAGCCCTCTTGACCAAACCAGGGTAACTCCAGAGTGGAATAGAGTCTGGTCCCTCTTCAGGAGATCTAAATGGTATCTCTGTACCTCCCACACTAGCTCAGCCTCCCTCCTCACCAGAGAGATTACATTCCATGTCCATAAAAGCAGTTTCGGTAGCCAGGTAACAGTCCACCAAGACCCGTGCCTTCCAGTGCCCCCCCCCCCGGACCACATCCCCATGGAGCCTGCAGGCTTCTCCAGCCGGTGTTGCGCCCACAGGAACACGTACAGTCACACAGGCAGAGTCTGACCTTTACACCATCAGTCACACACAGCCAGACAGTGTCAGAGCCTTACATTAAATCACAGCTTTACTGTGCCACACAAAGTCACAGGCATTCCAAGTCACAGATCATCACAGTCAGTGACGCATGTGTGTCAGTCATATACACTCATGCACCATAACCATTCAATGACTATATGCATACAGGAACTGTGCATTACTGGCATCGTGGTGAGTACTCACGGGCATGTGCCAGGCTCAGCGCCCAGAGCCGCAGGTAGGAGGCGCTGTTGCTGATGCAGCCTAGGCAGTACTCCATAGTGTGGATAGACTGATGTAGTACCACTTCTCCCAGATCAAACTGCCACAGACAGGAAGAGCCTGCGGTTCATTACACTGCCCCCTACTGGCATGTCCAGCCAAGCGCTTAAGTCACTTCTCTCAGGTTTGAACCTACTGACGCTACAGGATCCATAGCTGAGCATGACAACTATCTTCAGCAGACATGAGAGTGACACACAGGTGTATGTTGTATGAGGTCATACATTACACTGGTATACAGTGATTTGGGTGCCAACGGTTTTATAATAAGCTTATGGTGCTAATTAAGAATGTGACTTCATTTTTCCAGATTGGTTCTAGTTTCTGAGATATTTAGTAGTTAACGCAACACGTTTGAAAAGCATTCAGAATTGCAAGAATATTTTTATTTTAGTAGTAACTAGTAAGTAAACAGTCTAACATCAACCAAAAAAGAAATTTAAAATATCTAACAGTTACAGGAAAAAGTAATGTATGATTTGATTAATTAATACAATATTAATTAGTTAATGTCAATGATTCAAAAAACGCTGTTTATGCGATTTCCTTTTCTGTGTGTCATCAGGACAATCACGTTGGAGACTCCAACAGTAGTCAGCCGTCATGTGTCTGTCCCATCTGCCCTGATATCTCTCCTCCATCACCTTCATATCCTGGTGGAACCTCTCGCCTGGTTCCTTGCTGAAGTCTCCATGGTTATCTGGAAATGTGTTTAAATGGCTATGGAGATGGTGCATCTTTATGCTTATATTAACTCCCAAATTTCTGAAGTTAGCAAGCATATCTTGCACCAGTTCTGCTCTCTGATCACCCAAGTAGTTCTTCATGACAGAGACAAAACTCTTCCAGGCCGAAGCCTCAGTGTCATTCATGCATTTGGTAAAATTGGAATCATCCATGAATGTATGAATCTGAGGACCATCAAAGATTCCAGCTTTTAGTTTAACATGTTCAGTCCAGGGAATGATCTACAAATGTACGTGAAGCAATGACCCGTTTTGTCCGAAGTCCTAACAAACTGCTTCATCAATCTTAGCTTAATATGAAGCGGTGGGAGAATGATTTTGTTCTTGTTGATATTTCATTACCTAAGACACTGTAGAGTCGAAAGACAGACAAAAAACTGCTGCATTTGTTATCACCAGTGTTCAAATTACAGGGGGGTCCAGGGGGGTCCGACACCCCCGATTAACCTGTGAGACCCCCCTGAAAGCCTTAAAAGCAAAATTTTAAGGGAGTCTCAAGGTCGGTATTGTGCAACAATAGGAAGATGGGGACCGCCTCCCTGAATACTGACAGGTATTTCGCACGATGGTTATCACACACAAGTCACATTGGGGGAATGCATTATTTTCACTGATCTCAAAAACTAGAACCAATTCAGCAAAAGTAATGGGATTTTTGGATTCAGCACCCACAAAATACCCTAAATCTATTCAAAACTCCTTGGCACCTGATGTTTTTTTTTTTTGTAGACCTGTGTCATTGTTCTCTTGCTTGTGGTCAATCTGCGGTGGTGTTCATCTCTGACCTCTGGCTGAGTCTCTCTGCTGGCAGGATCACCGTGGGATCCTCCTTCTTCTGCGTCATGGTCCCGCATCACAGACATATCATCCTCACTGCCGCGACGCACCCGTTCATACCCCTGAACACAAACATGTACACGCATCCATGAAGCTGAACAAAGGCACATGTGGCTGCATGGGTCTGCACCCCGAAGCACGGACGCACCCAGAAACTCACCCGGTACACCCCCAGGCTCCTGCCCCCCTGGTGTAGCCAGTAAAGGTACAGTGGTTTTCCCAGAAGCAGAACTGGGACGGACAGGAAGGCCACGAGCAGCAGGAACACCTGCAGGCCTGTCTGTGAGAGCGGAGGACATGAGATGTTACCCTCAATCCCATGGGGATCACCAGCTGAGAGAGGCCTCATTTGCCCTCCATTTTGTGTTTAGGACTGAACTGGACTGGATTGTCTTCAGCGACTCCAAAGGGCAATTTGATTTGCAGATAGCAGTCAACACAACCAACACAGATATAAATACATTTAAAATAACAATAATTTAAAAATATATATTATAATCATTTATTAATAGATGGATTTCGGTGGTAGTCAATAAGCATGTCTTTTTGTCTTAGAACGATCGAGTTGAAAATATGAGTCTTCATAGCAACTGATAACTATGTCCAGGACTGGACCATGGCCTGTTGGAGACTAGCAATTACTGAATCATTATCAAACTTGATTATACACCTTGACTAAAATACAACAATCATTGTTGTAGAGCATAAATAACAAAGGTGACACATTGTAACTCTGAAGTGGTCCTGTAGAGCACACTGAGGAGGTCCTCAGACAAAGTGTCATTAATATGGGTTCTCTCAGTTGTTAGGAAGTCAACCAGCCAAAATAAAGTGCCAAAGTCAATGCCCGATATTCCGTCATCCTTTACTCCTTTCTTTGCTCGATACACAAATTGCCGTAGGTGAATTACACTCTGTGCCACGGCCAATAAACTCCTATTCACCATGTGTTTAAACCCTTTCATAACTAATGAGGAATAGGCCACAGGGCAGTAATCCTTCAACACCTTTGGTGATGGAACCATGGCCATTAGAGCACCTACAGACCCTTTCCGACCTAGGAGCTTTATTCTGATTTTTAAAAAGTTAGAAAATAAATGTGAATATGCTACACAAACACTTTTTCTTGCTTAAATTCTTAAGCAAGTGGCTGGTGATGCAGTCAGGCCTAAACTTTTTCTTATATTAGCCTGTTCTGGAGTCTGGAAAAACTGCATTCTGAGAAATCCTCCCCGAATGACTAAAAAGCATAGGTCTGAGTCATCAAGCCATGGCACAATCCGGCGGCACAGTGAGCTGAGGCCTGGCCACAGAGAGGCCTGCCTGGCGAGACTCCCACCTGGCCGGGGTACAGGGGCTCCAGAGCCTGTCCCTGCATGAGGAACATGCTGATGAAGTGGACGAGGATACTGGGCGCCAGCCAGGAGTCCCGCGCTGAAAACGCCAGCCACTTGTAGACCACCATGAAGACCAGATAGCCGAAGAGGCACAATAGGAAGAGCAGTTCTGGCAGGAATAACAGGAACAGGCCGAATTTACGCCTGAAATAGCTGGGTAAATGCAGAAAAACAAATCAAAATTAGGGGCTTACCACCAGAAGTCAGTAAAGGAGAGAGAGCAACCACAAGACATTAGTACCAGATATCAATAAAGGAAAGACCAGCCTCCAAACGTTAGTACCAGATATCAATAAAGGAGAGACCAGCCTCCGAACGTTAGTACCAGATGCCAGTAAAGGAGAGACCAGCCTCCAGACATTAGTATTTGATCCCAAAAAAAGGAGAGACCAGCCTCCGAACTATAGTACCAGATGCCAATAAAAGTAAGACCAGCCTCAAGACTTTAGTTAGTTCCAGATGCCAGTAAAGGACCAACCCAACCTAAAGACTTTCTGAAAAATGACAGTCTGTAAAATGACATCACCATCATTATGGCAATGAAACACTGGACACTCACATGTGGTTGAACACCCCTAGGATGACTCCAAAGGTCATGTGGCAAACTCCTAGTATGATGGACATCTTCATCTTATAGGAGTTGAGGAAAGTGAGACGGTTTGAAGCCAAGTTCCAAATCTAACACAAGGGACGTGAAGCAGGTTAGTACCGAAGAGTACAGGCTCGTGTGTGTGTGCATTCAGCATCACGGGCAGGTGCACTCACTGGATCAATTCCCACAGGGTACGGTCCACTGAAGACACCTGTGATGTTAGGGTCAAGCGTGAGGAGGCTGTTTGTGTGGAGAGTTTGATTCCTTAGGAGGAAGCACACAGGTTATGAGAGGCAGCTCTCACTATACCCAGCATTGGGAGCCAGCGGTCTAGTTCAGCATGGTTTTTACTGGTGCATAATGGATTCATTTAAGCAGGAATACAGCTCAGATTCACATCAATGTATCTGGCTGCTATATCAAAAATTTCACGCATTCGAAGAATTCAAGTAAACTACAGTATAGAATCCGAACTGGCGTCTTTGTGAATAAACCACATAAACTGATGTCACATAGACAACTGGGGGCTGCTGGTGAAGCCATCTGCAGTGGGGGGAACCCAGGGAGCATCTAGCTACTAAAAACATCAGGCGCTAAGTCAAGTTTACCTGGGGCTCGACTATTTTTTTGGGGGGTTTTTTTGGGGTGGGGCTTAAAGTAATTGGCCCCAAGTGATCGGACCTAACGACGCCAGTATTTGAACCAAAACTGCTCAGTCCCTCCTGGGCGTCCCCCCAATGAAGCAGGGGAGGGGCGCTTACATCCATGGGCCCTGGGTGAACATAGCCCTCACGCTCCAGCCCGAGCCGAAGATGTTCAGTGACTTGGAGAAGCAGTCGTTGTAGATGAGCCCCGTGTACATGGAAAAGAATCCCATCATCAGAATTATGTAGCGTCCCTCAAAAAGAATTCTCCATATCTGTCGGCAGAAGAGGATACATTGTGCAGACAGGTAACTTTGAGAAAACCACACTGAAGAAACAACTCTGAAAAAACACTGCACACACAACTCCAGCAGAACAACACTGTGCGAACAACACAGCGCCAGGAAAAGAAAAATGTAAGAAAAATGGAGAAACGACTCTGGGAAAACAACACAGGAAAAACAAAAATCCTTCAAAAGGTCGAGCAAACTTGAAGGAACACGATAAACCACACGATCAAAAGCAGCATGCAAAACAGAAAAATAACAGCAAAAAACAAGCGAAGACGACGACAGAGGCTCAAGGAAATGGCCATGTACATATAGACCCCCTGACCTCATTCCTATGGCACTTCACAGTCGGACTCTTCTCCTGCACGAGCATCCACAAGGCAAAGACAGTCATCACGGCTCCATGACCCATGTCACCAAACATGACGGCAAACAGGAAGGGAAAGGTGATGACGGTGTATGGGGCTGCGAAGCAGACAGAGCAGGACACGTGGTCAACTGGGCAGATCCTGCGGCGCTGCCTGCCCTCGGACCCCCTCCTCAGGCCCCTTCTCACCTGGATTGACCTCCCTGTAGCTCCCCACTCCGTAAGCATCCACAATGTTCTGGAAGCCGGAGGTAAACTTGTTGGTGTGGAGGAGGGTGGGGGGTGTTTCACTGCATGGGATCCGATTTACAAAGGAGGGAACCACAGCTCCACTTTTTCTCTGGGGGGGGGGGGGGGTTAATTATAATTATTAAAGGTCCGGAACAACCCAGGGAAACGTGTGTGGAGAAATAGCCATGAAACCAGAAAAACACCCAAAAACATCACGAGTTGGCCTCAGCGAAAGAGCTCCCACTCACCGAACCGTCCTCCAGCGCGCCTCGCAGGGCGGACAAGGCCGACACGGGGCACCACACCTCTGCAATCAGGCATTTGTTGGTGACATCGAAGCTGCACATGTTCAGAGTGTGGTAGATGGCCTTCATCTTTTGCACCTGGATGGCCCATGTGTAGACAGACTCAGAGGCCTTGTTCAGGACTTGCCTCAGATACTCCTCGGTCCTACTGAGCACCTGGGGGAGAAGGGGCATCCATGCCATAGGGAGATTAACTGGGCACGCCTGCTGGACCAAAGTATGCATGAATGTGTGGACAGTAACAGCTGTGTGATGAGTAAAGCTACAGTAAGTGATGAGTAAAGCTACAGGAAGTTAAATACAAATATGTCAGAGCAATGCAGGCCTGAGGTTCTGCCTCAAATAGCATCACACAACCAGGTATCCATTCCCATCTAAACAGCCCCAGCGTGTTTGGGGGGGGTCAGTGATTTCCTGGCTCATGACAGTGCAGAGTCTCGTCCAAAATGACTGGCATGCCCAAGTAGGTGAAACCCAACATCAAAAATCAGGCAGAGCTTCCCAAGAAGAGTGACAATGCGCTAACAGCCCTGGAACAGCGCTGCCATGCTAAGCTATGCTAACAGCAGCCGAGATCATACATACGGTGTGCAGGTCCTGAATGCGGCTGGCCAGACTCTCCATCACATCGCATCGCTCTTCGTCGCTCTCGGGGTGAGGGTACAGGTGGCAGTGGTAGCTAAGAGAAACATCTCACTGTGTGAGACCTACACGAGTTCATTAAATGGGTTGGAGGTCCACAGAAGACAAGACAGAAAGATAAGACAACTTACCTCTGACATATCTTCTGGACCTTCTGCCCAATCTGGTCACCCCAAAATGAGATGAGGAAGACAACGGTCTCCGTGCTTTCCCCCTGAAAATGCACAAATTTATGGATGCAACTTGGGCAGAGTAACAAGTCATGGACATCAGTACACATGGCACTACTGCAGAACTGCACTGGGTATCTATCCAAGGTCACAAATGCGCTTTCAGGTTAGACCCAGAGTAATACTCAGCATCTCCTGGAATGACTAAGCTCCCTTGATCTCACCAAGTTCATATAGATACTGTGTAATGCGGAGCAGCTCCTGAGATGAGTGAGTTCCGCTGATCTCACCAAGTTCATATAGATACTGTGTAATGCGGAGCAGCTCCTGAGATGAGTGAGTTCCGCTGATCTCACCGTGACGGGATCCTTCAGGCTGTCCTCCATCTCTGAGCAGCTGAGGATCATGTACCCCTTACACACCCTCCACAAGAGGCGCTCAAACGCCTCTACCTTCACACGTGGGATGAGCCCAGAGATGAACCTGCAGCAGGACGTTGGTCAGCATGCCGTGAGGAGGGCACTAAGCATATCGTATGTCTTATATCTTAACCCTAAACCCCAAGCCTCTGTGACTGTGTGTCTGTGTTAGTGTCTCTAGGTGCTTGTGTTTCTTTGCAGCTATGTCTCTCTGTGTGTCTGTCTGTCTGCCTGTATCTCTGTGTGTCTGTCTGTCTGCCTGTATCTCTGTGTGTCTGTGTCTGTCTGTCTGTATCTCTGTGTGTCTGTGTCTGTCTGTCTGTATCTCTGTGTGTCTGTCTGTATCTCTGTGTGTCTGTGTCTGCCTGTATCTCTGTGTGTCTGTGTCTGTCTGTATCTCTGTGTGTCTGTCTGTATCTCTGTGTCTATGTGTCTGTCTGTCTGTCTGTCTGTATCTCTGTGTGTATGTGTCTGTCTGTATCTCTGTGTCTGTCTGTGTCTCTCAGTGACTATGTGCTACCTACCCTAGCTTTGCTCCCAGACGCTGCATGCTGGTGTAGCCTGTCACAGAGTCCTTCTCCAGTGAGGGGAACTCTTCATACTGAGGACCCAAAGGCTCACGCTGAAGAGGGAGAGACATACAGACTCACATGGAGAGTCACAGTCACAGAGTCACAGGGAGAGTCACGATCCCAGGCTGACGTTGAGAGAGTTATGGTCACAGACTCAGAGGAGCATTTAAGACTAACAAGAAGCAACCAAGCTGACGCCCAGTGGGGCTGGCCAGAGGGACTCGTGCTCACCTCAGCATTGCGCTTCACAAATGTGTGGGTGACCTTCAGCATGTGTGTGTACTCTGTCAGCTCCAGAAGGTTCTTCTGCAGCTTCTCCTTGTTCGTGGCCACCTCCCTCAGCTCCACCTCGAGCCGCTGGAGCTGCTCCTGAACCAAGTGTGGTTCATACAATTAGTCTCCAAACAGCTGCTTGGTAACGAGACTGAGAGACAGAGGCCTGCACACAGCCGAAAAGGTGGATGGACAAACAAAGAGGGACAAACAGACGGAGATGGAAAGACACATGGACAGGCAGGCACAAACACAGGCTGGTGGACACAGGCAGACAGAGAGACAGGCAAACAGGTAGGCTGGTGGACACAGGCAGACAGAGAGACAGGCAAACAGATAGGCTGGTGGACAGATGGACAGAGAGACAGGCAAACAGATAGGCTGGTGGACACATACAGACAGAGAGACAGGCAAACTGATAGGCTGGTGGAAAGATAGACAGATAGACAGGCAAACAGATAGGCTGGTGGACAGACAGACAGAGAGACAGGCAAACTGATAGGCTGGTGGACAGACAGACAGAGAGACAGGCAAACTGATAGGCTGGTGGACAGATAGACAGACAAACAGATAGGCTGGTGGACAGATAGACAGAGAGACAGGCAAACAGATAGGCTGGTGGACACAGACAGACAGAGAGACAGGCAAACAGATAGGCTGGTGGACAGATAGACAGATAGACAGGCAAACAGATAGGCTGGTGGACAGATAGACAGAGAGACAGGCAAACTGATAGGCTGGTGGACAGACATAGCTCACCCTTATCTCGAGGACATGTCTGGGCTGTGGAGCCAAAGGCCTGACCTCTGCCTCTGGTACTGGGATGTTAGCCTTCCTGATCTCCCTCAGCAGGTACCCTGTCATGGACACACTGCGTTATACTACCAGCTACCAGCAGCCTACATGAGCAGAGCAACAACATGGAGCAACATGTCAAACAGAGTCCAGTACAGGGACAAAGGGAGCCTGGAGCCAATCCCACAAGGCTGGGGGACACCCTGGACGGGATGATGGACTACTGGAAGGCACATCCTCACACACACACACACACACACACACACACACACACAGGTTTATAGTTATATATCTGTGGGGACTCTACATTCATTTCTTTGGGGAAAACTCCATGACAACCTTAACCCCTACCCAGACCTAACCTTATACCATAAGTAACCAAAAAAAATACGAGACTTTTGTAATTTTTAGTTATTCATTGCATTCACAGATCTTTGTAAGGACCTGAAAAATGGTCCCCGCAACGTCAAAAATAGGACTTTATTAGATTGTGGGGGACATTTGGACCCCACAAAGTAGTATAAACCTAATTGCACACACACACACACACACACACACATTCACAGACACCTGCATATACACTCACATACTACAGCAATTCTGAGATTTCTGTTCACCTGAGTATCTGGTTTATGCATATTTGCACTGCAGGAGGAAACTGGTGTACTAGGAGTAAACATGACACATCAGGGTACAGGGCAGGGTACAGAATGAGGTACAGGGTGTTACACAGGGTTGGGTACATGGTGGGATATAGGGCAGGGTACAAGGCAAGGTAAAGGGTGGTGTACAAGGTGGGGCACAGGGCAGGGTGCAGGGCACTGTATAGGGTGAGTGTGAGATTAGGGTTTGTACAAAGTGGGGTACAGGGCGAGATACAGGGTGGTGTACTAGGTGCGGCACAGGGGTATAGAGTAGGGTACAGGGTGGGGTATAGAGTAGGGTACAGGGTGGGGTACAGAGTGGGGTATAGAGTAGGGTACAGGGTGGGGTACAGAGTGCGGTATAGAGTAGGGTACAGGGTGGGGTACAGAGTGGGGTATAGAGTAGGGTACAGAGTGGGGTATAGAGTAGGGTACAGGGTGGTGTACAGAGTGGGGTATAGAATAGGGTACAGGGTGGGGTACAGAGTGGGGTATAGAGTAGGGTACAGGGTGGGGTATAGAGTAGGGTACAGGCCTGAGTAGGGTACAGGGTGGGGTACAGAGTGGGGTATAGAGTAGGGTACAGGGTGGGGTACAGAGTGGGGTATAGAGTAGGGTACAGGGTGGGGTACAGGCCTGAGCTCTGTCTGAATCATGAGATGCCTCACCAAGAATCCTCTCCATCTCCTCGCAGCGCTTGATCTCCCCGACAAATTTGCGCTGGAAGGAGCTGACAGTGGGGTTGAGCTGGAGCAGGAGAGAGAAGAGCATATGAGAGGCGGCTGGGGACCTGACTGTGTGGGAGGGAGCCATGGGACTTGACCTAACTGCCCTCTTTCCTCTTTGAAACACAAAAACTGAAGTGTGACCTTAAACTGCAGCCATTTCGCCTGCCACTGTGTCCCTGCATTAAGGAAGAGCCTGGGGAGGCACTCACATCACGGAACTCAACCAGGGCCAGCTCCCCCAGCTCGCTGATGCAGTCATACGCGGAGCCCGACTGCAGGAACAGCTGTGCCAGGCACATCTCCTCACTCCGGAAAGGGGAGCCCATAGTCTGCAGGTCTCACAGGGTGGGAAGCTGCCAGGGAGACAGACAGACAGACAGAGAGAGTGGACAGACAGACAGACAAACAGACAGACAGACACACAGACAAAGAGATAGCCAGGCAGACAGAGTCAGACAGGTAGCGAGACATGTATGCAGGCAGAAGGACAGACAGACACAGAGACAGCGAAACAAATAGGGAGACAGGCAGACAGACAGGTAAACAGGCCCAGAGACAGACAGAGAGACACACATGCAGGCAAGCAGCAGGACAGACGGAAACACAGATACCGGGTCAGGAGGCTTGCATGTACACGGCCAGCTGATCATATCTATAAATAACTAAATAAATCGAATTAATCTTTCCTTGTATTATCTACGTTTCACCACATGCAAGGAAAAGCCATTTCTACCGGCCAAAATGAACGGTGATTCCGTACTGGAGTCACAACATTGAAACAGAAAAATAGAAGCCCCCATTTTATATATATGAAAACTATATGTCTCACCGGGCAAACTGCGACGTCAGACAACCCATATAAGCAGATGTCCGACGGTAAAATGGGTTACTAATGGCTCTCCTGCACAGTGGATGCCATCTTTCAAGAATACAGTACATATAACAGCCATTGACCATTTCTACATGTCGGCGGCCGAAATATTCACCTAACGGACGAATGCGATGTTGGCCGATCGGCAGCACGGCTTGCATGGAGCTCCGTATCCCTCCCTGACGGCGTTTCATTAGGCGCAGCGGTGCGCTGGGAAATGGGCCGTTTACATCAGTGGAAAGACACAGGTTCGGGGCATCACAGACTCGCAGCAACTGCGGGCGACCCCCAGTCCGTCCGTCCCCAACGCAGCTGTAGCCGATCTTCCGCTGGCGGCCGCGCAGCTATGATGCTCTGCAGGACCGCGGCCGAATGCTGCTTAGCAACGCCGCTCGCATCCCAAGCACCCTGTGCGCTCTTTATTCTCTTCGTTGCTGTTTCTCATTAATTGGCTGTACGTATTGAAAGCTGATTTTTGCGCGTTACACATTTTAATAAACAGGCTAAGCTAACTGCGAAACATGCTAAATGCGTACTATAGCCTATTTATCGTATTTCACGAAAAGCCATTTTTATTTAATTTTAAAAATGAGTTACAGGAAAACCTGCATATTCTCTATAACGTGAAGCATACAGCTGTATGATAAATGAAGCTATTTCAATGTCACCGAGAAACAAAATCGTTATTGCACCTTAAAAGATTAGGCTATAATATTTGAGTCCTTCTCAATATGGAGTGCCTTTGGTGTCGTCGGTGTGGTCATTCAAATGACCTCACACTGATATTGCAAAACATGTTTTTTGTTTTGTTTTGTCTTATCCCGAGTAAGTAAACAGTCATGAATATATCGGTGTAATGACATTTGTTTAAAAATGCATTTTATACATCCTATACCATTTTGTCTGGTGGGATATACCAGTTTGTTGTCTGTCTCTTCGTTGCACTGTCTAAAACTGGAGCCACGTCTTCTCGTCTCTCTGTATATCTAAACAATATATAGAAGAGATGACAAAAAAGTTTACTTTGACTTTTTTTTTTACTTTGGATATAGATGATTTTCACATCATCCAAGTGCCCCTTTGTTATCTTCAATATGTACATAAAATTGATTAAACAACAAAAATGTAGAATAAACTACTGTACACGTTTTATTTAACTTATAAACAGGACATTTGACATCAGTCACATCACACCCTTCGTCTTGTCCTTCCCGTAATGGAGCACAACTCCTGCATGCTCACAAAGTATTTGTACTTATTTTTCCTCATTTTCCTTATATTGTGTCTTTAATTAGCTGTGGGCAAGCTTAACGTGCCCATTCTGTTGAGATAAAAAATTCAGTTAATTAACATAACATTAAGATATATGTTTTTGAAAAATAAACACAGCAATGTCACCTTGTATAACTGTAAGGTCAACAAATGCTCACTCTAGCTAAAAATGTCCCTGTCATAGATCTTTTCTCTTTTCCCTTCCCTGGATACCTTTTTCCTATACTGTTAAGTACAGTGTAATGTACTAACAGCACATTGATTACTTACATTTATTTTGAAAGTTCTTTTAAAGTTCTTACATTAGAATTAACCATATTTTGTGTGAGTACAAGGTTTGTAACTTGCTGTTACTCAATGTGTTACTGCATCAAACCATTTTCATTTACAAATTTGTGGTTACACACTGCTGTGTTCTATCAGCGGAAATGTAAAGATGTGTAGTTTTAATTACACTGGTTAGTCACACATGGTATAACCATTGCAAATTCCATTCTTAGTAAAAGTCACATTTATCTGTTAATTTAATATTAAATAAGATATCACTCTATTGAGAAAACTTCAGAGCTGACCCTGACCTTGTCCCTAACCCTCAGACCGCTATGGCTGAGGGTTATCACCCCGGGTCATTTCCTGTAATGAGACTGTAACAGGAAGTGCCTCAGTGCTGCACGCAGGATCATTAAGAGGTCAGTCTCTTGTCATTCCATCATAAGGTGATATTGGTTATCTGGTAGATTCCTAGTAACTCAAGAAAGAACATCCCCAGTAGAGTCAGATGAACAAAATATGTAAAAGCAACGTTGTTTTTAAAATGTTACACTACCACAAAACAGAAACGGCTGATTATTTTATTTCCACTCTAAAAGTGTCTGTTACCTTTTTATTTTACAGACAATAAGCCAGAGACGTCCAAGTTAACTCTGTAGTTTCACACTTGCAGCGTTGAGGACTGAATCCCCAATAGATTAATGAATGCTTGTAAATCAATGGATGGATAGAAAAATTAGCCGAAGCTTTTTATAGGTCAAAAGCCCTTCTAAATGAGGCACATTAACAAAGTTGCAATGTTAAGACACTCTTCCTTTACTTGAACCATCCAACTTCCCAATGACATCAAATAACTGCAAATAAAATGCATCCCAGTCCTTCCTCATCTTTCTATTGCTATAAGTATTTTTCAAACTGAAATTAAATTGACTTAAATTTTATAAAAAATGCAAAGGTAAAATCTACAAATGTGATCCCATGATAAGCGGTATGAACCTGACTAGATGAATCTTCAGTATGTAAGGAGACACAGAGAACCAACATATGCAGAAAGACGAAACTACATGTGATGTAAACCATGCAGGTTCACGATGGCGTCACTAGATGGCACAGAGCAGGGTACACAGCCACTAACCAGAAATACTGTGTTTTTGAGCTGAAAATATCTTAGGTGTTATCAAGGCATTGAGTAACTGGATGCTTATGATGCAATGAGTTTTAATCTCAAAGAAAATGATCTTTCAAATGACCCTACTAAAAAATAAACCCCAGCACCATGCTCACTGATTATTACATTATTGTTGTGCATTTAATAACTATATTAACTATTACAAAACATGTGTTACTCTCTCATAAATGATTAGCTTGAATCCTGAACCAAAACCTCATAGTCAGTCTTGTGCATTCCATTATTCTTTGTAGAACTGTGTAGTAGATGTGATTGGAGCTGCTTTCACCCAGTTGAGGAGATGGGTTTCCATCACTGTAGCTCAGCCATTGTCTAAATTCTCACTGTCACCTTAACTAACACGCTGCATTGCTGAACATGTATGTTCCAGTGCGCCAAAGAAACAGGCTTTATAACTTCTACACTGCACTGTTGCAGTGTGCTATCTGTTGGGTGTGCTTGTGCATCATTAAATAAACTCCATTTGGTGCAGAATGTTGCAGCAAGAGTCCTAACAAGGACTGAAAAACAAGGACTATGAAATATGGGCATGTCAGTCCTGTACTGGTCTGACGCCACTGGCTTCCAGTTAGGTCTCGTATCGAGGACAAGACACTGCTGCTTACCTATAAGGCACGGACTCTTCTAACACCACAGTAAATTAGCAGTTAACTGGTTCCATATAACCCTCCTCATTTGCTTTGCTCTCAAAGGGTGGTCTACCTGGCATTGCCTGGAGTGAGAGCTAGTTCCCACCCCCAGCTGGGGCTATAGTGTGCAGTGCAGAGTTGGGGGATCAATGTCATTCAGTGTGGATGAACTGGGTGTCCATTGCTGTCACTCTAGCTTCACGTCTCCCATGTGCTGTTGGAGTGCTTGTGCTCAGGGATTCCTCAGGCCTGTGTTCCCTCATACCTGTGTTCCCTCGGGCCTGTGTTCCCTCATACCTGTGTTCCCTCATGCCTGTGTTCCCGCATGCCTGTGTTCCCTCATGCCTGTGTTCCCTCATACCTGTGTTCCCTCAGGCCTGTGTTCCCTCCCACCTCTCCTGCCTAGTTAAGCTGCCACAGTTAATTAGACCTCTCAAAATCTCCTTGTCTCCATACAGCACTACAAAATACTTCATATAATTTCAGCTAATTCTCACGATTTTTCTAATGCACCCTTCATTTGTCTGTCATGGAGCTCCTGATGGTGGGCAGTTCCCTGGCTGCCCACCCAGCCTAAGTATACAAGTCTACCAATCTCCCCTGCTTGCTGCTGGACCACACCAACCCCTCCTTCCCGCTGAAGGACGTGGCTTCCTCACCTGCCTGTCCTGACATAAGCTGGACCTTCTGCATTTATACTTGGACTGCACACATTTTTACTTCATAAACTGGGACTGTTCTATTTTGGGTTTCCTTTGCCAGCCCCTGGAGGATGGGCTCCCCCTTTGAGTCTAGTTCCCCCCAAGGTTTCTTCCTACTTTTTCTTACCACTGTCACCTCTGGCTAGCTATTTGGGGGCATTGGGCAGAGACTACAGTATGTAAAGCATTTTAAGACAATATCATATTATGGAAATGTACTGTAAACATCATTTTGAATAGAATTCAAATTGAATTCATTGTTAACACTAGAAAGACTGACTGGGTCAATTGACCCAAATCAAACAAAATCACTGCTATTTCTCATTGAAGTTCTTGC
>JABFEB020000113.1:29461928-29480959 GCA_019775895.2 Stomatorhinus ivindoensis
TGGACGGCATTGGTGGTGGCGACGTCACATGTTGCAGGGTGTTCTGGGCGTCTTGATACATTGACGTCTCCAGGCAGTCAACGGCATAACGGCATGACGGATAACATTTCCAGAGCTGAAATGAGCACTAAACAGTGAATTATGTTTCTGAGGTTAAAATATCTTAGGCGTCATCAAAGCATTGAGCAACAGGGTATTAAAGATGCAATGAAGTTTAATCTTGGAAGAAATTATCTTTCAAGTTACCCTTCCAATGAAGCTCAGCACTACGTGCTGTCTTCTGTGACACTAAACAACGCAAACTAATGATAACTCAGATGAGTTCTTTTAACAGGAACTGTTAATTACATTGTTTATCAGGAATAAACATGCATACCGATTGCCAGCCCTAGGAATACGCCTGATATAAGGATACTATCACACATAAAGATTCCCAAATAACCCTTATCAAGATTAAAGTTCCTTTTATTAGGGCAACAAGACATTTAACTCTTTATATGGTCCAAATACAAAAACAGGGTGTCCTCTACATTAATAAGAAGTTACAGTAGCATTTGCTCAGCCCCTGCAAAACAATTTACAAAATTACAACAAAATTGACATTATACATAAACAGAAATTCCACACTTGTGTTTGCTGCGGTCTCAGTGAATGTTGCATCTCTTCAGTTGACCTTCTTGGTGGTTTAATCACCCTTCCAGAGAAAATTTATTTTATTTCGCCTGTCATTTTGGCCGTCTCTGGGGGGATTGGCTATAGTGTAGTTGGAACTGGCTGTTTCAGTTACGTGCAGTAGGTGTCGCCTATCGAGTAAATTTGTGACCCTTCTGGCGTCATTGCCTTACATCACCTGCGTGCAACTTGTTGTGAAATTCTGGGATACAGATTGCAACTTTTGCCATTGTGCGTTTCTTTCTCTCACATTTGTGTTCAACTTTAGCCCCTTTGTCATATTACCTCTTGTGTTTTTGTCCCTCTCTTTGCCTTCCAGCAACACTTTTTCCCTCTTTTTTAGTTTGAAGGACATCAGATGTGGCTGTTCTGAACTTCCTGTTAAATGACGTGTCTGCTGGTGACAGGCAGTTCTTCAGGGGAGCTGAGCAAAGTATGACAAGGATCTTTGATAGTCATCAAATTTCACCATTTTCTCCACTGACTGTGGGCAGTTTGGACTTCAGATAATATGCTTAAACCCTTACTGTGATATATGCAATATTTGCGAAAGCTCTAATCTTGGCACAGTAGAGTTGGGGGGGTCCTCTGTCAGTACCACCATGATTGCTTTTACTTTATATGAAATATAAAAATATGAATGTTTAGGTTCCTCATTTCACAAAGATCAGTTTTTCACTCTCCCATATAGGACTATGCAATAAAATGCATTTTTTATATTATGGTGCAATTTTTGAACCAACTGATAAGTGCCTCATGACTTCACTGATTGAACATCCTGCTCACCCTAATGCCTATTTTGAGTGGTCAAAAACAGAAGTGGCCAATCTTCTCCGCAAGGGACCGGTGTGTATGCAGGTTTTTGGGATAACCTTTAGGTCAGCTGTTCAAACGCAGGTGTGAGGACTCTTCAGCCAATCAGTCCTCTAATTAGTGACCTAATTAGTGCAGCAAAAACCTGCACACACACAACAGCCATTTGTGGATAAGATTGACCACCCCTAGGCTACAAGAATAGGCTATGAATCAGATTATCTGGTTTACACACTACACTTATGCTTATTAAATTAGTAATCAATATTAATTGATTCATTCAAAATGTACTTTTATAGGTTTAGGAAATATTAAGGTAACACTGTATATACGGTGGGATGTTGGATATACTAGTACAATGGTAGAACTTCATTATGTGTCGGGCACCTCTCGTCTACTTGGCTAATTTTATCGGCAAGATTCCAAAGTACAGTGGTACCTCAGTTCTCAAACTCATTAGATCTCAAATCTCTTAAAAGTGAAACCAACCAGTAAAAAAAAAAATTACCTAGAACTCAATCTGAATCTCAGAAGTCAAACCGTGAACACCGACCTAAGATAACCTTTACGCGCGGGGAAATGAGTCTCTCAGTAAAAACAAAGGGTAACGCTGCAGTCTCAGCCTTGCATTTGCTATGATAGCATCGTGCTTGTTTACACTAGCTGAATACATACATTTAGACTGCAAACATTTAGACAATGATAGACAGTAACTAATTATTATATAATACATTTTAAAATAAAGATCTTATTCAGTATTTTAATATTAATAATAAACCATTAATACGTTTAATTATAATAATGTTGTGCCCAGCAGGGACGGAACGGAGACAAAGGCGCAGATGTCAGGGTTTCGGGGAATATTTAAGTGTAATTTTTTGGGGCCGGAAACCAATTAATTGGTTTTCCATTATTTCTTATGGGGAAAATTCGATCACAACTGAAACTTTTTAGGATTCGATCCGGAGTTCTGAACAGATTAAGTTCAAGTTCTGAGGTACCACAATATATACATATATATATTTTAAAATACCAGAACAGGCGCTGTAAGAAGTCATGTTCTCTTGAGCAGTACTTTGACAGACATACATCTAGCTTCGTTACTCTCCTGTCCACATGAAGTTACATTTTCTTTCCCTTGCTTCAGTCCCAACCGACTGCAGCTTCCCTCTCGCACCAGTCTCTACGACTGACTGACAGGGTGGTGCTGTGTGCAGCTGGCAGAAGAAGGGGATCGAAGCAGCCAGCTTGGGAAAACGTAAAAGCTACAGCTGCCTGTAATAACTGATTTTAACAATGATGGAAATTTTTCAGACTGAAAGAGTGAAATGATAAATAATATTTCAACAGGTTACAGTGTTAGAGATAGAGCTCCACATCAGCTCATGTAATAACTGATAGTCAAATTAGACAATGCTATAGGCAAAATAAACATCCACACATAAATACTACAGCATGGACAGAGCTAAGACTCCACTAGAATCAACTAGGATGTTATATTATTCGTGTTTTAAAAATAATATTCTGTCCACCTAACCATGGTACGGTCATCTATTTAGATACAATAAAATTTGCAAAGAATTATGTCTGAATGTACCAATAATAAACTAATAAACAAGCCCTGTTTTTTCCATACTTATACTTCAGAGGTGATGTCTGATTAACGTACTTGTTTTAATTGGAATGATTCAAAAACACCGCCAAACAACCCATAATAAAAATTTGAATGGAATTAAGTCATGCAAATTCCATACAGTGATTTCATGGGAAAATCTCAAAAATATTTTTAAATTTTATTTTGAAAAAAATCATAGGATTACATTTGTATATTTAAACAAGCTCCAGTCCCATGGGAACGCAGCGCTCAGCACGCTGTCCATTTACATCTATCCTCACTCCAAGGAGAAAAAGTCACCCAGAACCTTCCCAGACCCCTCCAGCAGCTGTGAAGCTCCTTCATACTCCAGGGCGACTGGCTGCTTCTGCAGCTGCTGCAGATCCCGTTCAAAGAGCTGTGAGGTGAGAGGCAGCGTCACACACACACACACACACACACACACACACACACACACGGTACAGATACACCAGTATCTTCATTCATAGCTAGAGAACAGGGGAAATGGAAAGTGAGAAACAAGTGCGTGACAGCGGTCACCTCGTATGTCGAGAACTCGAGAAGCTCGCTGACGTCGTCCTCCTGCTCTGAAAGAGGCCTGTTGATCACCGTGGCAGCTTTGGACACATCTGGGTGGTAGTGTTTCTGGAGGGTCTGAGTCAGAGAAGACGGGCGCACCGTGAGGACGGGATTAAAGGGCCGTCAGCCTCCACTGGTGACGCGCACATACCTGCAGCTCCCATAGGCTGCTGTCGAGGGCATGACAGAGGGCGGGGTCGTCCTCCTCCATCAGGTAAGGGTCATCACAGGGCACTAAGCAAAAAGAATCCCAGAGGTGTTCTACCAAACACATGAAATGCAGATTTTGAATAAACTCTATTCATCCATCCATTGTCCGAAGCTTATCCATGACTCAGGGGCAGCAGTCTAAGCAGGGATGCCCAGACCTCCCTCTCTCTCTCCCCAGCCACCTCCTCCAGCTCCTCTTCAGGGAGGTGTCCAGGAGGTGTCCCTGCTAGCACCGTCCAGCACCCCAGCCAAGGTCTCTAAGAAGGCTGGGGATTCTGACAACAATGACAAGCCATCGCCAAGAGCAAAGTCAAAGGGACGCGACCCTCTCACTCATCCAAGTAAATTCCAAAGTACGACTGCTGAACCAGGAGGCTACGAGTAAATCCACACCTGCCCGACACCTACCAAGCAGGAATTCCAGAGTGGAATAAAATCCAACGCCCTCCAGGAGTTTCGTTCCTGAATCCATGCGGGGCACTGAAGTGAACCCACCAATATCTCTCCACCTCCCACACCAGCTTCTGCTCGGTTCCAGTTCCCTGGCGATCATTCCACCAAGAGTTTGGCCCTAGACTGCTGCTCGATCAACATCACGCCAGACATGGTGGTGTGCTGAGCCCATAGGAGAGGCTTTAAATAACCTAACATGGCTCAGTTCCTTGTTTTCAGATTAGATTACATTAGATAGTACTTCCCTTTGGCATGTTCCTCCGGGAAATTTGTTTTCCTACATTTCATAAGCGTCGTGAATACAGTTAATTTTATTTATTTAAGAACAATAGATTAATAAATAATCTGATCAAAGGGAAGATTTACCACCAGGAGCATCCGGTCGGTGGATCAAGACCCGGCAGGCAGGGTGACGCCGAATCAGGTTGTAGATGAAGGGCAGGATCATGAGCAGAGCAGCAGGGGGCGCTGTTAGTGCCAGTCGTGACAACCGCTTGGCAAATGCTGCAACCAGGTAGACGGGCAGATGGCTGTGGAGAAACAAATGATGAGAGGGCCATGGCTTCGGCGATCTTGTTGTGGCACGGTGGTGAAGTCGGGCTAAACGATATCACGTCGCAATGTACTCGAGATTATATGACACATGCGTAATGATCACCAGGGCTTTAGATGACGGGTAAAACGTTTGGCCAGACGCCGGCTTTTTGGTGCTATACCGACATTTATTTTTTGCCGACAATTTGATAAGCAGATTAGTAGTGCACCTAAAATATTAAAATCTATATAAAATTCCGCACATCCTTATGTTTATTAAATTGTGTTAGCGGAGCACGCCACGTGCTATTGTTCTGGTATATCATGAAAATGATAAGTACTGATGCTGCGGTGAAGAAAGGGACAGCTCAGCAGTCACATCCTTTGAAGGGGGGGGGGACGTAATTTGGATAAACGTGGTAAAAAGTGGTGGGGGTGCAGTGGTACTTGTTGCAGCTTGAAGTGCCAAACAAAGATATGCCAAATTCATACAGTTGACTAATATTTCAGGAGCACCTGCTAAGCTGCTTACCAAGCTATGGCTGCAAACATCCAAATAATAGCAAAAAGCTGGCGTCTGGACAAATGTTTCGCCCGTCACCTAAACCCCTTGCGATCACTGCGGATGCACCATATAATCACGAGTATATCGTGACAAGGTATTGCACAGCCCTGCGGTGAAGCACAGATCAGTATTCAGGAAGTTAATGCTTCCTCTACATTGTGGAGACGTGCTTCTGTTACAAACTACAAAGGAAACTTGTGTTAGAGGGGGACGGACAGGACTGACCTGGAGGAGAGGAAGAGATCAGCCAGGTGGAAGAAGCGCGCTCTGTATTTTACGTGAAACACCGATGAGTCTAGGAGGTTGTACAGCTTCTTATAAAAATCCGGATAGTCTCTAGAAGGACACAAAACAGAAGAAAATAACCGGACATGCAGGGAGACTCGCACAAAGCTGACTGAAGGGTTACAGCAGCATGAGATACAGTATGAATGCGAAATCCCAGACTCACAGGTTGTGCTGGTGGATAAGCACAAAAAGTCCATTCAGCGCCAGAAGACTGATGGCACCCCCTGGAGGACAAAGAGAGAAAAATGTGCAAATAAATAATAGCCCAGCATAGATCAGACAAGGGTCGCCATCATTCATTCAAGTGTCTGCAAAAATCCACACACCCAAATTAATCAAATAGCACAAACATAAGTGCCTGGGAATGGGAGGTGGGGGGGGGGGGTCCTCCAACTGACCAATGTCATAAGCTGCAGTGAGGAAGTCTATCATTAGGGATGGCTGACTCAGGTGGGGCAGGATGGACTCATGGAGGACCACCAGGATCTTCTTATACATGTTACTGGGCAGCTGGGAGGAGGCAGGGAGAACATTCAAAATTATGAACAAGAGATTCTTTGGAAAGTGCTTTAGAAATTCATACCTTGTGCTTGAGAAATCCCAGCCACATCCTCTCAAAGGCACGCTTGTGGTCCTAATGAAGTTGGTACAAAATAAAGAAATACTGATAATCATGATCAAAAGGTGACCAAATAACGACCTTTACATATGTATCCATTTCATAGTGTTTATCATTTAGTTAATCATTCAGGCCTGTTTTCCAGCTATCACGATCTCACTGACCTGAGAGATAAACCCCCATCTACAGAGCTAAAGAATTACCTTGAGTTTCGCTGGTTTCCAGTCTCCTCGATCACCTACAGACAGACAAAGAGACACAGTCCATACCCAGCGGACACAAGGCTGACCAACATGTGCTCCAATGTTCACCAATGAAAAGGACAGATCGACATGTCCTTCAATGTGCACCAGAGGCCCAGACTGACATGTGCTTCAATATGTAATAATCAGAGGATCTCACTGACCGTCCATCTGGATCAGGAAGTTGGTGAGCTCAGACTCCTGGCTCGGCATGTTGATGTTGGAGAGCAAAGCGAACACGTTGTTTTGGTAGATGGGAAGAAGAGCCTGTGAGATAAACGGATAAAATGGTAGCCAGGGGCAAGTAGCATACAGGTAGCATACAGGTACCATACAGGTACCCACTGCACAGTGTGAAAGTGACACCTGACCACATGCTAAACAAGAGGCATTACTAATCCAAACCCATCCTGCAGCAGGACATCTCGTATGTTCCTTTAAACAACAGAAACTGTAGGAACAAGCTTCTGTGATAACAGGATCACCCAGAATGGCCCAGCTGAGTAACGAGCAGGTTCCTAATCCCAGCCTAAAGAGAGAAGGGCATTACCCCCTTGGCCCGGGCCGTAACCCGGCCCACGCTGTCGCTGGCCAGGCCCATTACATAATACCGCACGTCGTCCATCTCCAGGAACTCCTGGAACCTGGAGATCAGCAGAGCCATGTCCTCTTTCTCTGAAAGAAGCCCGCACACCACAGCCTGCACGCAGAGAAAAATGACACCCGTCAATCAAACTGGAAAGGCATCCACACACACTGCAAAAGACTGTGGTGTCATTTCACACCAGGGCGAATGATCCACACACACTGATGACACAGAAGCAGCAAAGCTGCAACTTATCGGCTAAAATGAGGGGGAAAAAAACACATTCGTATTACAATTAGAAATAAAGACCTCAGTAATATGATTTGTACTAACCTTCAGCGTCTCCCTGGGGAAGTTGTAGTGACAGTCCCAGTCCACAGAGCTGAGGGGGCGCTGTCCTTCCGCAGAAACAAACTTCATCAGGGTGCACAGAGCGCCCTCCTACAGGCGATCACAATCAGAGTGAGGCGTTGTTCAGTTACTCACTCGCATGTCACTCCGTGAATGAGGCGAGAACAACATGCAGGTTCAGGAAGTCAGACTACAGCTCACATAACCGTGAAGCTGCCTCTTATGCAGCTACGTCCAAAGCGAATCACACTCACATTTCAAAGTCATTTCAGAATTATCATCCGACTGTTCTGTTTAATTGAAATCAATTAGCAAGTTCAAAGACATAACAGCACACCTGTATCTATGACAGTCTTTCCCAACCCCCTCCTTGGAGATCCACAGACAGTCCACATTTTTGCATAGTTCTAGCTCCCAAAACACCCATATCATGTACTGGAAGTTCTTGATTGGCTGGGACCTGGGAGAGAGCAAAAACGTGGGCTGTCCAGGGGGCTCAAGGATTGTTCTGGGAAACACTGATCCAGGATATGAACTTATAACCCTCTACTGTTAGTGCCAGGTATTAAAACCACAAGCACCCTACTTTGCATACGAGTTTGCTATGTACTCCAGTACAAAAAGAAAAAGAAAAACAACCAGAAGAGTGATTCTGGTGCTGGTCGCTATGTTCACTATTTCCCAGAAGGCAAACCTCACCTTGACCTGGTGATTCCTGTTAGCCATGAGCTCCAGCAGAAAATTGACACAGTCATTGTACCGATGCCGCATGAAGATGCCATACTTCTCATCAGCGCTATGTTTTCCTGCCACTGGGAGGAGACGCACTGGAGTCAGTGAGCTCTGACGGAAGGAGGCAGTATCATCTGCACATACTGACATCATTCCGTTTGTAAAACCAAAATTACTTAAGTCTTGCGCTACCTGGCATGAACACAACGGGTTTTGGAACGGCTTTCACTTCATGAAACTGCAAGTATATTGTTGCCCAACACAACAGAACACAAACTGCAGGTGACAGACACGTTTTAGATAGAGGTTCTCTTCACACACCGGTCAGCAGGCTGTCCTCCTCTGGCAGCGGACCCACAAACAGGTCACCCCGACCCATGAGCGCGCAAAATATCCGGCTGCAGGCTCCAATCGCGCAGATAACATCTCTGTCTTTCTCTGCCTGGAGAAGAGACAGGCATCCCCTTAATGTCGCCCGTAGTGCTAGTCTGAAAGGAAGCTGCTTCAGTCGCTATCACCCCTCCATTAAAAAACATTGTATTTCAGTTTGAGTGTAAATACAAAACATTCCTCTAACGTTCCCAGAAGTAGAAAAGCAACTACCGTGGTTGAGAATTCTATTAAACTGCAATAAAGATATATTCCGGTCGACACAAGACGGGCAACGTGCAACTACTCACCTGTAAATGCTCAAAAATGTCGAAAATGTCATTGGCACATTTACGACTCTGAATAATAAGATCAGCTTTAGTATTAATGTCGGTTTTAGTTGTACTTTTGGAATTCTTTGATTTGTCTGAAGTCACGTTGCTACTCTTAGGCGGCGCCATATTTTATCAACACACAGCACTCGCCAACCAACGACATCGTCATAAAACAGGCGTGTTTCCGACGGGAAGTGACGTTTCTCGTGACGTTTTCATCCAAGTTCGAACGCACCATATTACACTGGTTAGAACAGCAGTCACAGCACCACCTGGTCCCGGGAGGCTGCATGCCATGCTGGCGGATTTAATTTGGCTAGGGTCCGGAATGTTTGATGCCGTCATACTGAGGTCGTAAAGACGACTAATAGCAGTATTAAAGTTATCACAGAAACATAAAACACTCCTGATTTTTGTCACCAACAGGAACAGGAGGTAAGATTCCACAGGGAACATTTAAACAGAAAAAAAGATTTCAGAGGTGCATATACAACTGCAGAAAAAATGAGACCACTCTATATTTTTAAACAAAACTGCATTTTTAAATCGTGGTTCTGCTGGCAGAGGCTACCCTGGGCTGCAGGCTGCTTCCAGGTTCAAAATTTCTAAGACAGCAGCCCACAAGAATAAGGTGAAGCAGGAGACACTGGGAACGACCAGAAAAAGTGACATTCTAATGGCAGAGATGACCTTTAACTTTTTTTCATAAATCATAGGATGACATCAAGTGACCTTCAAAAGGAATGGAATTAAATGCAGGTGTGAAGTGCACTGCTAGGATAGTGTGTATCAGGATAGAAGCAGGACTGAGGTTCCATAAAGCAAGGAAGAAGCCCTTCACTAATGAGAAACAGGGAAGAATCAGGATGTAGTTTGCAAAAAATTATGTATTATTCACAAATATACACCTATAAATTGAGAAATAAAGGAAACAAAAAGAATCAGTGGCTGAAAACCAGCAACAGTGTTTCCCCAAAGTCTTTGCTGACTTGACGTTCCCTCCTCCCTTCGCATCATGCACTGCCGTAGGACCGCAGCAGCTAAGCCGCTCAACCCACAGCCGCTAGAGACTGATCACCTCCAGTCCCTTGCTGCCTATGTCCTCCTGTGGTGGCCGAACTCAGGGGACTTCCTTCAGCCAGTGACCCAGCTGTCTGCTGGGGTTGCAGAAGCTCAGCAATCAGGTGAGGGACGCAGGGTCGGTTCGCAGCTGGAAGTGCTGCCCATAGGGGGAAAGACGTGGCAAGAAAACGGAATGATGTGATTCTATAGATGCAAGCTAAAGGTATGTGAGCCACAAACTATTATGTTCAGAGTTATTTTTTACTTACACACACACACATTAGGGAGGGCTGAACAACATTCTGCTGCAAAGACGTAAAATCCCATCGATGCACCAAAATGAAACCCACCTTTATTTTACTAACCGTTCGTACCGTGACATGACAGAAGAACTTATTACCCAGAAAGCTAAGCACAGTCACAAAAGCCTAACATAGAACATTTTGCAAAGGTTAGAAAAAAATTCTCAAGGCAGTAACTCTCCAAAGCCAAATAAAGATTGTGAGAAAAAGTTCATCAGTGCCGCTGCTTGCACACCTGCTGATGTGGAAGTGTGCTTTCCCCCCGCAGTAAAGCGGAGATGGCTTACAGAGCCGACATACTGTAGTTTTTCATTACCAAGTACAAACACAATATTCTCTTCATATAAGAACCAAAATCTCCATCTAAAATTTCTATAAGAACTTGTAGAAATCCAGTCTCAGAAGCTTCAAGATCGCTAACCTGGTGGCATCCAGGTCACCTGACGCTCTGTGCGAGCCGGTTGAGCTCCTGTGACAGCGCGGTGACCGTGTCAAGTATGCGCTGGCGCTCGGCCTCCCGCAGCCGGCCGCCGCAGCGCTGGGTGAACTTGTCAGGATGCCAGAGGGCCTGCTGGCGGCGCAGCAGCCGGCGGAAGGCGGCGGGGTCACCGCGATCGGCGCCGTGCAGCATCACCGCAACCATGTCCGACACAGCGCCATGGGGCAGAGGCCAGGGGATGTCAGCATAACCCAGGTCCTCCTGGGCGTCGCTCCCCAATGCCACCGCACAGCGCTCCTCATACCGCCGCCTCCTCCCCTGCAGCACCTCCTCGTTCTTGCGCGTCGCCCGCTCCACATACTCCGCATGCTCGCGCTCCAGCCGGGCCTGCAGCTCCCTCCCCGCCTCCGCCTCTGTGTTCTCCGGCCGCCTCCTCCGCCTCACTCTCTGCTCCTCCGATTCCATTCGCCGCCGTGCTTCGGCTCTCCGCTTGCCATGATATTCCTGCCAGATCCGGTCTGCCCACTGTCCAAAATCCTCAGGGCCCACACCATCCCCGAGAGAGTCATCTACATCAAACACATTATTCACATAAAGACTTTCTCCTCCACGTTTGTATGAAACGGCATTTTAATAACAACACTGTATCATGTTGTGTTGAAAATGTTACCTTCATAATGCCCGTAAGCCTCAAAAAACTCATCTTGACATTCGCCAAGCAACTTCTCCCTCCACTGAGATTCTGAGTCCAATTTAGCTTGACTGCTCCCCGCTTGTGGTAGATCATGCAACTGCAACAAAACATTACAGAATTTCTACACATTTGAAAGCCTACAGTTGTTTGTGGTCTGCCTGCAGTTGTGCAGTCCTACCACAATAACCATTAAAAGACATTTCACTACCCAGAAGCTGAGCTGGACGAGGCAAGCCTGAGGCAAGAAGCCCGTCTGTCAGTCCATTTCCACAGCTCTCAGGTCTACACACACACCTGCTCTGCTTCCATCTGCTCCAGCAGATCCTTGGGTGTGACTCCAGCATAGTTTGGCATCTCCATAGCAACAGGGCAATACTTTTGCAGGGGAATCACAAGGTCGTTGTAGGCTGTAGGAGAGGAGGATTGATACAATAATTAAGTTTGCACACCAGACAACATTTTTGATAAATGTTAACTTGTTGTTCGAATCCTGCCTCCACTTGGTGTGATGCTGCATCGTCTGATACAGAAGTTGCCTTAGATAGTCCGCAACAATGCAGTTAGACTAATGGGCCTTTGCAAACGGTCCTTCTTGCGCCCCGAGCGTAGCCATGCCCCGAGCGTAGCCGCACCCCGAGCACAGCCACGCCCCGAGTGTAGCCATGCCCTCTGCATCCTGTGCTGGACTCCAGGACCCTTTATAACAAACCTGGGTTTCTTGTTTAACCAGAAAATGTGTCAGCTTTACGGTATTCTATTTAAACTGGAGTACTTGAAGTAAAACAAGTTACCCGGCTTAGCAAAAAACTCCAGTTTCATGACCCTGGGCCCAGAGCACGCATGACCAAGATAAATTGCAGGAAGATGATGTGCATCGGTTAGGTTTCGCAAATGCACCATTTCCACAAACCCCATCCGTTCATGCAATTATCAGTAATTATGGGTGTGATTTCCTCCATGATTCTCCATTCACACGCTGCTCCTATGCTGGTTTTCAGCTTTGTGTTACGGTCCAATGACATTTACTTTGTGCGGCTTGTTGTATCTCAGCTGCCTTTGCTATGTCCAGAGCAGGTTCTCCGCAAATGTGCATCGGAGAAGCTGTTGTAGCAAAAATGAATTGTCTGAACTGTGTGTCATTACCCGTCTGGCCACGTTTGAGAGCCCTGCTGGCTGCGATGTGCAGGGCCGTATCCCCACGCCGGTCCCTCTGCAGCGCGTCCGCCCCGCTCTCCAGTAGCAGCCTGAGCACCGCGTCATTCCCCAGCCCACAGGCGAGGTGAAGGGGGCTCCTGCGCTTCCTGCCATGTTGAAAATTGAGCTGCGTGTCTGGATGTTTCCGAAGGTAGGACTTCAGCTTCAGCAGGCTGCCATCTTCCACGTATCGCAGGACACGTTTCTGCCTTGAGGACACCATAACCGGATGCAAAGACTCTAAAACCCCGAAGAGCTGCATTTTTAAAGCGTTCTAGATATAGAAAGCAAAACATACTGTCCAGATTATTTGACATTCTGACTGATTTAATGTGGGATGGAGAATAGCTTATTTAGTGTTGCACCTATCCAGGACGTTCCGGGGCCACCCCAGTTTTTGGCAGTCTGTCCTGGAGAAAAACTAATTTCATTCTGGGACAGAATGTCCTGGAATCTGAAACTTTGGTGTATGTGCATTAATAACACGCTCATACTCAAGAAGAACTACTGTCGATTAACAGAGACTATACTGCGTCTGTTTAGCCAATGGAATACGCTCAAAGACTGTATATTGTGTCTTTAACCAATCAAATAATTTCATGACAAAGCACGCTCTACACACGAGCCAATTTGTCGGTGATGATTACAGCCTCGCTCAATGCCTACATGTTCAAAGATTGTTAGTAAAACAAACAAAAAAACTTAGTTACATTGAGAATGGTTGGCGAAACAGATGAAGTGGACAATATAAAAATACATCCAAAAAAGAAACGTCTTACATCATACAACAAAGAACGGGAACAGATCGAGTGAACTTAATTCTGAATGATGTTAACCAGAGGATCAGTATTCAGCAAAGTATATGATTTGTACTTTTAGGTTTACTGTAAAATATGAAGGAAGAGAGGCACTTGACAGCCGACAAACACAAACGGTGGATGAGTGAAAAAGAAAAAGCTAATGAAGAGAGTACGATGCTTCCTAAGATTGGGACGTGCGCATACGGCCAGCGTATGTTTGAAACATAAGTAAATTGAAGCACCAAACCAACTATACTGTAACAGAACAAGCTATTACATTATAAAATGAATAATCAATTATCAGTCCCTAACATGTATGTAACAGATTTATTGTCTTATAAATAGTCTGTATGGTTTGCAAACTACCCCGACGCTTTCGATGTAGCTAATTTTATGTTTTTGATGGAATAGTATAAATTTGCTGTGAGATCTCTGAGCGTGTAAGTCTGAAATCGTGTCACGCCCGATTCCTGGTGTAGGATTATAATTTTCCAATCAAACAGGTCTAAAGAAACCACTGGAACGATGTCCCGATAAGCAGTAATTCTGGTCAATTACTAGTTGTCCAAGAATTTCACAGGACTGTGATGACAAGCCTACCGCCGTCTTAAATATTCTTAATTCGAAATGTGCATCAGTCGGTTACTTCCACTTACCCCATATGTTTGTGAATCGTATGGTTTAAACAAAACAATAGTGTTCAAATCTAAATTAATACTGCATATACGCTTCTGTAAAAAGCCAGCTTTTTCTACAAAGTAAAATGTTTTTCTTCCAAAACTCTTGACTGTTTATATTAGTTTCTAGCATCAGCTCAGCACTAATGTGGTGCATCCAGAAAATGCATCCGGAGGGAAAAGGCTTGTTGTGTTTTTTCAGTTCTCCCCTGAACACCATCACTTTTACTATTTCTAAGAGTCTTTCAAAACTAAATAATAATGTCATGTTCGTTTATTATAGCTAGCGTGTACTTCATGTATTTCTTTCTTTCATTCTTTGCGTATTTATCTATTTATTTATCTGTCTATTTGTCTATTATTTTCATGTACTTCGTACTAGTGACGGGACACTTGAAGCCGATGCTTCGTAGTATGTATTGAAGAAGGGCAGCTGCACTTGAAGCCTTGCAGTCTCAGAGAATCACGTGATCGGCGAGAGTTCGGCAAACTAAGACAGACAAACGACTGTCAAAACGACATTCATAACAACACAATCAGACGACACTTCAGGGCAACATGCATAACGGGCCAGACCAACATGTGCTCCAATGTGCACCAACCAGAGGAGAGGGCCAGAGCTCTAGAATTGCGCTGATTTTTTTAAACGGAACTCGTGGAATCATCATATGATATTTGTTACGGAACTACATTGTGGTAAATTCATATTCATTCATGCACAACAGAAACTGAAGTGAAGACCCTGCTTATACGTGCATTGCCGTTATGCCCATCCACTTACCCATAGGAAAATTAACGAGTTAACTTTAAGCACCGACAGCAGGCTTTCCTGGCGGAGATGATGGCAGGCCAGTACGTCGCGTATGTGTCCTAATGTAGACTTTTAAAAATCACAAGGATATGGGAATCTTAGGCAACTTTATTGAATTTTTGTTTTTAAAAATTACTATTTATGCATACAAACTGAACTTTTCTTTTTATATGAGTAACAGGATTGAAAGCAACAGGACTGAGTTTTAGCATTAAAGTAACAAATTCATGAATCATAGCCACATGTCATCAAAGATAATTGTATGATAACACTGAGCACATTTGAGTAAATAAACACAAATGCATTTTTAAACAAATAAATAAAATCTTGAAAAAAATGCATTGAGCTCAACCGCCTCAGACATACTTACAATATCATGAAAAATGTAGGCAAGAACGTGACAGAACTTCCCTCTGATCTTCAGGCAACTGAGATGATGGAAGTTCCAGTTGAACATGCCGCTTATAGTCACAACGCGAAGATCCAAGTGTCTTGAACACAGATGTTTAATCGCAGCACCTAAGCACTGCCGTAAACACCGTAGAACTAAAGATACAGGACAAATACAAAATACTTCAGTTGCATATTCGCTAAAAATAAGATACAAACAATGATAAAACTCAAAGTACAACGTACCACTTTTGCCTGCTTGTGAACTAAGAGAGGGAAGTTTATACTTAAAACCCTTGATAAATGCTTCCTTTTCCCCTTGTGCGGTCCAAAATCTCCAGAGCCACCTATGTCGACTTATTACTCTCCTCCCGGCATACAGAAAATGACATATAATGAACGCAATTACAATAGACAAAAAAATACTTAAAGGAAACAACCCTTAATAAAATACCTTTTCCCTTCTAAAATGTAAACAATATTAAATATAAATGTAACACAGAGGAAATTAATCAAATTCAGATAAATCAATTGAAAAACCTTCACCAAAGTTACAATTTAAAACAAAAGTTTACAACTGTCAGTACACCGCTTGTACAATGTGCCAAATATTTTAGGAGCTGAAATGTATTAGGATAACCAGACTGAGGGAAACCCTAGGAACACAACTAGAATGTGTATTTTAACCAACATATTATTGATTTACTATTAGGAAAATGTATTTAAAGCACAATGGAAAATAATGCAAAAAGATTTTGAAGGTTTTTAATCATTATATTTCATTTTTTTCAGTGTTCTAAGTAGTTGTACATTATGTTTCTTAAATTTGCAACGAGGACATTATGGGGGACACTTTGCTTGATAATAACATGTACTATCAAGCTACGTCTCCTGCATATTCAATTCATTTAATGACTTGGGGACAGAAATAGCACTGATTCGTGTGAATGGCCTTTCTGCATCTCATGTATATATACGACCTTAAATTGCAGTTGCTATCTGAAGTCGGTAGGTGTCAGTGCATGGCAGTTCTTTTCCCGCCATCCGATCTCTACATCAGTACCATGTAGTCTAATGTTTCTCAACCCAGTTATGAGGAATCCCCAAAAGCTCAATGTTTTTTCTGCCTACCAGACAGTCCACAAACCAAAATGTGTGAACTCTGGGTTTGAGAAGTACGGAAGCGTATTGCATTCATCTGAAAAAACTGCACTGTTTTTCGAATTAATTAATTGTTTTGTTTTTACAAGTAATGTTTTTTAGTTTTTCCGAATTAATAAGATAATCATCCTGTTTTAAGAGTAATATTTTTTCTGAATTAATGAAATAACCTTTCTGTAGTGACTGCAGACTATATTTACCGCGATCATGAACCAGCATAAATGTTATCTAATTAATTCAGAAAACAGGAAAATTATTCGTAAAAACAGAATGATTGTCTCGTTAATTCAGAAAAACAAAAAATGCTACTCGTTAAACCTGGATTATTACCCCATTAATTCGGAAAAAAAAACATTGCCGTTTTTTCCATATGAACAATACGCTTCCGTTGAGAAGCACAATATAGTGCACAATTTAGTTTAACTTGCTCACTAAATACTAAGCCAAACTCGCAAAATCCGTAATATTGTGCGCATGATATAATTTTATTGTGGTTTCACATTGTTATTTGGAGCAATCTAATTTGTGCGCATGTTTATAGTTTAGTACATTGTGCGCGCGAAAATAAAATTTACAACACCAAATAAATGCAGACGAAATATCACTGAAATCCCAAAATAGTTTTTCTTATGTGTATGGTGTTTTTTTAAATATAGCTAATTAATATTCTAATGCCTCTTCAATCTATTTGGTGTTTGACTCGGGTTAGTTGTGAATGTCTTTTGTACGCTAGCTTCTTACCTTTGCCCAGAATTTTACTCCTAGCCCCAATCCCACTTCCTGAGCCCCCACTGTCAATCTCAGAGGTTTTCACTGCCTGCTCTGTGCTGGGTGGCTTTTCATGGGCCACCTGTCAGGAAGCCTTGGGCTTCGAAATAGTGGATCATGTGGCCCAGGAGTGTGGGAGCACATGCAGATGGGATGAGGGTGGCGGCTCCATTCCTGAGGACTCCTCGTGGGCTGTTTTGTACCTCAGAAAAACTATTAGTGTTGGATTTCTTGGCTACATCGCAAATTTAAAGTTAAAAAAAAAAAAGTCAAATGTCTTTATTGTCAATTCTGCCTTATGTACAGGACATACGGGGGATTGAAATGATGTTACTCTCAGACCCAGCAGTGAGTGAAATAACGACAAGCAAGACAGATACAAGTTTCAAAATTAAATTTAAACACTGTGCAAAAGACAATAGGACAATACAATCGTGTAATACATCATACAGTAACGTTGCTTTGAATACAAGCATTAGCCAGGTATAAACTTCACAGTAATGCCAATGAAAATGGATAAAGAAAAGGACAGGATTTCCCCAGCAATTTAGGCAGACCCCCACCCCAGTGCGGCCTTGCTCTGCCTCCCCTGTTTGGATTGTCCTGACCTTGGGCTGATTCCTCATCCTGTCTTCAACACCAAGACACTCCAACATTCACTTCCTTCTTTTTTATTTTTATTGGCGTCTTTTGTTCAAGCCAGTGGGCTTGACTGTCATACCATCCAAATGCAGGTATACAATGGCAATGAATAACATTCCCACAGGACGGGGCAGGGGTGGGGGGGTGTCCGGGGGTGTCGCAGGGGCATGGATACCCTGACAGATTCTGGGGGCTCAGCACTGGTCAGGGGCCTTTAAATACATAAAATTATATGTAAAATATGTGGGGGGGGTGCAGAGTGGCATCCGGGCAGGGATCCAGAAAGTCTAGGTACTCCCCCTCCCCAGAGTGACAATAGTAAGTGATGGGGAGGGCTTCACAGAACTTAAAGAGTAAAAAAAAATAATTAAAAAACAAAGCATAAAAGCTTTGGAACAAAACAGTGCAGCTGGATAAAAGGGATCATATGTGTATGTGAGCAAAAAGTCACACAGCAGCAGCACAGCAGCTGCTGTAAATAGATACATAGTATGAAGTTAAAGTCTTTTCCTGGTGCAGGCGCACAGAGGCATTGTGGGATATTGCCTTTAGAAAAAGGGAGACCCGTCATGTGACTCTTGGGGCTGATCAGGCTGACAGGGTAATATGCTACCCTAACTTTTAGAAGGTGGGGGGGTCCTTCAGCAGCACCAAGCTCACCTTGAAGTGACAGCTACACATGGCACTCAGTTTTGATGATTCTCTGTATGATGATTACAATTTTGATGATTCTCAGTTTTGATGAACCTCTCCCCATCTTCACTGCACAGAGTGATGAACCTTTCCCCATCTTCACTGCACAGAGTGATGAACCTCTCCCCATCTTCACTGCACAGAGTGATGAACCTCTCCCCATCTTCACTGCACAGACCAATGAACCTCTCCCCATCTTCACTGCACAGAGTGATGAACCTTTCCCCATCTTCACTGCACAGAGCAATGAACCTCTCCCCATCTTCACTGCACAGAACGATGAACCTCTCCCCATCTTCACTGCACAGAGCGCTGAACCTCTCCACATCTTCACTGCAGAGAGTGATGAACCTTTCCCCATCTTCACTGCACAGAGTGATGAACCTCTCCCCATCTTCACTGCACAGAGTGATGAACCTCTCCCCATCTTCACTG
>JABFEB020000113.1:29570967-29583116 GCA_019775895.2 Stomatorhinus ivindoensis
CAGCAGCTAGAGGGCAGCTTGTGTTCAGTATCAGTCAGGAATAATGTGTCCTGTGTGATACCTGGGAAAGACATTGGTAGATCTGGCCCTGCCTCTTTGTGTGATGCTGAAACATGTCGCTTTCAGTCCCATACACCAGATTAACTCTTTACAGAAGAATTTTATTGACTCTGTTCTCTTTCCCTCAGAAAGCAGAGAGTACAGTGTGTCCCGTCTTTAATGGGGAGGTGAAAGAAGAAACAGTGTTTCAGGACGTGACTGAGGAGAAGCTGGATGGGAGAGTCAGACCTCCAATCCCAGGTGACTATAGAAACATCTTCCAGCTTCCAGAAAATTCCATATGTTGAATCACACAGATATCTACTGCTGTCTGCAAAATGTGTTGAATCACACAGATATCTACTGCTGTCTGCAAAATGTGTTACTGAATTGTTGCTCTATTAGACTCCACTGCCATGGACATTATTTCTGCTAAATCCATCACTTTTGTTCCCATTACCAAACTTATGTTTGCTTTTCTTCATGCATCTTTATTCAGACCAAGTTCTTGTATCAGGGAGGAGAATGAACAAGTTCCCCTGTCCTCACTGTCCTATACTGCCTTATACGTCAGAGATTTTCGTCCAGAGACACATCAAGAAATCCCACCCTGAGAAGTTTGACCCCAGTGTGATACTAAATATTCTCTGCTGCTCTCATTGTGGGAAGAACTTCAGTCATTTAGGAAACCTAAAGAAGCACCAGCTGATTCACATTGGGGAGGGCCCCTACCAGTGCTCCCAGTGTGGGAAGAGCTTCAGTCATGTAGGACCTTTAAAGGAACATGAGCGGACTCACACTGGGGAAAAGCCGTACCGGTGCTCTCAGTGCGAGAAGAGCTTCAGTTGTTTACGATACCTAAAGAAGCACCAGTGGATTCACACAGGGGAGAGGCCACACCAATGCTCAGAGTGTGAGAAGAGCTTCAGTCGATTAGAAGCCTTAAAGATCCACCAGCGGAATCACACAGGGGAGAGGCCCTACCAGTGTTCTGAGTGTGGGAAGAGTTTCAGTCATGTAGCAAACCTAAAGAATCACCAGCGGATTCACACAGGGGAGAGGCCCTACCTGTGCTCCCAGTGTGGGAAGAGCTTCAGTCAAGTAGGAGCCTTAAAGAAGCACCAGTCAATTCACACAGGGCAGAGACCCTACCAGTGCTCCCAGTGTGGGAAAACCTTCGGTCAGTTAGGAAACCTAAAGTACCACCAGCGGATTCACACGGGGGAGAGGCCCTACCAGTGCTCTCAGTGTGGGAAGAGCTTCAGTCATGTAGGAAGCCTAAAGAATCACCAGCTGATTCACACAGGGGAGAGGCCCTACCAGTGCTCCCAGTGTGGGAAGAGCTTCACTCAAGCAGGAGTCCTAAAGAAGCACCAGCGGATTCACACGGGGGAGAGGCCTTTCAAGTGCTCAGAGTGTGGGAACAGCTTCAGTGCTTTAGAAAAACTAAAGGAGCACCAACGGATTCACACAGGGGAGAGGCCCTACCAGTGTTGCTACTGTAAGAAGAACTTCAGCCAACTAGGAACCTTAAAGATCCACCTGCGGACTCACACTGGGGAGAGGCCCTATCAGTGCTCCCAGTGTGGGAAGAGCTTCAGTGATTTAGGAAACCTAAAGAAGCACCAGCGGATTCACACAGGAGAGAGGCCTTACCAGTGCTCCCAGTGTGGGAACAGCTTCAGGTATTTAAGAGCCCTGAAGGTGCATGAGCAGACTCATACTGGGGAGAAACTGTACCCCTGCTCCCAATGTGAGAAGAGCTTCAGTGCTGTAGAAAAACTGAAGAAGCATCAGCGGATTCACACGGGGGAGAGGCCCTACCAGTGCTCACAGTGTGGGAAGAGCTTCATTCATGTAGGAAACCTAAAGGACCACCAGCGGATTCATACAGGGGAGAGGCCCTACCTGTGCTCGCAGTGTGGGAAGAGCTTCATTCATTTAACACACCTGAAAAAGCACCAGCGAATTCACACAGGGGAGAGGCCCTACCAGTGCTCCCAGTGTGGGAACAGCTTCAGTGTTTTAGGAAAACTAAAGGAGCACCAACGAATTCACACAGGGGAGAGACCCTACCAATGTTCTCACTGTAAGAAGAACTTCAGCCAACTAGGAACCCTAAAGGTCCACCTGCAGATTCACACAGGAGAGAGGCCCTACCAGTGCTCCCAGTGTGAGAAGAGCTTCACTAACATTGGAGCCCTAAAGAAGCACCAGTGGATTCACACAGCATAGAGACCCTACCAGTTCTCCCATTGTGAGACAAGCTTCACTCAGTGAGGATAATTAATGTGACTTGCACTGACTCAGGGCAAGTAGTCATAACGTGATTGATGAACAGCTTGCTGTATAGAAGTATTGTGTGTAGACTATAGCCACAGATGATGGCCTTTATCTTCTGAGCTTGCCTGACGTTTCTTCTGGACCTGATCCTGTCCAAGCCCTGCGAGGGATGGCTGGACGTGGGTAGCTGATAGCAGGGATACTCAGCTGGGTTTGACCCTCGACAACCCCAGTCAACCTGGAGACAGGGTGGATTGCTAATAAATGAATGACCAAACGAGCGAATGAAAGAATAGTATAATGTGGAGTTATTTGCAAACATTCGGATGTTTCATTCTATTTTACGCTTTACTCCCCGCTGTGGAGATGGTGAGTTAATGTTATTTCTTTCCAAACACTTTACATTTTCCACAAACATGAAAAATTAAACGTTTTTTAAAGCACATGAATAATTTAGTGTCTCAGAAACATCGATAAATTTACACGTTACTGCAAACGGTATGCATACCGCAGCGTGTTATTCACGGTCGCCCTCTGGTGGCCAGCCTTGGTATTCATTTTGAATGTCCGTTCCTCGTTCAGCCTCTTATCCAGCTCAGGGTCGGAGCGGGAGGCACGCTGGAGCCGATCCTATAGGCAGCGTCGGGCACAAAGCTTGAGTCCATCACCAGTCACACACACAAACACAGCGTGGACTTTTTAAGAATGCCAGTTGGCAACGTGAGGGAGAACATGCATCGGCGTTTGAATCTGAAACAATGGATCATTTAATTCACTTGTATGTGAATCATGTACATTTCAGATATCTCAATTTTTGTTTTTGTTTGCTTTTCAGAAGGAGCATTTTAAGTTTTTTTAATATCTTTGAAATATTAGCAATACAAATGACAATTAAATATGGGGCTTTAATGTTTTGAGGACATTCAAGCTTTTGTCCATTATATCATCTGACTCGGTTATTTGCACAATACCGACAAATATTTTTAGGTTTAAAATAACGACCAGTTTTAATAACTATGCCTATACTAAAACGCAGAAGCGTGAAGAAGCCTAGTTAGTATAATGATAAGAAATATATGGAATTATACAGGTTGATTAAAAAAAATACTTGATATGACAAATTAAAATTATGACTTTCTAACACGTGCAATTTAAATACCGTCCGGCATTAAATATATACGGACGAAATGGGGCATGAACAAGCTGTGTCCGAATTCAGGTGCTGCATCGTAAGGGGCTGCATTCGAAGAACGAATGCGAGCGCGGCGCCACAAGGCTGTGCAATTCGAAAGTTCCTTCAGATGCAGCCCAGAAATGCGTTATTCTTTTGCCGAGCTGCCAAAATTCATTTCGTGAACGTTCGAAGGACGTAGCCCCTGTATTTGGACACAGGGTCAACACGTTAAACGTATTGCACAATGCGCCTTTGCTGTTACGTCATGGCGTTTAGTTCATCTTGACAGCGCAGTAGCCGGAAGGAATGTGGGGGATTTAGGGTCAGTATCATGGACGGACGATATTAAATAATACCAAGGTTGGCATTTCGGTGCCGACCCATGCCTTTTGGGCAGTCCAAGGCTATGGTTTAATAGCGGGCGGATTGAATTTGCGGGGAGATAAAAGCTGAAGCCTAGTTCATACTTCACTTTCCCGTGTGCGCTTTCCGTCCGCGGACACCTGGGGGTATTAAAGGTCACTTTATACTTTTCTAACAGCGCTTTCGTTTTCGGACGCGTGACGTACGTTTCGTCATCAAAATGTAGCAGTGACCATCTCCTGATGCCGTATGTGACCCGCAAGGAGCATTAGCTGTGTGTTAGATGACAACATTATACCCTTTCTTGATTTTATTTTCAGATTTTTTTCTTCTTCCTTCTGTTGGTTCTGAATTGATTTCGCACTGAATCAATTTCGCACATGATTACCATCTGTAGGTACTATAATCTCTTTCCCTTGTTTTCCCAAAGTCCTGAGGATACATTGCCGGCTGCACCAAACTTTATTATTGGGATTTTGTTTTAAACATTTGAAATCCATCCTTGATTTCCACACTTGCCAGTCTATATGGCTCCTGCGGATTCTATAAAATATAAAGGAAGAGTTATGGTAATATAGCATACAGTGAATATGTTATACAGGTCTTTCAGTGACTCACAATGACCTGATGCCTTTTGCCACATTTGTATCATAACATTGAGTTTATTTCAGTCTTGGAATCACGAGCATGCCACAGCAGCCTGTTTTCCCAGTTTGTACAAAATGAATGTTTGTCTAAAACAAAGCTGGGTTCAGTATCAAACTGTCACTGTCACAAATGTAAGATGTTTTTAATATCCATCCTAGCAATGGTTTACATGTTCTTTTATAAAAGTTTCATAAAACAGACAATCACATTTAAATACAAATTTGACAAAATACAAATCTGAATGTTTTACAAAAGGACAGAATAAATCATTATAAAAGAAACAGATGCAGTTCCTTGGACGGACCTCAAAGTCACACGTAAACAGCACAGGCAGTTGTTACGTTTCAGGTTGGTGGGGTCTGGCACCTCCCTCATTTACCTGCTTAAACCAGTGTTTTCCAGTCCAGTCCTCAGGGCCCAATAGATAATCCATGCTTGTGGACCGTCTGTGGGTCTCTGAGGACTAGGTTTGTTAACATTAGCTTAAGCTACACGAGATACAGTAAAATCACGATTCTAAATTAGAACAGCAGTGCAAAACATTGACGTTTATTCAGTACATTTTTAAGAAACACTTGAACAGGGTCGGTGTTGCCGCGTAAAGGTGGAGAATGGTCTTGAGAAGTGGGGCTTCCTGCAGCCTTGCTCCATTTTCTTCTGAGTTCTTTGGTCATATGTACCACTTGATTCTTAGCTCACTGCCGTCGCCAGTGAAACAGCAAGCGCACAGCACACAGCACAGTTTCACTGCCGTCGCCAGTGAAACAGCAAGCGCACGGCCCACAGCACAGTTTTGTCCTTAATGCTTCAGAGCAGGAGACGAGAGCTTCCTCACATCTCCCACCTCCTGGTGTTGCTTTTTAAATGCCGTTGCATGTCCAAAAAAAAACAAAAACGCTGTGCTTCATCAAAGTGGAAATCAAATTTGTAAGAGAACAAAGGTGTCTGAATGTCTAACAAAGGTAGTGGGCATTCAGCTTATGTGGCTGACCCAGGTTTGTGCGAAACCTCCCTTTTCAGGGGACTTTGGTCCCACAATCTCACATACAGACCTTGTCAGAAACAGCATTCATTCAGCTCAAACAGCAGCACTCAAGCACTGTCTCACTCCAAGGTATTGCATTCTACAATTATGTATTGCCTTAACAGATCTGGAATCATATATCTTGTAAATCATTATTTAACTTTTCTAGCTGCTTCAGTCACGGGTGATGGGAGTTGTATCCTGTCACAGGCACCGCAGGGCATGGGGCTGCCCGTACATCCTGCCAGTGCACCGCAGGGCATGGGGCTGCCCGTACATCCTGCCAGTGCACCGCAGGGCATGGGGCTGCCCGTACATCCTGCCAGTGCACCGCAGGGCACCTACTGCGCACCCTATGAAGAAGAGTCTGGCTGCAGAATACTGGGCGACTCCATTAGGTAGGCCTCCATTGTGGGGCTGGAAATCACATGACCTCCACACCTGGCCAGGACATGACGCTACTGAACAGAACTCAAAAGGCTGAACGTGTGGATAGATGGCACCTGAAGCTACATAGAGGTGAACACTTCACACCAAAATGCTACATTTAAAATAGACTATTGACGTCCGTTCCCATAGATTTAAATGAGATTGACATCCGTTCCTGATGTTGCACTAATATCACCAAAATAGCAAATACATATTTTAAGAGCCATAACCAGCGCTATTGTGGAGGTCATGTGATTTCGAGCCTCGTGCCTGACGTTGCCATAGTGTCATGTCCAGGTCAGTTGTGGAGGTCATGTGATTTATGGCCCCACAGTTAAGGTGCCTCTGGTCGGGGTCCCCTAGTGTTCTGTAGCCAGATCCTCTTGACTCAATTTTGGGACACCCTATTAGCCCAACTCTTGGACTGTGGGGCAGGATTCGAACCCCAGACCCTGAGTGTGTGAGCCAGCACGCCACCACTGACGTTTATATTACTTCCAAACATGGAAAAAAATACCAGAAAAACAGCTTAGCCTGAAGGTCACTCTCTTCCTGTTTATTGCCTTTTATGGCACAGGCTGAATAGCTCATACCTCTGTGCCTTGTGATGGTGTAAATAAGCGAAGAAAGACAAAGGACCCATCTATAATCGAGTACATATGACATTATCCTTTACCATCTACCATGGTATATATTAAAATTTAAGGGGATTGTGGTAAAACATTAATCTGGAGTTTATGTCAACAACCAAAATCAGCTTGCTGTAATAGGCTGTGTGTTGAACCATGTGGACTTTTCAAGGCACAAAAACATGGATATAAGGAAGGAGGGAAACAGGAAGGGGGCAAACAGGAAGGGGGCAACGGATTTTACAGAACAGAGAAGTCCTAGGGCCTCAGGCTTTGAGGGGGGGGTATACAAAGCTCCTGTTTATGTGGTGCTAATGTACCCCCCCCCCCCCCCCATTCTCCATCTCTGTTTGTCCTGTGCAGGGTGACACAGCCTGTCATGTAAGCTACGGGGGCAAGGCAGGGATTGAGCCAGCATGGGGTACCAACACGCATACACACACTCAGATTGGTAACTCAAATTCACTTTAGCGTGTCAGGACTATGGGGGGAGGACCTGGAGAACTCAGAGGAAGCCCCATTAGGACATGGAGAACATGCAAGCGTAACACGCAGGGCCAGGGCTAAGACTTGAACCCTGGTCCCAGAGGTGTGTCACCATGCTGACCAGTGTACCATCACACTGCTCCCTCTTTCCATTTTATCTTAATTAATTGCCTAAATAAAGCTTCTTTCCTGGACAAGTATCCACTTTGCATGGGTCCCAAATCAGTGCATGCCATACTGTTGGGTTAACCGAAGAGATTCAGAGCATGCCGTGCTACGAAAGCCCTGGTCTTAACTCCTCTCTTTCTCTAGCACAGCTATTCAGTCAGTACCCTGAGGCTCTATCAAGTTAACCCCCACCTGGTGACATTAAATTCTGCCATCAGGTGAATCAGTTGTCACAGGGCCCACTTGTTCCCTGTTTAGAAACAACAAAAGTAAATAAAACGTAGTTAACACGGAGATACGAGGCAACAGAAAACCAAACGGCAGGACAAAGGCAGACACCACAGAAGAGTGTGGGATTATGTCGGAACAGACCAAGAAATGAATGAGCAAAGGCTGTTGTGCAGGAAGGGGGTCAATTAAGTCCAGGAAATCACAGTGCTCAAAAGGATGCAGTGCTGGGCTCATTCTGCACCGGAAAGGGGTTTTGCCGCCGTGTGACGCGCCGGAGGGTGTGGTAATCTGGTTGAGCGTAAGCCTGTTCTTCAGGACCATGGGTTCCTGCACGACTGCTTACTGAAAGAAAAATGAACAAGGTATTACAGAGGACAGTATATTGTGTTGTAGGATAAGAGCCGAAGGACTCACATTTGCTCTGGGAGTCCACAGCGGCATGGGGGCGGATGGTCATCTTCGACTCCTGTCCATCTGCCATGCTGTCCTTCATGTAGCTAAGCCCTGTTGTCTTCATGATGATGGATTCTGGACAGGAGTCAGTTGAGTCCCATTCATAGCTTTCATCTCCTGAAGTCCTCCTCCTGTGAAAACGCAGTGAACTGTTGCCAAAACTGTGAATGCAACCTGCTCTTATATGCCAACAAAGGTTATACATCCGAAATTGTTCAGTGATCTCCCAGGAGTGTAAGCCAGTGTCATTGCAGTTTATCAGCATTTTGGAAACAATGGAAATAACACGCAGAACAATATCTAAATGTGTGAATGAATATATATTTACAAATATGTAAGTCAAATGACTAATGTGAGGTAAGTGTCTCAGGTGTCTGTTAGGGTTAGAAAGAAGGGTTAGGGTTAGAAAGAAGGGTTAGGGTTAGGGTTAGAAAGAAGGCCTCACCCTCTGCTCTTGGGCTGCATACCCAGCTGCTCCATGAGTCCTTTTCCCTGCCCAGGGATACCAACACAGCCAGGTTGGGTTGGCGTTGGAGAGACAGGCTGGGTGCCGGTGGGCCCCAAGCTGCCCCTACCACTACTCTGACTGGCAAAGCTATCCCGTTCTTCCTTGTCCTCTTTGCGGCCCCCAATCTCCATCTCCAGCTCCATCCCCTGCTCCCGTACCTCTTCTCCTTCACTTTCAGAGTCTCCTTGATGGAAGAAGACTTGCCCCCGTGATGGTAAGCTATATCCCGTTGGCCGGAAAGCTTTTGTTGGCTTAACTGCAGCATCTCGAGGTCTCAGTCGACCCATCTCTGTGCTTAGCCTGGAGGAGCCATGGGAGCCTGAAGATCTGTGTGGGGTGAGTTTGTGGTGCACAGATGTCAGAGCCTCCTGGTAAGATATGGGCCATTTGGGAGCATCAGAGAAAAGGGTGGCCTGTTGACTGTGGTTTGATGATTGTTGGTCTGTGGAGGTGGAACATTCTGGCTGCCTGTGCAAATCAGTGACTGACCTGGAGGAGAATGGAGATGAACAAGCTTGACTCCGATTCAAAGAGTCAATCCAAGCATTTGGGTCTAGAAATTCTTGAGAGGCAGATTTTTTCGATGAACATTTCTCAGGACCAAACTGATCTAATATTACTGATTCCTTCAAAAATGACACTGGTGATATGCATATCCTGGAGGGTAACTCACTACCCTGAATTTTGGAAATTTGAGAATTTCCACTTGGTAAAATATCCCCTATTTGGACTGTGTCTCTGATAGGACTGTCCTGTGTATAAGTACTCCAATCCTTCGGAACCACATCTGGTTCACCTTGCAGGGGTGTCCAACATTCCTGGTCCAAGGAAGGACAGCAGTTTTTGGAGGTGGCAGTGTCTGATTCTGCTACTGGTTCATCAACACTCATCTCTACAAACCCTGGGAGGTTCAGGTATTCCAGAATTGACTTTGGAGGGGGAGGCTCTGGGTAAGGGCTCAACTGATTCCACAGTGGACCTGAGTCCGATTCTTTGTCCATGTTAAATCTGTCTGTGGTAGACTTTGGTTTAAAGTTTGATTGCTGGGAACTATAAATTGGTCCTAGCTCAGCAGGCTGGGTGCCTGTATTGGCACTATCATCACAGTGTTCAGCTTCTTCCTTCCACCCATAGCTATAGTTTTCATTTGGACACCTCTGTCTGCTGCTGAAGTAATCAGGCAGAAGGACAGCAGTATCACCAATAGGTAAGCGATGGGAGGGAGAGGTCCGCTTAGAGAAGGAGGACTGAGATAAGTCCTCCCAATCAGTGTCTTCCCCTTGTGGTTGTGTCCTTAGCAGCTGCTTAAAAGGTCTGGCTTGCTCCATCGAGCTCTGGACAGGAACCAGACTGGTGAATGAGGTAAGGGGAGTAACATCTTGCAGCAGGTATGCAGAAGACACCTTCTTCCCCAGAGTGTTGCATGTGCTTCCCAGATGAAAGGCCGGCTTACTCTTGCGAGGAAGGGTGGCATTGCGTCGTTTCCATAATGGCTGCTGGTCCGGCGAGCCACTCTGCCAGGCTCGGACCCTCAGGCTGCTGGTGCACTGCTCCAGCTCGCGCTCCAGCTCCTCCCTCTCACGTGCCAGTTTCAGACATTTGGCAAGGTTTCCCCTTTCTCGTTCATGCTCCATCTGCATCACCAGAGTGCTTGTGGCAGTGAGTCGACCATCTCTTTCCAGAGGTAGGTACACAGGGTCCTTCTCCGGTCTGCTCAGGTCTGGGATAACCTCCCGGAGATGCTCCACATAATCCCGAACGCGGTCCTCTTTGCCCTCGGAGTGTGACTGCTCCAGCAATCCCTCAGTCAAGCCATGTTTATGGTCTTGGTATAAGCGTGCATGTTCAGAGAGGTTCCTGGCCAGGCCTCGCACCCGACCCACTGGCACAGGCAAATCCACAGTGAAGATGGGAGATGTCTTTTTCCTCTGCTCCTTCTCTGACCGTGGGGAGTCTGACTTCAGAGAGTCTAGCTGAGATGCATGGCTGCTGCCTGCATCGGAGCTTTGTGTGAAGTCTACCCTCATATCCTGCTTATCCTCAGGTGTGTCGGGGGGGCTATTCTCTAAGGGATGGAGGACAAATCGGCCATCTGGACCTCTGGAGATGGACTCCAGGGTAGTGGAGGAACACAATCCAGCTGGGGGGCTTTGCGGAAAAGTATAGCGAGGTGGGGGGCTGGAGAGGAGGCGCTGGTCCTGCTTGTGGTCTTGGAATTCACAAGTGATCTTGTCGAAAGAAAAGCAATGAGACTGGGAGGGCGAAGAACCTGGATGGGAGATGGTGCCCGGGGACATCTTCATCTTCAGTATGCTGTCTGGACTTTGCCGGGACAGACTACTCCTGAGGGAAAGAAAGGTGGAGAGACAGAGAGAGAAGTAGGAAAGGCAGAAGATGAAAAACAGAAAAGGAAAGGAACAGAACATGCAGTTTATTACCATCGAAAGAGGAGCATCACCTCTGGTTGAATAGATGAGTGGGAAGAAAACAGAAATAAGGTTAAAATAAATAAGACAGTTTGACTCGTACCTATCTGACAGGTCATTCCAAGTAGCTTGTCTAGACTATTGCAACCTTTTACTAGCAGATCTACCAGCATGTGGTGACAAACCACTACAAATAATTCAAAACACAGCTGCACACCTGGTATTCATTCAGCCTGGGTTAACATTCTCATGTCACACACATCTTTGCCTCTCTTCACTTGCTCCCTACTGGTGCTTGCATTGAGTTCAAGTCCTTGGTACTGGCTAATAGGTCCATCAGTGGACAGGCAGCCATCTCCATCAAAAGGCTCCCTAAAACCTATGTCTCATCTTGCACCCTCCAAACCAACGCTGCTAGAAGCTCCCCCCACCATATGAGAAGTGTCACTCCAGATGGTTCTCTTGTGTGGTTCCCCAAAGGTGGAATAAGCATCCAAACTATACCCAGTCATCATACTCCCTCTCCAACTGTAACGCCTCATATCCCATCTGCTCCATGAATTCCTCTGCTAGCTTGATGCCTGTTTATGTTCTCTGAATGCTCTTATGTGGCCCTTCTGGTCCTTGAATAGTCTTATTAAGTTCTTACTTTGTTAGTCTTTGCTGCTCTGTTAAGTTCTTGCTTTGTTAGCCGTTGCTGCTCTGTTAAGTTCTCACTTTGTTAGCCTTTGCTGCTCTGCTAAGTTCTCGCTTTGTTAGCCGTTGCTGCTCTGTTAAGTTCGCGCTCTGTTAGCCTTTGCTGCTCTGTTAAATTCTCGCTTTGTTAGCCGTTGCTGCTCTGTTAAGTTCTCGCTTTGTTAGCCTTTGCTGCTCTGTTAAGTTCTTGCTCTGTTAGCCTTTGCTGCTATGTTAAGTTCTCGCTTTGTTAGCCTTTGCTGCTCTGTTAAGTTCTCGCTTTGTTAGCCGGTGCTGCTCTGTTAAGTTCTCGCTTTGTTAGCCTTTGCTGCTCTGTTAAGTTCTCGCTTTGTTAGCCGTTGCTGCTATGTTAAGTTCTCGCTTTGTTAGCCGTTGCTGCTCTGTTAAGTTCTCGCTTTGTTAGCCTTTGCTGCTATGTTAAGTTCAGGCTTTGTTAGCCTTTGCTGCTCTGTTAAGTTCTCGCTTTGTTAGCCTTTGCTGCTCTGTTAAGTTCTCGCTTTGTTAGCCTTTGCTGTTCTGTTAAGTTCTCGCTTTGTTAGCCTTTGCTGCTCTGTTAAGTTCTCGCTTTGTTAGCCTTTGCTGCTCTGTTAAG
>JABFEB020000113.1:29583216-29597296 GCA_019775895.2 Stomatorhinus ivindoensis
CTCTGTTAAGTTCTCGCTTTGTTAGCCTTTGCTGCTCTGTTAAGTTCTTGTGTAGCTCCTGCTCTAGCACTTCTTACACTGTTACCTGGTGGGCGTTCATTGGAAGCTCAGTCTAGCTGCCCTTATGCTTAGTTGACTCCTTGACAGAATATATGTTTGTAATGTGCTATTTGCCTCACTTGTCTGTTTCTTTGGGCAAAGGTGTCTGCTACATATGCAAATGTAAATATAATTGACAAACTGTATCATTACCGGCTGAACAAACAATAGTAGGTATTACTTACTCAGCGAGCTGACTCTTGTGCAGGGCTATCTGAAGATCTACGAAAAACAAAAACAAAACAGAAGAGCAAAATCAGCCCCGGGAATACACACAGGCTGACGGAGGACCAAAGGTTCAGGATGTTGTCCGAGGAGGACCAAAGGTTCAGGATGTTGCCCGAGGAGGACCAAAGGTTCAGGATGTTGTCCGAGGACCATACACAGCTTTTTAGCAGTAGTACAGCTAACAGTCCACACCTTCCCGCCTCTTCCTCCGCCGTCTTTTCCTCCTGGTTCTCACTGCACAAGCCATCCCCAGGGAGAAGAGAATAGCTACACAAAGGAAAACCACACCGCCGGCTACACCAGCTAGCAGTGGCTCTGGGACGAGGTCACGGACCTCGTGTTCTGCTGGGTATGCCTCCATTCCTGTGGTGATATCAAAGCACACAAAAATCCACTTAAAAACGATAGTGAAGATTCACTAGGAATAATAGCAGCTGTATAACATCATAATAGCCTTCAGGGAAGCCTACAAAATTCCCAGCAAGATCATTAACAAATACTCAATGGCTATCATGACAGGAAAATGGTCTGTTAGCAAGAATGTGGAATGGTGCTGACCCCTGGTGGAGATGTTGACTGACACGCTGGGCTCCCCCACTAGCTCATCTTGGCGAGAAAACATCCTGAGCTCATAGTTGCAGTCCTGCAGAGAGCAGAAAGTATAACCATCTGGAAGGAACCGGACATCACCAGGTGGGCCTTGGTACAACGAACCCTCTCAGATTCTGATTAGGTTTTTAATTTAAGGTGTTAGGTCAGCTCCACCCACAGCCATTCTCCTCTCCATTCATGCCCCCTAGGCTGGGGATCATAACAAAGGACATGATATCATCTTGGTTTAAAACAAAAACTGTATGTATTACCTTAAGCAATCCTTGTACCAGCAACTCGCTTGCATTGGGACTGATATCCCTTTCCAGAACTAGCCAATCCCCTTCATCACGTCGAGCTTGAAGGACAAAGCTGCTGATTGGTGGATACTGGGGGATTGGTGGTGACCATTGTAGGACAAGTCCCAATGAGCTCCGATTGGCTACAAGTGATGTAGGTGGTGCTAAGTTTGGAATTTTAGCCCGCACTAAGGGAGGATCTGCAATAGGGACTGAGAACGAGAGAGAGAGCAGGTCACGTGATCAAGTCTGAGAAAGGGCCCTTCTGTTCTGTAAGCACTTAACCTATATTCCTAAATAATCTCCAGCCATGGCAAAGACGATGTAGGTACAAATTCAACCTCCTAATTTACCTGAGACCCCATGTCTGCAAACAACTCTAGTCACCCACTGCTCAACAGTGAAGATCTGAGTCTATGAACAGGGTCATTTCTCATCACAAAAGGAAGAAGGTGCTTGGAATGTACCACTTGTGATTATTAAGCTTGGAATGTACCACTTGTGATTATTAAGCCAATGCTAACGTTAGCATCAGCTATATGCTATATGCTGACATGTGCAGGCTGCCAATGCTAACGTTAGCATCAGCTATATGCTGTATGCTGACATGTGCAGGCTGGCCACATGGCTTCCTCAGCTCAGTAAAACGTTCTCATGTTACTTGGCAGCACACAGATACTCACCCAGAGTTCTGACGGTGATAATCTCGCTGAATGGGCCTGTTCCCATCTGGTTCTGAGGCAGCACACTGAACTGGTAGCTGGTGCCAGGCAGAAGCCCCAAGACCAACAGGCTGGACGTGAATGGGGAAGCGGGTAGTGAGGTCCACTCCTGCCTCCCTATGGAGCCCTGCTTTAGCCTGGGTGAGACACACCGAGACAGAGGGCCTCAGACGTCGGCAGAAGACAGTGAGCCTGCGCGGAAGGAGAGTACGCCAGAGACTGACCAAACAGTGAACTTCTGGATGAAGCCGCCGTCAAAGCCAGGCTCCCAGGACACGTTGGCTCGATCAGTCCCGGGAACGACGGACACGGAGCTTACAGCATGAGGACTGGTGCCTGTGTGATAATGTCAGTACAGACCCTCTGTAAGGCTTTATGTTTTCTGTGTCTTCATACATCCATTATATCTCTGCATCAGTACTGCCCATTTGTATGTTTAAATACATCTATCATGTTCCAGTATTAGGACTGACCCCCTTTATGTCTCTATGTACATCTGTCATGTCCAAGTATCAGTACTGACCCTCTGTATATCTTTCAGCTGGGTTTTGACTCCCAGAAGGGTTTTCTATTGCATGCTGTTGTTTTCTCTGTTTTTGCACTCTGCCAGAAATAACTTACATTGTGTCTATCTGTAATACCATGCGTCCAGTTACTATGTCGAGTGTGTAGCACCCCCACGTGTAGCCGTGACTGCGACCTCCTCACCCAGCACGAAGACCTCTGTCACTGTGGTAACAGCAGCCACACGATTAGTGGCACTACATTCCCACACCCCCTGGTGGTCCTTGCTGAGTGGCCGCAGCACCAGGGAGCCGTTGGTTGCCACAATATATGGAGAGCGGGGGCTGGATCCAACCTGCAGGAGGCAAATGGTTAAAGGACAGTGACCTTAAAAAAAATAACAAAAGTATTGCAGTATACAAACTGGAGATGGTGGGTACGAGACTTTGGAGTAACCGAGTATCACATTACAGACCTCTCTATAGAACTGAGTATCACGTTACAGACCTCTCTATAGAACTGAGTATCACGTTACAGACCTCTCTATAGAACTGAGTATCACGTTACAGACCTCTCTATAGAACTGAGTATCATGTTAGAGACCTCTCCATGGAACCGAGTATGAAGTTACACACCTCTCCATGGAACTAAGCATCACGTTACAGACCTCTCCATGGAACCGAATATCACGTTACAGACCTCTCCATGGAAATGAGTATCACGTTACAGACCTCTCCGTGGAACCGAGTATCATGTTACGGACCTCTACAGAACCGAGTATCACATTACAGACCTCTCTATAGAACTGAGTATCACGTTACAGACCCCTCTATAGAACTGAGTATCACGTTGCAGACCTCTCCATGGAACTAAGTATCACGTTACAGACCTCTCCATGGAACCGAGTATCACGTTACAGACCTCTCCATGGAAATGAGTATCACGTTACAGACCTCTCCGTGGAACCGAGTATCATGTTACGGACCTCTACAGAACCGAGTATCACATTACAGACCTCTCTATAGAACTGAGTATCACGTTACAGACCCCTCTATAGAACTGAGTATCACGTTGCAGACCTCTCCATGGAACTGAGTATCACGTTACAGACCTCTCCATAGAACTGAGTATCACGTTACAGACCTCTCCATAGAACTGAGTATCACGGTACATACCTCTCTATAGAACTGAGTATCACGCTACAGACCTCTCCATAGAACTGAGTATCACGGTACACACCCCTCCATAGAACTGAGTATCACGTTACAGACCTCTCCATAGAACTGATTATCACATTACAGACCTCTCCATAGAACTGAGTATCACGGTACAGACCTCTCCATAGAACTGAGTATCACGTTACAGACCTCTCTATAGAACTGAGTATCACGTTACAGACCTCTCCATGGAACCGAGTATCTCGTTACAGACCTCTCCATGGAACCGAGTATCATGTTGCGGATCTCTCCGTGGAACCGAGTATCATGTTACAGACCTCTCTATAGAACCGAGTGTCACGTTACAGACCTCGCTATAGAACTGAGTATCACGTTGCAGACCTCTCTATCCTTACCTTCCTCCAGGTTATGTTCACATACTGGTCTCCATCTGCCTGGCAGGGAATGACCAGCTCTCTGCCGACCTCCTGTCTGTACTCCTCCTGGGGGCTGACTGAGAACGTGGGGGGGTCCTGTAAAGGCAGGAAAAGGCTGTGGCAAAGTTTACAGAACCTGGTATTCCCTGGGGAACCTGCATCTGCCCAGCAGTAAGGGGCATCCCGCAGGAGATGAGGGTACAGTATAGCAGCACAGCGAGTTGTTAGTGAAGTGGGTAGCATCACTGTCGTCTGTACAGAAGACCTGCTTCTGAGTCTTGGTCTAATGCATTCTGAAATACCACAGCAAGGATATTCCTAAGAGTCCTAGTTACTCCGTGATCCATACCATATGAAGATGAACAGAGAGGGCTTGCCTGCAGGACTGTGGTGGTAGGATCCGATTGGCCCATCGTCCCATAGCTGTTATAGGGTGTACAGGCATACACTCCCAGTGCATTGTCATTGGCTGCAGCAATCAGGACAGCGCCCTCAGAGTCCAGTGTCCAGCCAGGGAACTGAGACAAGACGAAAGAGGATCTGAGCTCCTTGGGGCTCTTTCAGAATGCCGTGTGGCCCAACAGTAGAGCTACATACAGCCTCTGCTGAACAAGTGAGTCGAGGCAGTTATATTCTAACCCTAAAATGCTGCAGGGTCCTGTGAGGCGCACGGGTACTGACCAACTCCAAGTCCAGGGGCTCCCCGTCCTTAGTCCAGATCACATAAAGCAGTGGGGGTTCAGCTCGCACAGGGCACGGAATGCGCCCCCCCATTCCAGTGGGGAGGTAGGTCTCCCTGGGCATCCGCAGTGCCTGTGCAGGATCTAAAAAGGGACGGGAAGAGAAGCGTGGCCACACTGATGGAAGACTGTGTCCCTAAGGCAACTCTGTCTTTGTGCGAGAGCGGCATTGCTGGTACGCGCTGCAGAATAAAGCTGTGAGTGGCCTCCTGAAGCACTCGCCTCCAGTGACATTCCTTTTCTGTTATTATGTTCATTATTATTCATTCATAGTTAATTGTGTTATTAATGTTTTTTTCTATTTAATACCTACTACGTTACAGAGAGTAGATATTGTCTCTCCCTGCCTTAATGCTGACATTTTCCCAAGCAGACATCTTTTTTTGTTGATCGTAGTACAATTTTAAAGTTGTGTTGTAAAGCTCGGGGAATTGCTCCGCAACATGAGCAGTGAGCTCCTCATCTGTCCTATTGCTACGTCGCCGTACGGTTTCAGCTCATGTCACAAACAGATTTTCTCTCATTGGCTGAACCACAGCAGCAAAGGAGAGAAAGTTCAATTTGGCTGAATTTTGAGCGCAGTGTCAAAACGGAAAATCTGAGCAGAACATCGCTCAAGGTGGTGTGAATTGAGGTGGCAATTCGACGCTCAGCTCCCCATAGACAGTGATGGAAGGGCACTGCTTACTGGTCATCATGTGAAAGCTCCCTAACAATGCAGAACAGCATGCAAGGACACAGCCCTTCCTTACGCTTCACAGTGAGGTAGGCGGAAGCAGTGGGTGCTGTCAGCAGTCCGTTGGTTGGCATGCAAGTGTAGTTCCCAGCATCCTCAGCGAGGAGGTTATGTATTAGGAGGGTTCCATCCACCAAGATCTTCACACGTGACTTGAGAGAGCTGATGACACAACAGAACACAGATGTGCACAATTCAGTTTTCCCTTATGCTCATGTCACTTCTGTATAGGTCTGTTTCTGGTTTGGCTCATCTTGTTTCCTTTTCCCCCTGTATCTCCTATGTTGCCCTAATCCCTAGTGTATGATTATTACCTTCAACTGTTCCTTGTTACCCAAATCCCTAGTGTTTGGTTGATTTAGTAATAGCCCACACCCATATTTGTGCATTTCCCTTGCTGCTCAGTCGGTTGTTGCATTAGTTCTGTTTGCTGTAAGTGCTGTGCATTTAATTCCTGTGTGTTCCCTGTATATGCTACAACTGTTCCGGCATGTTTCTTGCCTGTGGTCCCTGTAATTTATGGTGTTAGTTTTTCCCCGTGTTTAGTTAAGCCTGTTCAGTTCTAGTTTTATTTCCTGGTTTTGTTTTGAGCCCTCGTTGTCCCTTTGTTTCTAGTTAGTTTGTCATTTCCAATAATACTCCTTGTCTGTAAGCCACTCTGTGCATTGTTCCTTCCATCTTGCTCCACCATAACACATGGTCACTCATTTCCCAGTGACTCATGGTCAAACAGCACCAGTCAACATATGCTGAGCTCATTATCACTCCTTTCCAAGTGATTCATGGTCAAAGAGCACCAGTCCTTCCTGTGCACTGAGCTCCTAATCACTCGTTCCCCAGTGAGTCATGGTCAAGTGGCAAGTCATGACCACTAGGTCCCTTGAGAGCTGCAGTCAAACAGCAGTGAAGCTTCCTCCAAGCTGAGGCCTTCAGGGTCGCACACAGTACTCACTCAACGTGGTAGACGTTCACATCCTGCTTCAGCCATACGTAGGTCATGTTGGGGGGGTCGGCTTCTGCTTGGCACTGCAGCAATGCATCCTGGGACATGTTAAGAGCTGTGTCCTCAGGTGGAGTTATGATGACTGGGGGACCTGTTTTGGCATTAGGAATCATTTAAATTTTTGTTCCTACATATAAACATACATGCAGTACTGTACAAATGGTGTTCACTGTCAAAAAAAATATGTTGGTGTAAAAGTATGATCTTATGTCTGTCAAAATGTCATCTTAACCATTTCAAAACCTCTTTGAAAGTCACCCCAGTATTGGCAGTGACCAATACACCCATGATTTTTTAACCTTATTTGGTTAATCATTATTTGTGTTATTTTAGTTAATTAAGTGAGCTGGTGGTGAAATTCACCAAACACACGAAATGGCTGGTATGCCCCTGAGGAGAGGTTTAGGAAATGAAGTGGTGTTCTTCTAGTCATCCAACAAGGTATCAGTAGCTTTTTGGAGAACGGAAGAATTTTTGGTCTTTTTCTGTTCATTTATTGTAATATTAAATTGTGTTTTTTTCTGAGCAAATCTATCCACCCATCCCATCCAGGATCTCCCCTGCATTTTTCCCTGAATGTCCTGAATTGACTTGCCTGGTTGTGGAACAAGAACGGATAGACTCTGTTACATCTGAAAATGGCATTTCCACCATATGACCACTAGATGGCATTTCTGAGCTTGTTGAGTATTGGGGAGCTGCGGGCCTGCTTAATGCACGTGACTCACGCACGGGGACAGTGAAATGCATGGGGATCAGTGGCAGTCACAGCTATCCCAGCCCAGCCCAGTTACCTTTGACCCTCAGGTGCGTGGAGTGGCTCAGCTGACCCTCGCTGTTGGCCAAAATGCAGGTGTACTCCCCAGCCATGGCCCGGGACACAGCCCCGAAAGACAAGGTTCCATTGGACACCTGGGAGGGCGTGTGAGGATTAGCCAATTACAGACTGAACTACTAAGACATGTGTAAATAACCCACAGAAACTCTGGTTATATTTAAAACACGAGGATTGTTGTAACAGCACTACTGAAGATTCAGTATTTTTACAATTTTTTAATCCAAGTATATAGAACTGCAGGAAATGATATGATATAATAATAAACACATACATGTGGTGATAGTGTCAGATAGAGTAATTCCAAATATGGATGTCTTTTACGTGTCCGATGTCACGTCATTCCGTGGTCACATGTCTCCTCACATTAAAAGGTGCTTCCTGTGCTGCGCTTCCTTCAGCTGCCGTGTGGCTTTTCCTCCAGGTGACAGCTGGGGTGGGGTTGCCATGGCCGCTGCAAGCGAGGGACAGCCAATCGCCCTGCAGGACCTCCAGGGAGGGGGGTGGAGTCTTCATGAACACGGGCGGAGCTGCAGCGGATGGGAAAAGCCATGTTTTCACTGCGTTAAACTCTATGTGCTGACATCGACACCCTTTGTTGATGTATTTGAAACAAGGTGATAAATGTTACCTTGTTCTGAATGTATCTATTTAGTTTTTTTCCTGTTAAAAGAACACCTCCATAAAATAAAGTAAAGCACTCACTAGTTAATAGTGCGAACATGTACTATGAAAACAGAAGTGTTAATCTGGTATGTGTTCATAATGAAAATCAGAGTGTTAAGCTAGAATATGTTCAGGTTGAAAATGTTATTGTTAACGCTGGTATGTGTTGAAAAACGCTGAAAAAGGGAGTATTAACCTGGAATTTGTTTAGATTGAAAATTAGAGTATTAGCCCAGAACTTGTTCAGGCTGAAAATGAGAGTGGCAATCCATAATGTGTTCAGAGACTGAAAGTATTAACCTGGAATGTGTTCAGGCTTAAAATGAGAGCATTAGTCAGTTAAATATTCAGGCTGAAAAGTAGTGTGTGTGTGGATTATGTTTATATTACATTGTGGGGACCAAAACCTGTTATTTTGATGTTGTGGGGACCATTTTTCATGTCCTCACAAAAATCTGTGAATGCGATCAGAAAACTACAAATGGTAAAATTCTTGTATTTTATTTGGTTACTTATGGGTAATGTTAGGACTAGGTAGGGGTTAAGGTTAAGGTCATGTTGGGATTAGAGTTTTCCCCATAGAAATGAATGGTCCCCACAAGATATAAATTTCAAACGGGTGTGTGTTCAGTATAGCTTTACCATTGCTTCTACAATGAGATTTGCTGGTGTCTGCATCCAGTTCAGTAACTAAAGGTGAGTCACATTATATCACTGGCATCTAGTTGAAACATTATCCACGACCTCAACAGTGTTTAAAGTAGAAAGTACTTATCTGCATGTTTGGATTTGTGCGTGTACCAGGGCACAAGGTCCAAACCCAATAACTCTATGATTGCTATGGATACTAAAGCTGTAAGAACCCTGACATTATTATGAAGACTGGAGCTATTTGAAACCTGGTGTTACTATGAAAATAGCAAAGCTGCCAGACCCCTGATACTGAAGTTGAGTGAAACCTGATGTTTTTAGAAATACCAAAGCTGACAGAATCCTGACATTACTGTGAACACTGTGAAGCTGATATATTTTTATAATATGATTTGGATTTACTCTATAGCCCTGAAGCTATTACCTGCCACAGACAGGAAGATCCAGGAGCCATTGCGAGAGTCCTCTGCAAGTCTGTCCAGGTGCAGGATTCGGCACTCATACCAGCCCTCGTCCTGTAAGCGAAGATGGTCCACCCTCAGAGAGTTCAAATGGGTCAGGGAAGCACGACCTGAACAGCCACAAAAACATCAAAAGAAACATTTAAGGTGTCATGTAGCGCAGAGAAACATTTAGGGGTCATCTGGCGCAAGGAAACATTTAGGGGTCATCTGGCGCAGAGAAACATTTAGGGGTCATCTGGCGCAGAGAAACATTTAGGGGTCATCTGGCGCAAGGAAACATTTAGGGGTCATCTGGCGCAGAGAAACATTTAGGGGTCATCTGGCGCAGAGAAACATTTAGGGGTCATCTGGTACAGAGAAACATTTAGGGGTCATCTGGCGCAGAGAAACATTTAGGGGTCATCTGGCGCAGAGAATCATTTAGGGATCATCTGGCGCAGGGAAACATTTAGGGATCATCTGGCGCAGGGAAACATTTAGGGGTCATCTGGCGCAGAGAAACATTCAGGGGTCATCTGGCGCAGAGAAACATTTAGGGGTCATCTGGCGCGGGGAAACATTTAGGGGTCATCTGGCGCGGAGAAACATTTAGGGGTCATCTGCCGCAGAGAAACATTTAGGGGTCATCTGGCGCAGTGAAACATTTAGCGGTCATCTGGCGCAGAGAATCATTTAGGGATCATCTGGCACAGGGAAACATTTAGGGATCATCTGGCACAGAGAAACATTTAGGGATCATCTGGCACAGAGAAACATATAAGAGGTCATCTGGCACAGAGAAACATTTAGGGGTCATCTGGCACAGAGAAACATTTAGGGGTCATCTGGCACAGAGAAACATCTAAGAGGTCATCTGGCACAGAGAAACATTTAGGGATCATCTGGCACAGAGAAACATCTAAGAGGTCATCTGGCGCAGAGAAACATTTAGGGTCATCTGGCACAGAGAAACATCTAAGAGGTCATCTGGCACAGAGAAACATTTAGGGGTCATCTGGCGCAGAGAAACATTTAGGGATCATCTGGCACAGAGAAACATCTAAGAGGTCATCTGGTGCAGAGAAACATTTAGGGATCATCTGGCACAGAGAAACATTTAGGGATCATCTGGTGCAGAGAAACATTTAGAGATCATCTGGCGCAGAGAAACATTTAGGGATTATCTGGTGCAGAGAAACATTTAGAGATCATCTGGCGCAGAGAAACATTTAGGGGTCATCTGGTGCAGAGAAACATTTAGGGGTTATCTATGATGCAGAGAGCTGACTGGAGATAAAGTACAGGAACTGAGTGCTGACATCCCCATGACGTAGATATAAATGAACTTACATCTGGGTGTAATTTTGGATATAAAGTGTCTTAAGTTTAGTACATAAGTTTTGGAGTCCTACAAACAAAGCAAAGTGTTCACCACATGCCCCAAGACTTTTCATGTTATCATATGAGCATTCGGAGAATTTGTTATCCAAAAACTTTGCAAAGGTACTTAAGCAATGGGACAGTATGACATAGTGACACGCACACATACTCACACGCACACTCCACCACAAACAAGCAGGGTGTGTTCTGTACTTTGAAATGTGATCGTCCTGTTGCCTGGTGACAGGGGTGCAGCGTTGACCTTCCCTTCCCGCTTTGCTTTCCGTCTAATCTACTCATAAAAAGGGCCTCTCCCCCCCGATAAGATGTGATGGCTCATGACTACGGCTTGACCTGGCCTGTCTGTCGCCCACACGCTTCATCACGGGACCAGGCTTGGAAGAAAAATCAACATCTTTCTGTCTGGGTGGAAATGAGGTCTTGCTGGACATGCACACACCATACAGAAGCTGATTCTCTGAAATTCAAACTCATCCCTGCTGGGTCATATAGCTGTGCGGTGGGCGGCAGCCAGCCTGCTTAAAAAGCGGATGCTTCCCCCCAGTGGCTTAGGACCCAGAGAAGATGGGTGTTTGGGTCAGATAACAGGTATTTGTCCTGCCACTGGGTGACGCCTATTCCTGTGTACCCTCCCAGTTCCTGTCTGCTCTCCCAGTTCCTGTGTGCCCTCCCAGTTCCTGTGTGCCCTCCCAGTTTCCCAAAGAGTCAGCACTGTAAACAAACACAACCACATTCACAGACACACACACACGATGTTGACCCTACAATGAAAGGGTCAACACAGCCACTACACACCCACACATACATAAGAATATTTTTAGATTAACTCTATTTAAAATCCAGACACTAATATTATCAATTGGACCTCACTTTAAGTAGGTAGGGGTAAGATCACTGCTCTCCAAAAGCAGGTTGCAATAATGCACAGTATTATTTATGATGTGAATACAAGTGTTTTAAATGGGCACAGAACTATCGGAGTGTGTAAAAGGGCACAGTGCCGTAGGAGGGTGTGAAAGGGCAGTGCAATTTGAGTGTGTAAAGGGGCACACTGCTGTAGGAGTGTGTAATGGGGAGTATGCACTCCAACACAGAGTGTATTCAGCATGTTCCTCTGAATCATAGTGCAAATGTGGAACACCTTCCCATAGGTTAGAACCCATTGTATTATGATCGCTCTTGCATGAGGCAACACTTTGAAAGCAGATTAGCCGGCATATGTTGGCTCAAGAGCTCTGGAAAGTTGATTGGCTGGCATTTTATGGCTGAAGAGACAACTGGCTGACATGTCCTGGTGGAAAAGCCCTGGAAAAGCTGGTTGGATGACACATACTGCCTGGAGATCCCTGGCAAAACTGATTGGCCTACACATGCTGGCGCAAGAGCTATGGCACACTTCATTGGCTGGTGCAGATTGTGTGTGTTTCTCAGGCGTTCTTGCATTGGCTCCCAGCTTGCATTACATCACTAATTTTGCCTGGGAGAATGCACCAGTATCCAGGGCAATTTGCATCGAATCAGATGATGCCTCACCTAGCCTGCCGTTACAGCAGTGGCGGCGGCGGCAGCCGGCCCTTCCCATTACCCAGGGAATATGAAATGTGTGTCTAATTTCAAACAGCACAAAGGCTCCTGACTCGTACAGCTCCCCTACACACATCTATTTCCTTAAAAGGAAAACGACGGTGACAAGCCAACCCCTCCCCCTCCCCCCACGATACCCTGCGTCCGCCACTTCTGATGCAACAGAATGCAAGACTGTGCAGCACTGCGCCTGGTGGTGCAGGCTGCTGGAGAGCAGTCTGGGTAACCCAGATCAGGGAATGTTGGCGCATCCGCAGCGCTCGGGCCTCCCGCAGCCTTTTCGGGAAGCTCCTTCGCCTCGACGTCTATCGAGAAATCAGCGCTTACCCAGCCAATCACGGAGCCAGCTTCTGCCCAACAGGACACCACAGCGGGGAGAGCCCTGAGCTCAGCTCACACAGAGCTGATGGAGCGAACGAGGCTGAGTTCAGGTTTAGATGAGGATTAGATGAGACTGGGGTGGGGTTTATATTGGGTATAAATTAGATAAGACTGAGTGGTGAGAGGTTAGCTCAGGTTTGAACTGCATGTGCATGTGAAGATGAAGACTTACCCTCATAGTCGGGGTGCACACGGGGTGCGTGGACCCCGAATTTGATGAGTATGGGAACATTGTATCCCTGCCGGAGCCATTCCACCACATGCAAGGGGGTGGAGCCCCCAGGGGACGGGCTCCAGCCAGAGGAAACATCACTGGTCAAACTGGGGACTCCAAGGTTGCATGCAAGGTCTGCCGCCCCAGACACCCTGGCATGAACCATGGCCTCTGTATCATGGGGGTATTCTGCGAATGGGGGGGGGGGGGTTCAGTCACAAGAACATCGAATAAATAAATCACAGCAGGCAAGAGTCAGACATGAAGCTGAAAATCAGGTCATTCAATATGTGGTGAAAAATTGTTACATTATTGATATGTAATTTTTACTGGGAGCCAAATGAACCAAATGGAAGGGAAAGTGATTAGTTGTCATTGTTGACACGCCATAGCACAAAACAATAAAATATGTCCCCTGCATTTAACCCACATCTGACATACAGGGGGCAGCTAATTCAGTGCTCAGGGAGCAGTGCTTGGGGGGCGGCACCGTGCTCAGGGAGCAGTGCTTGGGGGGCGGCACCATGCTCAGGGAGCAGTGCTTGGGGGGCGGCACCGTGCTCAGGGAGCAGTGCTTGGGGGGCGGCACCGTGCTCAGGGAGCAGTGCTTGGGGGGCGGCACCGTGCTCAGGGCACCTCAGGGATTCAGACCAGCAATCTTTCTATTACAAGTACACGTCCTTAACCCTGATGCCACCACAATTATTAGTATGAATACATCTAACATCTCTTAAAAGAACATCTTCATTAAACCTTTAATAGGTTTCAGACAAAACAAGTGGAACAACAAAAGGCAAACATGGGAGACAACAGAAAACAGAACTGGGAAATAGATGAGCATAGATGCATCGCACATGGGGATCATCACCCAACCTTCAGGTGTGTGGATGCTCTGGTCCTCCAGCAAGAGCTCAGCTGCTTGTTTCATACAAAAACAGTATCAGCTGTGTGCTGGTAAATATATTTCCCCGATGGCAGCCTGCCTACAGTAGCGATGCAGGAGGGGTGCAGCTGAGGCAGAACGAGGTCTCGACTCACCCAGGAGGTAGAGTGTGGCAGCCGCAGCCAGCCAGAGCAGCCATGTCCTTCCTGCTCTCATGTCCGCATCCGTCTGTCTCTGCTCACCAAGGGGGGGTCTAACGGCCGCCAATCGTGTTCCGGCTGCCAAATGGAGGAGGCTGGCCCTTCCTACAAATCTCACCTGTCAAAACAAGTACAAAGGTTTGTCTTTTACGAGCACGCAAAGTGCGCAGGTTCCAAAGGCTACATGCCACATCCATAGCCTTAACCTTAACGCTGGCTCAAGCCCACACCCAAGATTGCCTCATATCTCCCATTCCTGCCCATCCATCTTACAGATCGTCTGATGACCTGCCAGTCACCGTGACG
>JABFEB020000113.1:29954398-29965093 GCA_019775895.2 Stomatorhinus ivindoensis
GTACAGCTCGTACAACACATACAGCACAGCCAGCATGTACAGCACATACAGCACAGCCAGCACGTACAGCTCGTACAGCACATACAGCACAGCCAGCTCGTACAGCTCGTACAGCACATACTGCACAGCCAGCACGTACAGCTCGTACAACACATACAGCACAGCCAGCATGTACAGCTCGTACAGCACATACAGCACAGCCAGCTCGTACAGCACATACAGCACATACAGCACAGCCAGCTCGTACAGCACATACAGCACAGCCAGCTCGTACAGCACATACTGCACAGCCAGCACGTACAGCTCGTACAACACATACAGCACAGCCAGAATGTACAGCTCGTACAGCACATACAGCACAGCCAGCTTGTACAGCACAGCCAGCTTGTACAGCACATACAGCACAGCCAGCTTGTACAGCACAGCCAGCATGTACAGCTCGTACAGCACATACAGCACAGCCAGCACGTACAGCACAGCCAGCACATATGAAGTCCAAGAACCTAACCAAATAGCTATATGGAAAGGAGTACTGTGTTGAAACTGACCCGCTTCTTTTTTCCAGGGGAGGGGCTTGTCTGGCCTTCCATAATAGCTGTATTATTACAGTGGCAGTGTCAAAAATAATTAAAATCACACTGTTGCTTCAGTTCGATTCCATCTCCTCAGTGATCACTCAAGCCCCATGTCACTGCAGCCACATCTCCATCGTGGCCCCCACCCTCCGGGGGTGGGAGGGGGGGGGACTATACAGGTCATGCTTCCAAACGAACCCTTGATTAATTATTCTGAATGAGGTGCTAATGTGTGAGGTGGCACCCATTAAGTGGTTAGTCCTTTTGGGAAAGTGCTGATAGCAAAAACTCCAAATATATGGCCCCTTAACCCACCCCGGGTCAGTGACCAACATCAGATAATTCACTACAAATGTGTTTCTCCTTTAGTTAAGGTGAGACACTTATTCACTTAAGTAATTCACTTAATTATAGAGCATGGATCTGTAACAGAAAGCTCTTTAACTTATTAAAAGCATTTATTTATATTTGCATTTCTTTGATTTCTTGATTATATTGCTTTTTCATTTTAATTTCATATAACACAACACCACATATGCAATGTAGTACATAGCGTTTATTTATTTATCAGCTGTTTTTGTCCAAAGCAGCTTACAAGTGACCAAATAGCACATTACAAATAGATCACTGCCAGCCAAATAAAATCTAAGACTTTGCTATTTTTACTTTTTTATCATTATTATTAACATTGCTTCCCCTTACCGGGACAGAAAAAAATCTTCCCACAAGGTCAAAATAACAGGTTTTTATTACAATAATATAAGCATACCCAGACAGACACAATGACACACACACACACACACTTACTTAATATATATAAAAGTATAGCGCCGCTAGCTAACCCACTAAGCGGTAATGAGGGAGCTGTCAGGCGATCTCCTCTCACCTGACAAGGGACAGACGATTAACGTCTGTCACAGCTCTGTTCAGAAGGCCAGTCTACCAGTTTATGACTATAACATAACATGCTGCAGTGTGTGAGTGTCACCTTAACACCCTCCAGTGTGCCTAACCCCCCCACGCGTAAGCTTGTGTAAGGCTAAAAACATAACTCTCACCCTGGGCAATTTAAAAACAAAACACATGTAGATGTGTAGAACTTCAAAACAGCATATTTAACAGGGCTAAATTTAATCCGTTATACATATAAGTTAAGAGATAAGATATATTTTGATGACCCCAGGGGGAAATTCGTTTGCGTAGAGCAGCAGAAAGACACACAAACATACTGTATACACAGACTGGGTGTTTCTATCTTTTGTGTTGACCATATATACCGAAAAATGGTCCCTACAACGTCAGTCAAAATAACATTTAATTAATCACATCGTGGGGACATTTGCGCACCTACTACATTATATATGTGTGTATGTATGTGTGTGTGTGTGTATATATATATTTTTTTTTTCCTGATTGTAATGTAATGTAGTAATGCAGTACTCTTCCTATTAATGATGTGTAACCAATGGACAGATCCCAATAAACGTTTGCTATACTTTGTAAAATGTATATCGGGGGTGTATAAATTCTTTAATCACGCTCTCCCTGTTCCGGGACGTGTCACCATTTCCACCAGAGCGCGTCTAACACAAGTGCATCAGCACCCTGGTTACGTCTCGCCGTTTAACCACTTGCTGACTAGCTGGTGCCTGTCACTGTCCGTCCGGCCGGCCGAGGAGCGCAGGGGGTCCCACTCCTTACCACGGAGCCGTCGTACACGCAGCCCGGCTGCAGCATGACGCCCGGCTCCCCCGCACCGGAGCATAGCGCACAAACGGCCAGGTTTCATCTGCTGACCCTGCCTGCTTTCTCAACTCCTTGATCGCTCAGCTTGCTCCTCTTTCTGCATACGGATCGTTTAAATCAGAAGCGACTCCGGATTTCTTCCCACACCGAAGCGCCCCGAGATTTACCTGCCAAGCTGTGCATTTCCTTACGGCAGTTTTAAGAGGCACTGATGGGAGAAACCTGAGCCCCGCTTGCGCGGGAGCGCCTCGCAGCCTCCGTGTCTCAGTGTCCTGGACAGCGGCAAGGACAGGTGGCTCCGTCCACTTGTCACCAAACCGCGCATTTTGGGAGACCGCAACCGCAAGGCGACCGCAAAGCACACGGACCTAGGAGGCGGACATGGGTGAGTGATCGCAACCCGGCGCGCTTGGCTCAAAACCAGCGACAGATCACTCATGCGGGGCATGAGCAGCGCAACTGGTTTCACGTCGTAGAGACCAGCTGCCCATTGCTTACCCGCAAATGTCCAAAAAGAGACGAACAAAGTTGCCTTTTATTATCGGAATTGAGTGTGCGTAGTATTTTTCACTGAGGATGAATTGATGCACCGAAAGACTCCAAAACCTCATTACGGTTACTGATCTGCAAGTGCCTCTGTTCCAGGGACTTACAGTGGATTGCATTAGTTATGTCAGTATGTATTCGCGGCAGTGGAACTGAAATATTGTGGCTCTTTCCTTTTAGTTCGTCTGCGTAATTCGTGTATTTTGAGGCATATGGAAAGATCACTGCAAAGGTTAAAAATCAACTTCGAAGTTTGCAACTGGCTAATTTATTCTGAAGAAGGTGGTTATTCTGGTTTATATTCAGCTCATTCCCAATAAGACAGAGCCGTAGGCAGTGAGTATTGAGAGGATTAGTATATCTTATGCAATCCCATTCTTTTTGCATCCCCAACATAGGCGGACATTGCCGTCTCTGTCAAGATTGAACAAAAGCGATGACAGATTGCAGCGCTCCTGTTTACCGGTTTGTAACTTGGCCGGCTCCGGCTCGGGCTCGGGCTCCGGCTCGCAGCCAAGCCCATTAATCACAGCCCGTTTCCACTGACAACTTACAGTAGTTATATAAGACCTGAGCTGTTCGAGAAGCCCGATCAAGCTCCCGAAACGGGCCGGGCTTCGATAGTGATGGAAGGCATATTAACACGATTGATCGGTGATGTTAATTCACGGCCAGCGTGAAATTATTAACGCATCCATGCTTTATCATGGCTCGGCGTGTCACGCTGCTTGAAGTGCGCTAGTGAAAATAACCTTGTATTTCCTGGAGGATCAACTAAACCACCTGCTTAATTATTCAGGTACATCAATGGAGGTTTTATGATATACATAGGCTATTGATCGAAATAAGCAAGTAAATGAACATAAAACCGCGCTGATATAAAATCATATTAATGTTCAAGGAGGAAAAGTTGTAATAGAACTGTTAGAGACATCACAGTGTTCCCCAACATCGTAATATCCTCCAGTTCCCCGATAAGGGTTCATCTGGATATTTATTAACGCCTCAAATGACAGTAAATGCGATGAGTCCGTATTCTGGGCTAGAATCCGGGCATGGGAGCTAACTAAAATTACTTTACTTTAAATGTTTGTTTCACTTCTAAAAGTTTGCTTTCTAAAAAGGAGGATTACTTGCACTACTTGAAAATATGCGTTGTGTACTGTGTGAAGGTTTTATATGGCAATGCCCCAGAAATGGCGAAATACTTGATGCACACTGAGGTACTTCGTGTTCACTGTGTTGGATGACGGTGAATGCCTCAACATGAATGTAGGCACGGCAAGCTGGCGGATTGGTAACAGAGTGGATGCATTTCGAGCGCTGCTTGGAAATGGATTTTACTTCGCCTTGCCAAGGATCTGAGTTAAGCGCTCAGCTGAGCGGTAAAGCGTGAAGCAAAATGGACTAGCGGGAATATTCAGTGGGGCTTATGTTTGACCCTTGAAACCCATATAGCGCAAAATTCATGCAGCAAGCGGTGTATTTCTGACATATGTGGACTAAAGCCTGGCAGCAGGCACTGCCCGTAGCCCTTGGCAGACACTGGTCCTTCTCCTCAGCCAAACGGCTGACGGCTGAAGCTTCAGAAATGCATTTGTGATTCAGTGGTTTCTCCGGGTAGGTCCTCAGCAGCTCTCTGACGCCTCGTAAACGTGCTGCTCCTCCGCCGTTCCGGCACTTTCCCACATAGGTACCAGTTTGTATTCTCACATATGCGTTTATTTTTTCGCCCTCTGTTCACTTGACGCAGTTGTCTGGCAAGAAGACTATCCACGTATAGCAGAGAAATGCCGCTTCACGGAAACCGTACATAGCATCATTCATGCAAACCAGAATAACTGCAAACCCGGCTCTTCGGTCAAGCACACAACATCCCACCTCTTTCAGACTGTAAATCTTTACTCTGAACTACAGTACAAGCTCTGGCACTCTCTGTCCAACTAGAGGTAAATAAAAAGAAACATTTATAATCTAACCAGATGACAATTTTAAATGGATATTTTGTTTTGTGAATAATCTATTTGTGCGTAAACAGCCTGTGGTGTCTGCATTTAAGTTGTCATTATTATCAGCAGGATGATGACCAAGAGCGGCCAATATTCTGTGTACGTACAGTATTTTATACTGTCGTACATTTCTGCCAGCAGATTCTTGCTGACAGGAAATTTAGTCCCCATAACCTACAAGATTTATGATTCAGGCACAGAAAGCTGGAGGAGATCACTGCCTCACTGTCTTTTGCCTCACTGTACTGAGGGATCCCTTTGCCAACCTCCGTACTCACACTGTCAGAAAAAGAGAGTACCAGTCTGTGCCTTTGCTTGTCACTGCGGCTGTACCCTCAAGAGTCTGCCAACTGTAAGCTGTTGGTAAATGTACATTTTAAGAAATGGACTATGAGGAACATTCTTGTACCTTTAATGTTGTTTAACTTTGGGGATGTTCCTCAGAGTCCATTTATGTACTTTAAATTAGACTAAAAGGTACATTTACCTATAGCTAGAGTACAATTGGCTAGACCCTTGAAAGTACAGCCCCAGTAACAAGCAAAGGTACAAATTGGAACACTTTCTGCTGACAGTGCAGAGCCCTGATAGTCATTGGTCTCTCAGAGGCAGCCTCTGTCCTCACAGACCCTGATAATCATTGTCTCTCAGAGGCAGCCTCTGTCCTCACAGACCTTGATAATCATGGTCTCTCAGAGGCAGCCTCTGTCCTCACAGACGCTGATAATCATTGTCTCTCAGAGGCAGCCTCTGTCCTCACAGACCCTGATAATCACGGTCTCTCAGAGGCAACCTCTGTCCTCACAGACCCTGTAAATCATGGTCTCTCAGAGGCAACTTCTGTCCTCACAGACCCTGATAATCACGGTCTCTCAGAGGCAGCCTCTGTTATCACAGACCCTGATAATCACGGTCTCTCAGAGGCAGCCTCTGTCATCACAATCACACGTTCCTAGTTAATGCAGCACAGATGGGAGATGGTAACATTTCTTTCTTCCTAGCTCTTCTGGAGTGACATTTCAGGCTATTTTGATTTAAAAACTGCAGGATTTAAAGAAATGGGTTTTAAGTGCACAAAAAGCACCTCATTTCAATATAGTGGTCCCCGTGACCAGCTAATCTCACATTTTTAAATTGCAGTTCAGCTTCACTAATATGCTCATATCGGACAGTTTTATGTATGAAAAGAATAATTTGAATCCGCAAGTCTTAAAGGAGAACTGTGAGCCAGGTCTGATGTAGAAGTGTGATTGTATAATCATCATCAAACACTCCATCCTCAGTTATGGAGGTAGATGATTTTCAGCAATGAAGCTTGTCCTTTACGCACCGCTTGTGCTGGTGAGTAGTTGGGGGAATCTAAATGGAGGCCTCCTTGGCCTCCAGCTGACACCAGCAGAGGGTGTAATGGTAAAGCTGGCTTGTAAGGGAGAGGATTCAGCCCTTGGGGGCCAAAAGCACAAGTGGATACACGATGTCAAGGTACACTGTACGAGCGACTGATCACGATGTGAAGACTCTGAGGCTGGTGTGACACTTTAAGCTCATAGCATTATGACAGAACAGAAAGCCCTCGTCATCGTTCAGTGAGTAGCTCCCACGGAATTCTAGCCTTTGCATATTTGATCTTCGCCTCCCATGTGAGGTACACACAGGTGAGAGTGAAGTTTAGAGTCGCAGTTTAGGGTTAGCCATTTATCCAGAACATCTGCAGCAGCTGAGGCTAAAGGCTTTGCTGAAGGGCCCTACAGTGATATGATCACTCTGCCAGTCACAGGATTTGAACTGGAAACCTTCTGATCACAGAGTCGCACTTGCCTGTATGTGCCTAATCTCCGCTGCTCCAATTACAGTGTAAGTAACACTTTTGGTCACTGTGTGGTACAGTAGTTGTCCTGATTATTTGCTGGACAATGGCGTTTTCGATGAAGGATATTGAGTCTACAAAAACTAAAGTAGTACTACTCAGAAATGCAGAAAAACCCTTTATGTCAACCTACACCATCCCTCAACCCCTCTCTTCAAATATAATCCAGTAAAAATAAATACAGACACGTGTATGTGCACATGTTCGCCCACTAACTGAATCACCCTATTATACAGGCTAAATGCCTTATATATTTTTAGCAAATAAGCATATTTGCATATTGCTTAATGTCAATGAATATCTCCTCCGTGATTGCTTTGGGGAGCTATACGTTTTATAGACCGTATATTTAAAACTGAAAGCCACAATTAACATCTTGAGTTCAGGAAATAGTGCGGGCCCAATGAATCACACTGTTCCACAAAATAGCGTCTTTTCCGTTTCAAATCGGTTGCTGATTAAATTAAACGTGTCTGTGTTAATGACAAGCTGCATTAAATTGGGCTTTTTTCCTCTTCGCCCGCCGCTGAAAAAGCTGACTGTTTGGAAATTAAGTCATTTCATTCGTTTTCATGGCTCCATGATAGTGAAGCCTAAATGATTAATATTACTAAATCTTACTACGAAAGTGCATGGGAAAGAGCAATGATAAGAGAAAAATAGTAAGTGTGCAGACACCTCCTACCGGCACCCCCGCCGGTGTTCTGACGAGTTGAGCTTCCTACCGAGACGTACTATGGAGCCTTTTTGCGCATGTGCAGTTTCACCGATTGGGGGTTACGGTTAGGTTTTAGGGGTTTGGATTGGGGTTAGAGTAAGGAGTTTAGGGGTATGGGAGGATTAGGGTTAGGGCTATCGATTAGCACCACGGTAGCCTAACTCGAGGGAGCACCGGCTTGAGCCGCCGTTTCACTTGACGAGCTCCGATTGCCGTCTGCATTGGTTTTAAATGTCATCTTTGATCGTTTGGTTTTAGTCCGTAACCCCCTTCCCCTCCACTTTCCAATAGCCCGGGTTTGAGCTCCGTCCCGGGACCCTGGAGGGCACCTTGCTGCCGCCAGTGATAAGGCTGGCTTTACTCTGAGTGCCTTTGAACAGTTAAATAAATAACACTAAATTCATGTCGGCTTACTTATTTTCTCTTTACTTAGCAGAAACTCCTGGATAACGGTGCGCTTTCGGAGTATAATTATGTCTTTTCGCGCTCTGCGTATCGCATTAACCTTGCAGGAGAGTTCCATAAGTTTGTGTAAATTCCCTTTTTCAAAATGAAATCGGTGGCATAAAAAGTGATGTGACCGCTAGTACCATTTGACTTTTTAGTTGTTTACAAAAAAAGAAGAAACTACTTCAAAAAGTTTAATTTCAGCTCTATCGGCTATCAAAAGGGAGGGCGTCGCAGTGTGAAAGATGCGATTGAAAGGTGCGGGGGGCAGAGATGGATCACGAATGAATGGGTGTCACGATGAAAAATAATTATCCGTTAGTTAGGCTGCGCATAATAAATCATCAACACCCAAAAGTGTAGGATCATCAGTCATTTGCAAACATGAATTATAAAAGTACTATCCTTGTTTTTGAAATGCAATTAAAAAAGAACGTTACGGTTGTGCTGCTTTGTCTCTTAATGAAAATATATTCACACATTAACAAACAAACGTCAATGTATTGTCCTTGTGGGGTGGGGTGAGGTGCCACGCATATAGAGAGTTACTCCTGTTGGTGTAAAGGTCGGGCACATCAGGTACTGTGGGCTCCCAAACAGCTTGATCAGTAAACACCATATAGGGTTGGTGTGCAGAACTACATTGGGGGGGGGGGGTGTGCGACTGATTCACTGGACATGCATGGAGTATGTTGGGGTCACCATGCAAATCATTCACTAGACAGTGTGCATGGTGTGTTAGGGTTAATGTGTGAAGGGTTCATTGGACAGTCTGTGGAGTGTGTTAGGGACTGTTTATGCAGTGTTTTCAGTTTACTGCAGTTCCATGGTGGGTTTCTGTTAGAAGCTGTTTGTATTCACCTTCTGCTAGGGGCTTTCAAATATCGTGCATGATAATTGCTGGCATTCGGCCTGCTTTTGCCAATACTTTAATTTAATAACATTTAATATGAAGGAAAAAGAATGGAAATGAGCATTTAGAAAGATGAATCGAAATGAGGGATGAGGCCAGTGTTTGTTTTGGGTGACGGCAGGGACAGGCTCACTGTCACCGTGCCCGCTGCCATCATCCTGATGTTCAGCTGCGTTAAATTAGATGTGGGAGTAATTGAAGCAATAGACTGAAGCACCCTATTGATTGTTCATTCCACTCGCCTCTGTCTCCTGCCCATATGATGCATTCTCGTGTAAGTTTAGCCAAGTTCTCCACCTCAGAAGGTAGAATATGCTTTCTGACCTGGTTCCACTCCCCCCAACCTGGCCAGAAATGCTGATGTCACCCAGCAGCTCTACTATCTCCCCATTTTTGGCTTCCTATGGTCTTCACATAGCACAGGTTTAGGTTTAATTGATTTTCTTGTTCACTTTTGCCTGCTTTGAGATGATGTCACACACGATGAACTTTAATACTGCCCTACAATGCTTGAGCCACAGGGCTCCGGGCCATTTGGAATGTTGAACTTTCGTGAAGGTTTGGTGTCTTCTGTACCTGCTTCTGCACATCTCAAGCTGGAGATTTGCATACCTGCCGAGGGCTGGCTGTAGGCAGAGGCGTGGCCCGCGTCAGCCTCCTTCATATGAGGGGGTGCGCACACACACAAGGAGCCTCACGCAGTAGCCAGACTGCTACCGTCTGCTTGTCTTTGAATGCAGGTCTTTATGCTGATTGCGCTGCTGATAATTGATAATGGCAGGGTGAAACTAAGTCAGTGATCCTTGCCGAAACCTCCAATTGATTCCCATTTCATCCTGACACGGCCGTACGTGGGTCTGCAGCAGGGGCCGTAGCAGGGGCCCGTAGCAGGGGCCAACACCGGCTTGCTCAATTGGACCCAGACAAAATCTCACCACCAAATTACACCTCTTAAATTTAGATACCTATGCACCATTTCTCCATTTCGCTCACAATGTCTGACTGAGGCCGCTGATAAGTCTGCATTCTGCTTTTCCCCATAATAGGGAAAAACACACCTGTTAATAAAGGAGGAGGATAATGAAATTTTGAAAATGTTGGGATGAAGGTGTCCCGTAGAGGAAACATGCTCCATCAATTTCTATATTCAACAGAGGAATGCGAACAGACAGCACCTAGAGCAAAAATGCTCATTCCACTCTGTGCTAATCATTCCCTACATCTGCTGGCAACTCCCCAAAAAATAAAATGACCTGAAAGTACCTATTATGGCGCAAAACACTACAAATGAGGCAATACATCACCAGGATCGTGAATCAGTGTAATGCACCACCCGGGAGCAAACACCAGTGTAATGCACCACCCGGGAACAAACACCAGTGTAATGTACCACCAGGGAGTAAACACCAGTGTAATGTACCACCAGGGAACAAACACCAGTGTAATGCACCACCCGGGAGCAAACACCAGTGTAATGTACCACCCGGGAGCAAACACCAGTGTAATGTACCACCCGGGAGCAAACACCAGTGTAATGTACCACACGGGAGCAAACACCAGTGTAATATACTACCCGGGAGCAAACACCAGTGTAATGCACCACCTGGGAGCAAACACCAGTGTAATGTACCACCAGGGAGCAAACACCAGTGTAATGTACCACCAGGGAGCAAACACCAGTGTAATATACTACCCGGGAGCAAACACCAGTGTAATGCACCACCCGGGAGCAAACACCAGTGTAATGTACCACCAGGGAGTAAACACCAGTGTAATGTACCACCCGGGAGCAAACACCAGTGTAATGTACCACCCGGGAGCAAACACCAGTGTAATGCACCACCCGGGAGCAAACACCAGTGTAATGTACCACC
>JABFEB020000113.1:29965193-29977936 GCA_019775895.2 Stomatorhinus ivindoensis
CAGTGTAATGCACCACCCGGGAGCAAACACCAGTGTAATGTACCACCAGGGAGTAAACACCAGTGTAATGTACCACCAGGGAGTAAACACCAGTGTAATGTACCACCAGGGAGTAAACACCAGTGTAATGTACCACCAGGGAGCAAACACCAGTGTAATGTACTACCCGGGAACAAACACCAGTGTAATGCACCACCAGGAAAATGAGTGAGTTTAACACAACACTAGGAATGTTAGTCAGTTTAAGACACGACCAGAAAAGTGAGTCATTTCAATACACCACTAGAAACATGAGTCTATGTAATTCACCACAGGAACATGAGTCAGTGCAATACACCACCAGGAAGGGGAATCATTTTAATACACCACCAGGGTATTAAAGTTTAACACAACATGAGGTACATGTTGTTTTGCTGATTTCACCTGCAACTATACAATCTCTTTCCTTCTTACTACAGGGTCTTTGCACGGGGGCTGGAGCCTCCTGTACTTCCTTCTCCAAACCACCACACTTGTTCTCCTGGGCCAGGGAGAGAAGGCTTGCCCGCCGACTTGCCGCTGTGAAGGGAAAATCGTCTACTGCGAATCTGCAGCACTTCTGGACATCCCAGAGAACATCTCAGTTGGCTGCCAAGGCCTGTCGCTGCGTTACAACAAAATGACAGCCCTCCAACCTTTCCAGTTTTCACATCTCAACCAGCTCCTCTGGCTCTACTTGGACCATAATGAAATCGAAATTGTGGACGGCCGCGCCTTCCAGGGCGTGCGGCGCCTCAAGGAAGTCATCCTGAGCTCCAACAAGATCACACTGCTGCACAACGACACCTTCCAGGCCGTGCCCAACCTGCGCAACCTGGACTTGTCCTACAACAAGCTGCAGGAGCTGCAGCCAGGCCAGTTCCAGGGGCTGCGCAAGTTACAGATCCTGCACCTGCGCTCCAACAGCCTCACAGGTATCCCCATCCGCGCATTCCTGGAGTGCCGTAGTCTGGAGTTCTTGGACTTGGGCTACAACCGTCTTCGCAGCCTCACACGCACTACCTTCCTGGGGCTTCTCAAGCTGGCTGAGCTGCATCTGGAGCACAACCAATTCTCCAGGATCAACTTTTTCCTCTTTCCACGGCTTCTCAACCTGCGGGCTCTGTACCTGCAGTGGAACCGCATTCGTGTTGTTAGTCAAGGTTTACCTTGGACCTGGCACACTCTGCAGAAGCTTGACCTTTCAGGGAACGAGATCCAGACTCTGGACCCAGCTGTTTTTCAGTGCCTGCCCAACCTGCAGATTCTCAATCTGGAATCTAACAAGCTCAGCAACGTGTCCCGTGACGCCGTGGATGCCTGGATCTCCCTGACTGCCATAAGCCTGGCTGGCAACGTGTGGGACTGTGGTCCTGGCCTTTGCCCCCTAGTGGCCTGGCTGCGTAACTTCAGGGGTACTAAGGACACGACGATGATATGCAGCAGCCCCAAGTTTCTCCAGGGAGAAAAGGTCATGGAGGCCATGAGGAACTTCACGGAATGCGAAGAGGCTCCTACAGAAGAGATGACTTTTCCTTCGCCAACATACTCGCTAGATGAACTCGATACAAGTGCTGCAGCTCCCCCTCCCATTGCCTGGGCCCCGCCCCCATCCCTTCGACCCTGGCTGCTTCCCCATGTCACACTTCCCGGCCCGGTTGAGGGAGATCCCAGGAAACCAGCAGCCACGACGCCAGCAACCACAGACAGCCACTCCTTCACAGCCATTCCCCAGTTGGAGCACATGTCCCTGCACAAGGTGGTAGTGGGCGGTGTGGCCCTTTTCCTGTCCGTGTGCTTCATCCTGCTCGTCATCTATGTGACGTGGAAGCGCTATCCGAGATCCTCAAGGCAACTGCAGCAGCACCCGCTGGGTCACAGGCGGCGGAAAAAGGTCCGTGAGCCAGAACAAGACCTCGGCTCCCAGCTCCAGGAATACTACATGACCTATGACCCCTCGCACCCCGAGGCCTTAGATGTGCTTGTTAACGGGGCCACAGCCTGTACGTGCACCATCTCTGGGTCCAGGGAATGTGAGGTAAGAAAGGACACTTTTCAGATGCTGAAGCTAAAGGTCATTGGCTCATTAGGAATGTGATATAAGGAAAAGTGATAAGGCACCATTGGTTTTTCTCTTGTTTACCATAAACCTTTGCAGGGCTTGACCTGAGCACTTAGTACGACAAGTGTCATTGCTTGCAGAATTTCAGAATAGTATCTTAGATATGGTTCTTATTCTGCTGGTGACTGAACAGGGCTCAGAAATGAGCTGCATCCACACTGCATTCACAAATCAGAATGGCAGGGATGGTGTTTTTGGCAGGAGGTGCTAGGAGCAGGAGTATGTTACAGTGTGTAGTCTGCCAGTATATGGCGATTAAACTGAAAGTCCTGTATGTGGGGCCCTCAGGTTTGGGAAGTGAAAACCCACAAAGTGGGTGTGAAGTTTGTATGTTGATCCCATGTCACAAGGGTTTCCCACGAAAACCTCCCACATTGAGTGAGTGTAAGCGTGTATGTGCCCTGCGCTGAAATCTCAGTGTATTATGCATTAAAAATAAAGGCATTTTTATCTGATGGACTGGCATCCCTGTGCCCTGTGCCCTGTGACAAACTGCCATCTCTGTCCAATAGTGGACTGACATCCACACACACACACACGCACACACACACACCACACAAGTTTGTAATTATATCTTTGTGGGGACTCTCCATTTATTTCTATGAGTAAAACTCTAATCACGGCATGACGACCTTAACCCCCACCAGCCCTAACCTTAACCATAAGTAACCAAACTAAATAGGAGACTTTTTGTCTTTTTAGTTTTTTTATTGCATTCACATATCTTTGCGGGGACCTGAAAAATGGTCCCCACAACATAAAAATATCAGGCTTTTATTACATTGTGGGGACATTTGGTCCGCACAATGTAATATATACCAAACCACACACACAGCATAGGAGGGATTCAAAGAAATTTACAGACCTTTCAGATGTGTGGATTTTGTATTTTACATTAATCTTTTGTGAGTGGGCTGTAATAGAAGATGTCTTATATTAAAGCTTGAAAAAACAGTTTGACTGGCTCTGAAAGGATCTTTAAGAATGTATCTATATCAGATAAAGAGAATCATAACCGCTGAGGGAAGGAAATTGAGCATTTACAGTCACATCTATTCATTTAGATGCCTATTTTGGGTTGATGTATCGTGATTTATGTTTTTTATATTCTAATTAAATAAGCGAAGGATCTTATAAGAAGACTAGACTGCGCAGCAAAATACACACACTGCCTAATCTCTTCATCCTAGTCCTGTACCTACCAGCTTCATTTAATGACACTTAATGACATTTAATGAGCTCAGTTATTTGATTGTCTGTTTAGTTTGGTACGTGTGCTTTATGAAAAGGGCTTTATATTCTGTTTTATGTATACATTTTATGTTTTTTTTTACGCGCCATCATTTTGGTCCCTGTTGTCTCATCGCACCGTACTGCCCCCAGGTGGCAGAACCCCCACAACAAATCTCAGCGTTGGAGATATTACCCTAGTTTGTAGCCTTTGACAGCACCTGATACTGACACACGATGGAGACATTTCAGAGAGCTTTCAGAGAACTACGGAGACAGATTTTACTGCCTGGCAGGAATTGTCTGCCTGAGAGTAAATCTGGGGAACAATTATGCTGTAAAAGTTCTTTCTTTAACACTTTTCCTGGTGAACCATTACTTGAAACTAAGACATAAATGGTCCATGCAGGATCTGACACCTATGAAGGTTTCAGGATAGGATTACATTTCAGTGTTCCCCCTGAATTACTGGAAGTGATGTGGAAAAGCCCGGAAGCTTGATGGGTTAATGGAATAAGCAAGGAACAAAGCATAAGAACTAATGAAATGAGCAGCGTATTGACTGATTAAATAGAATATGAGTGTGCATGGCGAGAGTGCCTAAGATGCACTTGTTGTTGATTAATTCAGCCCAGAATGGGAGTGCTGCCTCTGAGATACGAGGCACTATTATACATTTCGGTCATGCACCGCATGCCGGTCAGGAAGCGTGTACCACCGCCATAATGGGAAATTTACATCGGCTGTGCAATTTTTTGATTACTTCATAATTTTTTTTTACTTTTTCTAAAAAGTTGGATTTGGGTTAATTAGTAAAATGGCATTTATCCTTAAAGCCATTCATTAATATGATTTGTCTCCCAGTGACGATTTCCTGACATGGCCTGGGGGCCATACGTCTGCCCGCTGTCAGGGATCCCCCCACTTCCACGGCCACTCCGCTCAGCAGCGCCTGCTTTAGCCTAAAATACCAGCTCTCCCTCGCTCACATGCTCGCTCACCTCAGCGGCCAGGAACACATCAAGCTTGGTTTCTCTGCAGAAGCCTGAGGGAGAGCAGCCCGGGCAACCTCTCATCAGGTCCTATGGTGGCTCGATCCAGAAGCCGGGCACTGATAGACGGGAAGTCTGCCAGGTGCATACATGACCAAATCAGCAGTAAAAGGAAGAGCATTCCTCACAGGCTCTCTTGCCAGCCATGTTGAATCTCAGCCCTGCCACATTTGATGAAAAGCCATTACACACGGTCTTCATAACAGCCCTTTAAAGATGAGAAAGTCAGGGGGATTGCAAATGTGAGGGACATTTAACTCTGCTGAGGACTGCATAAACCATACAAGACTGGCATGTAGGGATGATGATGGGTTTCAGTAGGGTTCATGTAGAGTTGATGCTGGATTGCTGTAGGGTTGATGTACGGTTGATGCTGAGTTGTTTTAGTGTTGATGTAGAGTTGATGTTGGGTTTCAGTAGGGCTGATGTATGGTTGATGCTGGGTTGCTTTAGTGTTGATGTAGAGTTGATGTTCAGTTTCAGTAGGGTTGATGTAGAGTTGATGTTCAGTTTCAGTAGGGTTCATGTAGCGTTGATGTTCAGTTTCAGTAGGGTTGATGTAGAGTTGATGTTCAGTTTCAGTAGGGTTCATGTAGAGTTGATGCTGGGCTGAGCCATGATGGGGGGAGGGGTGCAGGGTCCAGGTGGAGTGTGGCTGCAGCTCTAGGCCACAAGGAGGCAGTATGGGGAAGTCTCAGCTGGAACAGTGCCCTCTTGTGCGCCAGGTAGTACAGTATCATGGTTTTAATCAGGTATGGACTGATATTTTGATTATGACACAGAGAAATGAGATGAGAATTACTCAGAAGGCATAAGCAAGCTAAGTATTGAGGAAAGAGCTGGGAAGTAATGATAAGCATGACAATATGACAAAAACACAGACCTGAGAAGGGTCCTCCTATAGGAGTATTTAACCTGAACTGCTCCTCTGTGTTTATATATAAATCTGTGTGTAACGTCAGCTGGGCAGCCATTTGTACATTTTTAATGTGACTCCTGTTGCTTAGATACCTTGCCGTCATCCAGCTTGATCAGTCGGTCTACTCAGAGTTTGGATGGCTAGCTTTGAGAAGCTGCCCCCCACCCCACCTTGGGGAAGTTATGCGTGAAGCACCAACAGGTGGCGCTCTTACCAGCAAATTCATTAAACATGAAGTACTTAAATTAACAACAATCAGATTAACATGGACCGGCCAGGTGTATGTAGAACTTCAGCAGGTAAGAAAGCTGACGACAGGGCTGGAATCCACAGCCTCCAGCATCCGGACCCTCTGCCCTTTCGTGGGTTTCCACAGAAATGCCAAACTTGTGGCGCACTTATCTCATGGCCCCCGAGGCAAGCAGGCATGTGAGTGAGCGAGCGAGAGTGAGCAAGAGCGAACGTGAGTGATTATTTTAGGCAGGGCTGGAGCAGACACCAAGGAGTGACATGACCATGGCAGAGGGATGGAAGCTCTGGCAGAGCCCAGCGACACTGCAGCCAGCTCCCGATCGCTACCAGACCAGTGCTGAATCGTGACGTGGTGTTTTTTCAGAGCTCTGACATGCTCATTCTGGCCTGATCTCTGATAAAATGTCTTTAATGTATTTTGATACTCAGTTATGTCCATTTTAGAATACATTAAAGATCATTTTAAAAGCTGCATTAGCATTTTTAATTAGCATATTAGCCGCTCCATAAGAAGCAATGGTGTTCCGGTTGCTGGCAACCTTGATGCCCCCATTCCCCATGGCGTCCTGCGCCTCCCCCTGACTCGCTGTGTAGCCTTTTCTACTTACGCGGGAGAGTCAAGTCTCCATGCGCTCACTGTCTTCAGTTGTTTGTTTGCATTTCTCCCCTGTTAGGTATCTTTAAATATTGTGGGCGTCAAACACCTAGCAGACTGTAAATGAAGTTTAGAGACTCTGTGCTCCAGGCACTGCGGCCAACTGGCTGACAGGCCTGATGTGATGTAAGTGATTGGCCAACGCTTCAGTCCCAGGCAGTTTGCTGCCTATTAACAGGCCCTAGAACTGAATGACTCCAGACAACTACGACTCACTATTAAAAAATCAGCAAATCAGACAGGACTGCACGATTCTGTGTGGAATATGAATCACAATTTATTTTTTTCATTTAGAATAGAGATTGTGATTTTCTGTCATGATTCTTGAGCAATATATTTCTCTCTTTATTATTCTTGTCACAATGGTCAGCAGGGAAAGAGTGACAATCCACATGCAGCCTTATGATGAACTAAAGGGGTCCTATTACAGAACCAAAGACATGGAGAGTCCTGGGCTAACATGGGGACACAGTTCAGGGCAACAGGGGAATGGGAACAAGAGCCAAACACTAATGGGAACAGATATGCAGCACCAGCACTAACATCTACAATGATCGAACTAGGGATTGGCACACTGGCGGGAACCTATACAAGGGCACTGTGAACCAGACAAGGGGCAGGTGTGAGTGATTTGAAATTAGACAGGAGGAAACAGGATGATCAAGAGAGACCCCTGCTGGCCAAACAGGAACATGGCAGGCGTGGTCTACACAGATCATGACAATAACAACAACAACAATAATAATAATAATAATTATTATTATTATTATTATTAATGAATTACATATTGTCTTTATGAATATGGAACAAACATTAGATAAAGATACACATTATATTGGTTTACAGGCTATTGATTGATAGACTGATAGTTTTATAACATATTGGTTGATAGGCTGATATTTCTTAAAAATCTGATATTTTAACTATAAAATATTTAAAGTTAGCAGAACCAGAGCAAAAGACTACTACTACTGAAATACTGGTGATTTCACTGGAGTGATTTCATCAGCTCATTCAGCACTTGGGAGATGCATCATAGTTCCAGCCTGTGAAGTGTTTATAATTCATTATTAAATCTGATCCACAGATCAATCTTTTGTTTTCCATCCATCCATTTTCTATACCCACGGAATTAAAAAAAAATCGATGTAATGTCATTCTGCTAATCGGTATCAGTATCAACAATGTTAGACAAAAATATATCAACTATCTGTATCGATCAAAACATCCACATCAGTGCACCACTAACAGTATGATCGTTACTGAAATGGGACCATCACATCTCCTTTGCAGAACCGAAAAGCCACTCTCCTGGTTTTTAACAAACAACTCACTTTGAACGTGAGCTCTTAACTTAATGACAATGCATGGTGACAAGCAGAGAAGGGGGAAGTTAGAGTAGTGTCAAGTATACATTTAATGGCAGGTTTATAAGGTAGGCCAGGAGTCAGGGCATTCTGTTTGTATGAAGCTAATGTTATATATACATTTAATGGCAGGTTTATAAGGTAGGCCTGCCTCACAGGAGTTTTCTTTTAGCATGGAGCTCATGTCTCTATGTCATAGAGAACAGCCAGGAGTCAGGGCAGTCTGTTAGTATGAAGCTAATTTTATAGCGAACAGCAAGGAGTCAGGCCATTTTGTTAGCATGAAGCTAAAGTTATAGCGAACAGCCAGGAGTCAGGGCATTCTGTTAGTATGAAGCTAAAGTTATAGCGAACAGCCAGGAGTCAGGGCAGTCTATTAGTATGAAGCTAATGTTATAGCGAACAGCAAGGAGTCAGGCCATTTTGTTAGTATGAAGCTAAAGTAATAGCGAACAGCCAGGAGTCAGGGCAGTCTGTTAGTATGAAGCTAATTTTATAGCGAACAGCAAGGAGTCAGGCCATTTTGTTAGTATGAAGCTAAAGTTATAGCGAACAGCAGGAGTCAGGGCATTCTGTTAGTATGAAGCTAATGTTATAGCGAAGAGCAAGGAGTCAGGCCATTTTGTTAGTATGAAGCTAAAGTTATAGCGAACAGCCAGGAGTCAGGGCAAGCTGTTAGTATGAAGCTAATGTTATAGCAAACAGCCAGGAGTCAGGGCATTCTGTTAGTATGAAGCTAATGTTATAGCAAACAGCCACGAGTCAGGGTTGTCTGTGAGTATGAAGCTAATGTTATAGCGAACAGCCACGAGTCAGGACATTCTGTTAGTATGAAGCTAAAGTTATAGCGAACAGCCAGGAGTCAGGGCATTCTGTTAGTATGAAGCTAATGTTATAACGAACAGCCAGGAGTCAGGGCATTCTGTTAGTATGAAGCTAATGTTATAACGAACAGCCAGGAGTCAGGGCATTCTGTTAGTATGAAGCTAATGTTATAGCGAACAGCCAGGAGTCAGGGCATTCTGTTAGTATGAAGCTAATGTTATAGCGAACAGCCAGGAGTCAGGGCATTCTGTTAGTATGAAGCTAATGTTATAGCGAACAACCAGGAGTCAGGGAAGTCTGATAGCATGTGTTTAATGACAGAGAACAGCCAGCAGTCAGGGCATTTTGTTAGCATGTGGCTAATGACACTGAGAACAGCTAGTAGTAAATGCAGTCTATTGGCATGTAGCTAATGTCATAGAGAATAGCCAGAGGTCAGGGCAGTCTGTTAGCATGTGGCTAATGTCACAAAGAACAGCCAGGAGTTAAGGCTGTTTGTTAGCATGTGGCTAATGACTTGTGCTCCATGCTGAGTGCAGGCGCTGTCTGGTTAAACATTTCCAGAGTAGCATTTAGCGCTGTCAGCATTACTGTAATGAGTTGCACTGCAGTACTCTATTGTGTCTGCATCTCATCACTGCTTTACTGAGATCTGGGACTGCAGAGTGAAACACGGGGACCGTCAATTTGGCTCATTTGGCACAGAGCTGCACTCCAATCCCACTCCATGGTACTTGTTTGTCACCATCCATGTAATTAGGTCGCTGGCCAGTGCTGGGACTGTGTGTTGGATTTTTATCGCAGTGATATGTCCATCATGGCCAATGACACTAAGTGGAACAAATAAAATACCAAACCTCACATAACTGTCAGATATCTGATTATACATCACTATAGTTGTTTTTGGCAGCCTGTCTTAGTTTTAGTCTAGTCTTTGTTTCAAGCTGTCATTTTAGTTATTATTTTAGTCCAGTCGAGTTTCAGTCGACTAAAAGTCTAAATATTTTAGTCATATTTTGGTCAGAATTATCCATGACTATTTTAGTCTTGTTTTAGTCAACGAAAACTGAAGACATTTTAGTCTAGTTTTAGTCAATAAAAATTGTAATTAATCTCTTTATTTTAGTGATGCAATTCTATTTTACCTAGTCAATATAGTGCAAGTGCCTGGTAGAACAGACAAAAACAAAATTTTCTTTTAGTCAAACGCATTTCACAATTAAAACAAGGTTTTTATTATTGTTACCTTATAGACTCAAGAATACTCTACATCCATTCCAGACACGGAAGACGCTCTGATTTGAATCTATAACATAAATTTTGCCAACCAAACATGTTTGAACTTAGAAGTACACACAAATTTAAATAAAATAAATAAACAGAATAATGTCACTCTTCTTGCGCAGGACTTGCTTCACTGAAGCTGTTTCTGGAATCCAGCACAGGAATAGATACAATGTCAGGACAGATGCAGCCTCTGGAAAATCCAACTGTTGTAAATATTAAGTAGCATAAATCCTTGTTATTTGGCCTATTTTGCCCTCAATGACTGAAACTATTGGTTGTAATTTGGCTGTTTATTTTCAGCATTTACGTTGGGTCTTGTCTTGTCTCCGTCACGTCAAAAAGGTCGGTTGACGAAGATATTTCGTCAAAAATTTCGTTGGCGAGAACAACTGTACATCACTGTACTTTCCTTTATGTATGTGGCCCCTTTTAACAGAGGCAGTGCTCTTATTGCACGGCTCCCTTACAGGCGATACAGCCGACTTCTGTCTTCAGATTGGCTCATTGTGTCTACATATTATTTATGATGTTCCAAGCCTTTGTATTACTAGTCTTAAAATTGTTCATTGCCAGTTACCATTAACAGCAATCTAAATATAACATCATTCAGTCAGATGGCCTCAAAGCCCCAAGCTCATGGGTTCGCAGTCAGCCCTGCCCGTGTGCGTCTGCGTGTGCGTGTGTGTGTGTGCGTGTGCATGTGTGTGTGTGTGCAAGCAGCTTGCATGTTCTCCCCGTGTTTCACGGGTTTCTTCCTGTGTGGTCAGCTGTAGGACCCATTCGTCAGGTCGGGTCCTACAATCACTCTTTGGCTTACGTGTCAGGCTTCGTATGCGGCTATTGTTTTCCCGTCACCATGATTCAGTGTCATTAGGGTTTCGCTAAGAACTGGCATGTCCCCTCAGCGGCCCAGGCATGCGGGCCTTCCGCTGCCTCACGGCTTAATTACTTTATCAAGGTAATTAATGGGAGTCTAAATCACCTCACCTGGTGTTTCGTGCAAGTCAGGCACTCATTAAAAGGTGTTCTCTGAGACGGGCAGGTCTGTGAGCCTGGGGAGGCTGCATCTTATCTCGTTAATTAGGCTGATTATCGGGACGAATCGGCTGAGCTGGAGAAAGGTGAATGGAAAGGGGCAGGCAGAGGGCCTCGCAGCAGCAATGTGCCAGGGCACCATAGTATACGCCCGTATGGCTGATCTCAGATCAGCAGACCCTCTGAAGGTGAACCCTTTGGGTCCCTGTATGTCCTACATCGTCACATGTAATACTCAATCAGAAAAAGGCTGGTCTCAGATCAGCAGAACTTTTGTGTCCCTGTACAATAAAAGTTACCATTACCTATGGTTCCAATAACAGCCCATTGCATCATGAGGTAAAAGTATGAGGGAGATTCTGGTCTGCATTTAGAAGGAGTGTTTCCCAGGGAAACAGCTCTCTGCTGATTGTTATAACTGGATTAACAAGCTGTACGGGCTATCAAGGAGATGACATGTACAGGCATTAAGAAAGGCCCCCGTGTGTGTGTGTGTGTGTGTGTGTGTGTGTGCGTGTGCGTGTGGAATAGGTTTATATTACATTTTGGTGACCAAATGTCCCCCACGATGTAATAAAAATCTGTTATTTTGACATTGTTGTGATCATTTTTCAATATTTTGTTTGGTTACTTATGGTTAGGGTTGGGTAGAGGTTCAGGTCATCATATCGTGATTAGAGTTTTCCCCATAAAAATGAATAGAGAGTCCCTACAAAGATATAATTACAAACCTGTGTGTGTGTGTGTGTGTGTGTGTGTATATATATATTACATTGTACGAACCAAATGTCCCCAGAATGTGATTAAAAACCTGTTATTTGGCGTTGTGGAGACCATTATTGTATTTTGTTTGGCAGTGGATGATGGGGGTGTAGTGATTAGCACTATTGCCTCACACCTCTGGTACCAGGGTTCGAGTCTCTGCCAGTGCTCCACGTGTGTGACTTTTATGTTCGCCCCGTGTCATCGTGGAGTTTCCCCTGGATAATCTGGCAGCCTCCCTGTCCAAGAACACGCTGAAGTGGATTGGAGTTACCAGATTACCCACAGGTGTGAATGGTGTGTGTTGCCCTGCGATGGGTTGGCCCCCCACCGTTAGTCGTTTCCTGCCTTGCGCCTATAGGTCCTAGACACCCACATGGGGGTATAGAGGTTCAGTGGTTCATTTTCATTGCTGAAATTAGGTTTTTTCCCATAGAAATGGTCCCCACAAAGACATGAATACAAACGCGTGTGACAATTTTCCCCTCTTGTTTCTTTGGGAATGTACAGGCAAACATGTCTGTTAAATACGACATGCTTCTGGACAAGAGCCGTCACAGAATGGACAGAAATGGCGTCAGGGCGCTGCAGACATTATTGCAGGATTTGCATCCTCTCTTCCACTGGAGACCTGTTAGTATCTATTACGTGGAGGATGAGAATGTGGCCTGCGGATTAGCATTGAGCATCACTGTCTCGCTTGCCACGCTGTCATCATTATGATCATTGTTATTAGCTGCTGTTAAGTTGAGTATGTATCTGGCATTCCTTCAGTAGCTTCCCCAGGTTGTTCTGCTCTTCCAGCATGACTGCATTGACAGGTCAAAAGCATTCGATCCACCCATGTCCTCAACACCAGCCATACTCTGAACAATCAATAGATGACGGTCCTGTCACCCAGAGCTGTACCGTTAGTCATCCTGGTGTCTCCACTCCACACACATAGTCACCCGTTACATTCATCATGGAGGTGTACATTCACGAGCTGCAGTCTCTCTGTTTGAGATCGGTGTCTGAGGACACAGGAAGCTGCTTCTGCATTTTATTTGGAGTGCTGAAGCTTCTTCTTTCAGCCCTGTGTGTTACACAGGATGAGTCACGTCGTCAGTCACTGGGCAGAGAGCACATCCCTGACTTTATATCATACAGTGGATAGAAAAAGTCTACACACCCCTGTGAAAATGTCAGGTTTCTGTGGTGTAAAAAATGAGACAAAGAT
>JABFEB020000113.1:30033491-30045331 GCA_019775895.2 Stomatorhinus ivindoensis
CGAAGAAAACAGGACAGAAAGCTTTGGAAAATGTTTATTATATAGAATACAAAAGTTTGTATAAAAAGGCACTCAACCAATCCCCCCCCCAATTATAATAAAATTTAAAATAGGCCTAAGGTCGCCCCTGAATGTAAGAATCCCTATTAAAGCTCCCGAATTCGTTTAGAAGAAGCCTCGGTCCCGTCACGCCGGCCTCTGTATCCCCTTGATAGCTGGGACTGGATGGCGGTCTTTTTCAGGCTCACGCGCTCTTCAGCAAACCTGCTGACTCATTACAGACGAGCTCTCCTGCATCAGAGCTTCGGGGAATTACGGGAGTCCTTTCTGTTACTGTGCTGTTTCTTCAAGATCACTGTGCTCATTGCTCCTTACAGTGCGCGGTTACAAAGAAAATGAATTACTCAAAAGCAATCTGTGTCAGCCTCAAGTAGAGCCCACTTCAAAACTATGGAAGCTGCAGGAGGGTCAAACTACACCGTACGACGACATACTGCAATAACGGACTTTATAGCCTACGTGAAATGCTGCGTCTCAGTAATACTCAGAGTAGCCCGTTTACTTCTTTGCGTGCTTGTGTTTGATAACGTGTTTATCGTAACGCTACTCTTGTAAGTAAATGGGAACAGATAAGTGTTTCTCATTTTAATAGCGAGATTAAAGTCTATATGAATTGATATAGCAATAAACACTTGTCCAATTTCACTTTTTAAATTATTCAACGATACAAAGATGGTCGTCTTTGTGCGCATACAATGAAGCGCAAAACATTGCCTGCTAGTTGTGTTTCATACACTACGCGCTTGTAATTTAAACATTAAAACTCATGCTAGTAACCGTGTGACCAAACTTTAAAAGTAAGTAAAATAACATATATCCTAAACAAAAATTTGCAGTGATTTAAATTTTGTCTATGCGTGCAGACATTTGGATGGGTAGACAGCGTGTATATTTGTTCGGTTTTGCAGTAAAAGGTTTCGCATTTTGACGGTCTGGGGCATTTCCTCGCTCGCAGCGGCGCTGTCCTTGGTGCTGACGCCCCAGTTTAGCCGTTAAAGCGCGTCACCGGGGGATGGGGTTGCTTCAAATGTAGGTATAGGTTAATATATTTAACTCTCGGACTCTATAATGCCTTATTTTAAAATTGTACTGGAAAAACTGGTTAAATATAAAATGAGGATTATAGGAGCGTTCGCGCTTGCTTTACTAGGCAATGACTCGGCATATTGCAGGATGCTGTGGGCGAGATGACCCCCCTAGTCCTGCCCCAGCTGAGATCCCGTCCCGTCACCGCTTCCCCGTTTCATGCGTTTGCAATCAGTCTGCATCGAGCATGTCGTCTGAAGCCCCCGCCATTGGCAGCGAGTATCGGGGTGTGAGCCCTCCCACTCCGGCCCACCACTTACACGCTGAGGAGAAATATTGCCCCGTTAGCGAATACGCCTCCGGTATATAAAGGGAGGGCTGGGGATGATCGGGCGCTGTGCGCACCGGAGCCTACAAGTGAGAGGACGCATACACTACAGCCGCGATGAGTTATACGCTGGACACCATAGGGAATCCCTACAGGAGAGGGATGGACACCAGGATCACCTACAGCCGCACTAGCAGCTCACCGTCCAGCGGCTTCCGCTCGCAGTCGTGGTCGCGGGCGAGTCCCACTTTCTCCAAGAGGAATGTCAGCGGGCCGGTGGCCCGGGCGTACAGCTCCGTAGTGCTCAGCTCCTCCGACAGCGTTGACTTTAGCCAGACATCGGTGTTTAATGGGGACTACAAGCGCTCCAACGAGAAGGAGCAACTGCAGGGGTTGAACGACCGCTTCGCCGTCTACATCGACAAAGTGCACTACCTGGAGCAGCAGAACAAGCATATCGAGGCGGAGATCCAGGCGCTGCGGCAGAAGCAGGTGTCGCAATCCCAGCTTGGCGACGTGTACGACCAGGAGCTGGGCGAGCTGCGCTCTGTGCTGGAGCAGATCCACCGCGACAAGGCGCAGATCCAGCTGGACACGGAGCACATCGAAGAGGACATCCAGAGGTTGAAGGAGCGATTGGACGATGAAGCACGCATCAGGGAGGAAACGGAGGCCGTTATCCGTGCCATGAAGAAGGACATGGGTGACTCGGCGCTGGCCAAAGACGAACTGGACAAAAAAGTTCAGTCCCTCCAAGAGGAGCTGGCGTTCATCCGCAAGAATCACGAAGAGGAGGTGGGCGAGCTCTTGGCGCAAGTGCAGGAGTCCCAGGTGACCATGGAGAGACGGGACTACCAGAAGGCCGACATCACTGAGGCGCTCCGGGAGATCCGCTCGCAGCTGGAGGGTCACTCCTCGCAGAACCTGCAGCAGGTGGAAGACTGGTTCATGTGCCGTTACGCCAAGCTGACCGAGGCTGCCGAGCAGAACAAAGACGCCATCAAGTCCGCCCGGGATGAGATCGCTGAGTACCGCCGCCAGCTTCAGACCAAGACCGTTGAACTGGAATCGGTCCGGGGCACTAAAGAGTCGCTGGAGAGGCAGCTAAATGACATTGAGGACCGGCACAACAGCGACCTGGCGAGCCTCCAGGTGAGAAAGCGCACCCGCGCCTGATACGTCGTATTGGAGGCTTTTTAATGCTTTGTTACTCGTCTGAGGGCACAGCTTTTGGGATGGCTATTGAAAGTCAAATTCAGTCACTACCTCTAATTGACCAAAGAAGCAACAATTGCATCTTAAATATATACACAGAAACATATGTTGAAATGGATAGCTTAGAATTTATGAATGAATGAATGAATGACTGGTCCTTAAGTTATTTAACTGAATCAAAGTCAAAAGTACTTATCAAAGTTAGGGTTGCTGTGGCGTATGACCTTTGTAATGACACTGGAGTTGGATATATTTGGTCCATATTAATAGCCGATGTTCGAGGTCTATGTAAATCGCTGCAGCTTAAGGTGACCGGGCTGTATATGCGAGACAGCTGTGAGCCATGGCTGCAGCTCTGTTCGCAGGACGGGAGGAGGCAGATATTCAAGCGCAAAGGGGGAGAATCACTGCGACACGTACAGGCTTCATCCAGCCTGGTCTTACAGTTCATCTGACCTGAATTTCTTGCACGTCTATGTCCAAATATGTTTCACCAAAGTCACTCGTTTAATTCAGCCAAAGACCGTAATGTTACATCGGGGGAATTCGCAGGTCTAAATCAGCGAAGGGTTCGGCTCTGCTGTTGCACATCACTTCAGTGGTGTTAGCGCGCCCTCTCGTGGGCAACCTTGGTCATTCTGAAGACGTAGTGCTGGTAAACTTTAGTCGCATCTTAAAAGCATATATTGAATCTGGACTCTTGAGTTCATCTAGGCTACTCTGTCCTTGCCCGGGACAAATTTTGGAAATGATCCTGACAGCTGACAAGCGGCAGGCGACGCCCTTGATAGCTCCCCTGCGTCTGCCTGCTTGCATCTCGCCGCACAGCGCACTGCGTCACGGCAATAGACACAGTGTAATGTGGCTAGTTAGAAATAAACGTATTCGGTTCTGGATTACTGTATTATTTATGATTATCAGGTCAACGTGCAAAACGGTAGCAGCGAATCTATGAATATTTAGCAGCTAAAATAAGAGCTTAATATAGTGTAACCTCCATTGAATGAAAAAGTTAATAAATTATAAGTTATTGTATGGGCTGTTGTATAAATGATGATACTTGCAGTTCTATTTGTTATTCTTTGTCTTTTACTCTTATTATTTTTTTGTTTGTATGACATTTTTGGAGCAATAATAAATCCTGTCTCTGCACACATTACTTCCCCAAATACACCCCAGGAGACCATCAGTCAGCTAGATGATGAATTGAAAGGGACAAAATGGGAGATGGCCCGACACCTGCGCGCGTACCAAGACCTGTTAAACGTCAAGATGGCTCTGGACATCGAGATCGCCGCCTACAGGTGTGACGGCGCAAACGAGGAGAAGCATATCGCTGCAGCCAGGAGCCGAATGTCAAGAGGGAGGGGAAACCTCGAGTAGGTGGGGCGATGTCGAGTAGGCGGTGCAATATGGGAGGGGTTTATATCGAGGGTCCTGTTATCATCTCATATAAACCCCTCCTACTCGACATTGCCCCTCCCAGTCGACACTCGGCTCCTGGCTGCAGCCACACATACTTGAAAATGACGGAAGTGAAAACGTTAGCGACGGTGACGTCATTTTTATCGCAAGTGGTATTTTAGGGTCTAAGGGTTTAAGCACAATCATATATGTTGAATATGAAAACAATAAATTAATTCATGAAAAACAACGATGTTGATGCAATTTTGTGTTCAGTGATGTAATCAGTGTAGTGCTATATCTATAGCTCATGAGATTCTTAAGCTTTTCACACTTAAATGGTATGTTTCCCAGTTCCAGACAAATAAAGGTCCTCTAAAATTGCATGCAATAACATTGTATTTTTGAAATAGTGATGTATCCAGCAGCTGGGAAGTGACCCTGTTCCCTCTCCCTCTCTGTCTCCCCACCTGCTTTTCTGCCCAGAAAACTCCTGGAGGGGGAGGAGACCCATTTCAGCTCATTCCCATACCGGCAGCCAGTCAGCACCAAGGGGCTGAAGACTAAGGGAGATCCATCAAGACTGAAAGTGCAGCACAAGTTTGTGGAGGAGATCATTGAGGAGACGCGTGTGGAAGACGAGAAGTCTGAAATGGAGGAGGTCCTAGCAGAAGCAGCAGAAGAGCTGTCCGCTGTGACTGGTGATGAGGAAGAGACGGCAGGAGAGGCGGCCGAGGAAGGAGAGGAAGAGGTGAAAGAGGATGAGATAGTGGCCACCACTGAAAGTGGGGTAAGTGTTATGCCTGAGGAGCAGGGAGAGGAAGGAGAGAAAGAGGAGGATGAAAAAGAGGAAGGAGAAGGGGAAGGTGAAGAGGAAGGAAATGAGGAGGAGACTGAGGCAGAAGAAGAGGGAAAAGAACAAGAGGAGACAGCAGAAGAAACTGTCCCAAGTGCTACTGCTGCAAAGTCAGAAGCTGCCCCTGAGACAGCAAGTGGTGGTGAGGAAGAGGGAGAGGAAGGGGAAAAGACAGAGGACAAAGCCGGTGACGAAGGGCCAAAAGACGGCCATGAGAAGGAAGCAGTACAAGAAGAGGAAGTAGCTGAGGCCAGGGAGGAAGAAACGAGCAGAAAGGAAGAGAAGGTAGAGTCCCCACCAGGCGAGGAGCCGACGGCCAAGGAGGAAGCTGGCAAGGAAAGTGAATCTAAGGAAGAGGCAGCAAAGGAAAGTCCTCCCAAGGCAAGCCCAGTCACGGAAGAAGTACCCAAGAAAAGTCCAGTGACAGAAGAAACACCCAAGAAAAGTCCAGTCAAAGAAGTACCAACCAAGGAAAGTCCAGTCAAGGAAGTACAGACCAAGGAAAGTCCAGTCAAAGAAGTACAGACCAAGGAAAGTCCAGTCAAGGAAGTACAGACCAAGGAAAGTCCAGTCAAAGAAGGACAGACCAAGGAAAGTCCAGCCAAAGAAGGTGAAGTCAAGGACAAACCACCCAAAGAAAGTCAAGTTAAGGAGGAACCAGCTAAGGTGGAAGGAGAAAAGGTAGTTAAAAAGGGTGATTCTGAGGTAGAGGAGGAGAAGACAGAGAAGAAGGATGCAGCCATGAATGGGGAGGTAGAAAAGGGAAGTCCAAAGGAGGAAGAGAAGACAGAGACGGACGAGAAGGACGTGATAGCTAATGGCGTGGACGAGAGCCCAATCAAAGAAGAGCCTGGCCAGAAAGTGGTCATTACCAAGACAGTGGAGACCATCACCACAGGTGAGGGTGGGGAGAAGCATGTCACCAAATCTGTGACTGTCACTGAGACAGTGAAGCAGCTGGATGAAGTGACAGAGAAGGTAGTTTCCAGCAAGAAGGTGGAGAAGGTCACCTCTCAATCTGTCAAGCAGGTCACAGAGACAGAATAAACACTTCAAAAACAAATAATTGAGGTTGGAAGAAGAGGTAGGCAATTAATAAAGGCATAATAATGTAATTAATTAACTCTAACAGCTGAAAAGATTACACTATAACATTCACTCAGAGAAATGCTGAGGAGGTCTATATGACATGAAAATATAATTCAAAACTGCATGTCGGTGAGTGCTTTAAATGGGCTTTACTGCGGATGGGTCTGGAGGGGGCGATTCAGAACTTTTTTGGGGTGATTATTGTTTCCACAGTGTGGGGGGGGGAGTCAGGATTAGGGCATTTGCATGCGAGTTCAAAAGAAGAGCACCCCCTCCCCCCAAAAGTGGGAGATGGAGCACTGGAATGTAAATAAGCGAACATGAGGCACATGGGTGACAAGAGGCAGGTGGTTGGCGGGGGTGGNNNGTTCTGAAATGGGGGGGGGGGCAGTGATGTACATTCACAAGTGGAAGCCAGCTGAGCCAAACAAACAATAAGGGACTAATAACGCATCGCAAATGGGTGTTAGCAGAGCAGGCGGCGCGACTCAAAGAACAGGTGACACCGGAAGCCAGTAAGTGACTGTACCTGAGCATTAAAACGTAGCCTTAAACATGCTTCTTCTTGTTGTCTGTTATGTTTACCTTATGAGTGCAATAAAAAATAAAAGGAGCACGTGCACAGAAATGGAAGTCTGGGAGACTGGGGCTGTTCATTCACGTCTGAACACACCTAAGGTGCTACGCTTCGCCGACCTCGTCTGTCCTCTCGGCCAAACATCTGTCGACAGCAATATGCTCAATAAACCTCATTCAGAAATTCTCTTCTCCACTTCCTGTCTTATTTCACAGAGATAAAGGTGTCTCCATATCACGCTATTATAAATGCTGCTTTGTGCTGATGTAATTAAGCTTTTGACTGACAGCTGTGTGTGTGCAGTTTCTCCATTGAGTCTCCTCCAAGTTTGCCGGACCGGAAACACATGCTGAGATAAATTCTAAACTGCCCCAGCACTGGAAACCCTGCCTTGTACCCCTAACCCCCCATGATAGACTCCACACTCACCGTAACCCTGTATGCTGCGATTCTCAAACCATGGGTCACAGCAAGTTCTGAAAGGGTCGCAAACCAGTGTAGGAAATCTAAGCATTTTGAAACCATCCTGTGTTGATCCACCATCAGTTTTCCCAGCCCCAATCCTATAATTAACCTATATAAACGGTTCTTGGGTCTGAAAATGCTTAGTGCAAAATTAGTGAATGCTCAACCAATCCAAGAAGCCAAACCACAGGTGCATAATTTAAAATTCACTGGCATATCCAATCAGATTTGTGCAATAGGCAGCGATTGGCGTAAAAGCAGAGTGCACTGCGAGCTTGACCACAGCGTTAATTTAAACCTGCATTTGATATCGGGTCGTGACTAAGCTGAAAAGAAAAAAAAACTGGGTTGTGGTGCAAAAAAAACGGAGAACCGCTGCTGTAGTTCACATGTGGTTTTGGAGTGTGGAGTTCAGCTAAATCTTATTTTGAGAAGCCCGCGAAAGCTTTAAAGAGTATTTACATTGCACCTATTCAATATAGCTTACAATATGATCTGAAAAATGAATACTGATCTGTAAACATCAAAAAGAACACGACACTACACTTATACTGCATGGCTTACACTTACACAGCAGAATAACAGCAGTTAGTGGGAGCAGGGTTAACACTAACCGGCTCTCCAGTTCTTCAACAGACGACCTGCTGCTATTTGTGAATCACGTGCACACTTAGTAAATATGGAGTCACCCGGGTTACACACCACTCACCTCATTTTCAGAGCGTGTAGCAAAGCAGGCTGTACATGCAGCAAGAAGGTGCTTAAGAGTGCACAGCACTCCCACGTTAATAATAGCATCTTAAAGTGGAATTAAGTCAGTCCGCGAGTCTGTAGTCTGCCATCACTAATTCCAAATGCACCCTTAGTGATTTTATTTTGGAGCCAGCAGCGGACACCAGACTTAAAACAAATCATTTACAAGTGCATCATTATCGTATACAGCCAGGTACTACCGGCAAAGCATTATCAATTTTAATTAAGAATACGCAGAACACGTGAACTCTTAGCTAGCAATTTTAAGACTTGGACGAGAATAGTTTGAAGAATTGTTCTACGCACATCAAGGATTCAATACCTTATTGTCCATCATCTCCGGCTCTATGAGGAAAACCTCCTGCATCTGAAGCGCTATGAAACATAGATGTACATAAATGTCTGCAAAGGACGCTCGACATATAAATTATCTCAGCTGTCCGCTGAAAGACATCGGTCCCGGTGTTACGCCAAAAAAAGCATCCCTGCCGTAGAATGCATGCCAGTGTTCTGACGAGTTGAGCTTTAGGATAAGGGTTAGGGCTATCGATTAGCACTACGGTAGCCTAACTCGACAAAGTAGCTCAACTTGTTTCAGATCAGCGACCAGTTGGTCATTTAGAGACAGGCATGCATTCTTGCCTTTTTCGGCATAACACCGGCTCCGTGTGCGCGTGACGAATGGCTTCCCCAAAGTTGCAGGGTTCCCTGTGACTTTCAGCAAAGCAGTCCTGCCTTCTCTACAATGAGCCCATGACGTTTAAATGAGAAACCTGTCCTGTATCAGATGTATGAGACATTAGCCCCGGCTTTCCGGGAATACTGCTGTGTCATAGTCACAGGGAGGGGGCAGCCGGCCGTATCCCCATGTGGGGCTCTGCGGTATTTTAAGGACAGTCTCCGTCCCGCCGTGTAGCAAAATTGTACGGCTTGAATGTCAAACGCTAAGACCCGTGTTTAAATAATAGCGTACTTCCCAAAGTCCCATCGCTGCTCCGCCTAACGGCTTCTGCGGACTTTTATCACTGCAATGCGGGGTACCGTGCCCAGAAGCAGCGCTTTAATAAACTCATGTACACCAGATACAATGAAAATCACACAAGAGCTTCCTTAGAGCACATTTTCAAGGTTTTCCGTTTCTTGATGTATTGGGAAAAATATTAAATATAACATCCATTTACTCTATACGCATACTTTGCTTGGAAGGATCTGTCGTGATTCTTTTTTCATATTATTTTTTAAACGAAATATTTCATTTTGCTTCTGGATAATAGTCAATGATTTTTTGTTATTTAATTTAGTTCATTATATTTTTTAATACTCACGAACTGTAATAATACACCAAACCGGAATTTTATAGAGTAAAAACTGCTTTAAGGCAAGACAAATTAACCAGCATTAGTGGCGTAGCCAGGAATCTACTGGGGGGGGGGGGGGGTCCCGTGTGTACCCAGCCTTTCGCCACACCGTCCTCGGTGCGCCCAACTGCAGCACGGCTCAACCTGTTATCGCGTTTCACAAGAACATGTTTTTCAGAATAAACTGTATATATTTTAAATGATTGCGTGTAACCGCGGACATGGGATTTATTTTTAACTGCTGGAAACCGCACTTCAGTAAACTAATGGTATATTTGCTGTGCGATTTTTAATTCGTTATAGTACATGAGAACAATTAGTTGCCAGCCGTGTGCGCGAAACAGCAACGATTGGTTGCTCATCAATTTGCAGTAACTCCGAAACAGCACGGAAGGGATTTAGGAGTCACTGCACACGAAAATACGTGATGTATAAGTAAGTAGGTAGGTAGACTCATAATAGTGATCGAGCGCATGATGCATTTTAACGATTCACGGGATGTCAGGATGATGGGGAACACAGGTCACAAACGTAAATATATCTGGATTTCACATAAAAAGCTTAGTGACATGGGGCGCGTACGCACCTTGTGCACCTAAGCCAGTGATCTGTATCCCCAAAACATAAGTTCGTGAAAATATTTTGAAGGATCGATGAAGTGGTGACAAAACTTATTATGAATGGTTAATGTGTCATTATCCTGCTAAATATCACAAATAAAAACGCATTGTTCTCCGTAAAGGTGAGCTTTATTCCGAGCAGCAAAGCAGCCGTTTACACATTGCGAACATTACGAAGTTTGTGTATCAATGACACCATCTCACGTCATGCAGTGCGCTTTAGCTGCATCGCGGCATAATTGTTTCTGCATTCATACCTGTGTGGCTGTGCTCACTTTACGCCTTTTTATTCTACATGTGGTTTATCTAACTACTTTCGCTGTATTTTGCCTTGTTGGCGAGAAGATTCATTCTCCTGGTACTTCGCACAGGCCGTTCACTCTTTCTTCTTCTCTTTTGGCTCTTCTTCCTTTACCTTCCCTTCCTTCTTCTCTTCTACCTTTTGTTCAGCGCCACCTGCTGCTGTTTCAGGTTTCTTGGCAGTTTCCTCATCCTTCGCTGCCATTTTCTTCTCATCTTTACCTTCCTTTCCCTCCTCAGCCTTCTCATCCTTTCCTACGTTTTTCTCCTCATCCTTCTCATCCTTCCCTTCCTCTTCCTCCTTTTCTTCCTCACCCTTGGCTACTTTTTTCTCCTCATCCTTCCCTCCCTCTTCCTCCTTTGCTTCCACATCCTTTGCTACTTTTTTCTCCTCACCCTTCTCATCCTTCCCTTCCTCTTCCTCTTCCTCCTTTCCTTCCTCATCCTTCCCTGCCATTCCCCCCTCCACCTTTCCATCTTTCCCTTCCCTTTCATCCACAGCTTCATCATCCTTTCCCTCCTCTTCCTTCTTTAATACCTCATCTGTCTCAGCATCTTTCTCCTCAGCCTTCGCATCTTCTCCTGCCTCTTCTTCGGCACCCTCTGTTTCTCCTTCCCCCTGGTCTCCTTCCTCTTCCTCCCCACCTTTCTCTCCCTCGTCTCCACCATTCTCTTTTGTTTCCTCTTCTTCAGCTCCTGCTCCCCCTTTGTCTCCATCCTCCTCTGCAGCAGGAATATAAACATCGGAAAGTATTCATCATTGTGTCGTTAACAGATTTACACATTTCTTAGGACCTTTGCATGCAATAAACAGACTACAAATAAGGCTATTCGTAAAGGAAGAACAATTAGAACTCATGTTGTGCAGATATGCAGAGAGAATGTACATCTTAAGATAAGCATTGAGCACAGAACTCCGGGTAGCATAACCCACACCACCCTACCCCCGCCGCCTGCTTCTTCCTGTGTTTCCGCCTCCTCTTCTTCCTCCTCTTCTTCTGGGGGCAGGCTGGCTTCAGCACGATGTGCCCGGGTAACAGTGATGACCTCATCTGCAGAGGAGATGGACGTGCCGAGCAGACGCGTGCTGAACAGGTAGGGGGCGCCGGAGCTCAGCCCAGGCGACAGGGTGAACATTGGGCGGGTAAATGAGGGTGCCACAGGCAGGCTGGCAACCACACCCACACCGAAGCGTGTCTCCTCTCCTTCTAACAGTTTCCTTTAAGTGTTTTGAGAGAATTGTGAAAATACATTTATTATAGTGTCTAGCAGAGAATCCCTAGCAAGACATTTTTGGGATTTGGGGTAAGACCAAGATGGCCTCTTAAGTAGTGGAATTCACTAATTCTCTGAAGAAGGAGCGTAGTCCAAACTCCACACCACTGAGGACCAAGACTGGAGTTCATTAATGCTCATTAACAGTCTTTAACCCCAAACCAAAATTGTGTTCACATGTGTTCAATGGTTTTTCAGTAATGATTTGAGGTGTGTAGTCAGGCTGCTAGTTTAAAATTTGGTCAAAAAGATAATGTCTTAGACAATTAAATATGAATGATGTTCAACATTATGTTATACATAGTGGTTTTTTTTTTAAAGGAAACCTTTAAAAGCCAATTTCGAGGGCAGTCCTGCCACTGACCTGTAAGCGGCGATCTCGATATCCAGAGCCATCTTGACGTTGAGCAGGTCCTGGTATTCTCGGAGATGTCGAGCCATCTCCTCCTTGGTGTCACGCAGCTCCTCCTCCAGCTGGTTGATAGAGTCCTGGGGGGGGGGGGGGGGGGGCCGG
>JABFEB020000113.1:30045431-30057707 GCA_019775895.2 Stomatorhinus ivindoensis
CCCCCCCCCCCCCCCCCCCCCCCCCCCGGCTCAGCAGTGCTACATCTACATAACAGCCAGAGTGCCCGTGCCAGACAGCCCGGGCTCACGCTTATCCTGCAATCCGCAGCGCTGCACCTGCACTGACCTGCATGGCTTCAATCTCACTACCCTGCTTGTCCTCCAGCTGCTGCAGCTGCCTGTCCAGTGCCTGGTTGATGCCCCTGCAGGCGTCGATCTCCAGGGTGACGTCCTGCAGCTGGCGCCGGCACTCGCCCGCCTCATCCCTGGCGCTGCGCATGACGTCGCTCTGCCGGGCAGCGCTCTCTGCCAGCGCTCCCGCCTTGCTGTGGAACCAGTCCTCGGCGCACTGCATGTTGCGCTGTGCCAGCCGCTCGTACTGGGCGCGGATGTCGCGCAGCGCGGCGGTCAGGTCTGGCCCGGCCAGCTCGGCCTCGGCACGCACGCTGACCTGTGCGCTGTACTGCGCCTGCACCTGCAGCTCTGCAATCTCGCTCTCATGTAGCTTCTTCAGGAAGGCCAGTTCATCCAGCAGGCCGTCGGCCCGTTTCTCCATCTCTGTGCGGGCCAGTGCTGCCTCATCTGCGCCGCGGCGCGCCTCCAGCAGCCGTCCCTCCGCCTCCTCCCTGGCCCGGGCCTCCTCCTCGTAGCGCTCTTGCAGACTCCGCAACTCCTCTCGCAGGCGCTCCCGTCGGCCGTGGGCAGCCTGCATTTCGGCCCGCGCCTCCTCCACCGCTCCCCGCAGCTCGCGGCTCTCCTGCTCATACAGTGCCCGCAGGCGACTGGGCTCCCCGTGCCGCCGCCGCAGCACTAGCAGCTCCGCCTCCAGCATGCGGTTGCGCTGCTCCAGCTCACGCACATGGTCGATGAAGCCGGCGAAGCGGTCATTCAGGTCCTGCAGTTGGACCTTCTCCTGCGTGCGCACCGCCCGGAACTCACAGCTCACCTGCGTTGCACGGTTGAGGTCTAGTTCGGAGGAGGGCACCGGCCGGCCCAGCTGTACAGAGGCCCTCTGGGGGACGGCGTAGCGAGAAGAGAGCATCACGCCGCTCCGTGCTGCCACCCGGGGGCCGGCATCCAGGAAGCGCCTCCGTGACAGGGAGGGGAAGAAGGGCTCGTAGCCGCTGGAAGTCATGGCCAGTCAGCGCCGGGGAGTGGTGCCGTTACAGGGAGCTGGGTCTGTGCCGCTGCCTGGAGGGATTCAGCCACTCTTATACGACGCAGAACTCTGACGCATGCATTTCCTGAGGCAGCAGAAGCAGAATCAATACAGCAGCATGCAGTCCTGAGCCCAGAGAGAGAGAGAGAGAGAGAGAGAGAGAAGAGGGAGGGAGGTAAGGAGACCATAAATGACAGAAAGCAGGAGGAAAGAAGGGAACTTTGAGACGGTCTTTTAAATCGGTTTGCAGGACGTAACCTGAGACCTTCTGTCTGATGCAGGAAATCAGCAGAACAGCAAAAGGACCCAAAGGTCATTGAAAGAAAAGTATCTGATGGACACAAACCAGAGGAGATACATCAATAATCCCTCCTGGAATATTTATATTAGGTTTTCCTGTTTTCAGGAAGAAAGTAAATTCTGCACTGCAGAAAACTGGAGCCAGCAGTAATGTGCTGCCCCAAGTGGGTTTAGCAGGTCAGTGGACATCCATATCTCCTTACCAAACACCTTCAGGGTGCTGTAAGGAATAAGGGTGTGGTCACCTTGTACAGAGGGTTACTTACCCAGGCTCAAATCGTGAAAACGTAACCAGAACACAGGACAAGACCCATGTGATCGAGGCCATCTTCCTCACATAGGATGAACTAAATTTAAACCGACACAGAATACCATGGTGTCATAATACACACACCTCAAGGTGTGCGACAGAACTGAGACAGATTTATTTATTTTAACGTACACAGGCGGGCACTGGTATACACCCCCTTTACAGTATGCTGATCAGGGTATTTCAGAAAACATACCGCGAACAGTACAGCATTTAAAAGTACTTAAGGCAATTTACTCATCATATGCCATCAGATACTCCCCGGGATAGCCAATCATAGACGGGGACGGGACCCCCTCTGATACTCAATCATAGACGGGGACGGGACCCCCTCGGATACTCAATCATAGACGGGGACGGGACCCCCTCAGATACTCAATCATAGACGGGGACGGGACCCCCTCTGATACTCAATCATAGACAGGACACCATCGGATATCTGATCGCAGATGGGAATGGAACCCCGTCAGATACCCGATTGGGGATGGGACTCCTTTAGACATCTGATCACAGACTGGGATGGGACCCTGTCAGATAATGGAACAGGGCCCCATCAGATACCCAACACGGGAATATAAACTCACAACATCCTGCGAAATACCTGATCATAGAACAGACATGAACAGAATAATCAGGGAATAACTTGGAAAAGCAGCACCATTAGAAAAGTGTGGTGACTGTGAAGAGTGTGACCTACCGAAAGTCTGGGTAACCAGGTAGCAGCCCAGGGGCTTTTTATGCCGAGGACCAGACTGGGAAACACTGCTCTGAAGTATATAGTGTTTCCTTCAGAAATACTTCATTAAGTCCAGCTGAGCCTCTGGTGGGTATGTTGGACTGAACCAGGTGACGAAGACAGGACCTAGCATTCGTGGGGGGGGGGGGGAGGGAACAGTCCTTTTCAAGGGGCACAGAGCCTGGCAGGAGCCAGAGTGACAGAACACGCCAGTGAAATAGCAAGAAGACAGTGATATTTTCAGGAGGGGCTGAAACTAGCGGCATGGGCGGAGACAGAAGCTCACGCTTGTAGAGGGCGGGTTGCTGGATAGACACCTTTTCCAGCTTACTAGAGACACAAAAAGCCCAAGCACACCAATTTACACGCATCCCTGGCTAGAGTGACAGGAGGAAGCGATCAGCAGATGAGTGCCTCTGACGCCCAGGAGTCCCACCCCGCCCGCAGTGCCAGGTCCTGTCCGCACTGGGTATAGCTCATACGCCCTTCCGGACTGTTCTCTGCGTGTCGGCTGAGTGGATGCTGCACGAATACATTCCCAGAAAGGCTGAATGTCACCTGGGTACCTTCACTTTGGGGGTGGGGGGGGCAGGTTCCTGCCGCAGCCCATCCTGAGTCATCACTGCAGGCATGCTTACTCACGGTCCCCGCTAACCCCAATCCGCTACTGAATGCTGAGCCGCCCTCGTGGCCCCATCTAACCCCCCTCCACCCATCAGCCACCTCCCACGTGCTCCCTTATGGTCTTCTGGGGTCATTAGGAACCAGCTAATCAGCCCATTGCCCAGCCAGGTCGCCCCCCCCCCCCCCGAAACCAGCTAGTTCTGACATCACAAGTCATGTTCCACATACTTACTCAGACATTCACATTTGGTTTGTGTGCTTGTCTACGCATAAAAGTCGAACAAAAATGAGGTCAATCCCGCCGCCCCCCCAAAACAATATACATGCAAAACAGTGCGTCTGCCTCGACCTAAATCTGGTCTTTTCACTACACAGCAACTTGCAGATTTTCTTATACTTGACTGCATTTCATTACATGACAAGTTTACTTAGCAAATACTGGGTGATTAAATTAATAGAACCTTCCTGATGCAGTTTTTCTTCGTCTAAGCCACGTAAAGTATGTTCAAAATTGATCTATTCATACTTAAACTTGTTTTACACACAACACGCTTGGCTCTAACCACACTGGTTGAAAAACACCAATGTAGACAATGGCTGCTGGATGATGGAGAAGTTGCAAGGCTTTGGACTCGGAGGCTGTGCTCACAGCTGGTGCAGTGGGTGCTCCTATATACACTTATTAATTTACTGCACTAACTGCAAGCTCGTGTTGCCTATTCTGCAGCACAGATGCACTGAGTTTACCTTTATTTGTCTGACTCTTCCTGTTCTGTTTCCAATGAGTTAACAGCTCCATTTGATCTTTAACAAGTTTTTTCTTTAGCTCTCTCTGTAAAAGTCATGTTGCTATTTTAACTCTGTCCATGACATCTGCCCTTCCTGCTCGCAGACGCCCCGGAGGTGCAGAGGACTGGTTGGCTACCCTGTCAGTCTTTCAGCTGGAGAGCTAGGATTGGTTGATGGGGCACAGGCCCCGGCAGCCATGTCTGTGGCTATAAAAAGAGGGCGTCTGCTGTAACTGAAGCTTGCTGTGCCCCAAAGGGAAGGGTCAGGCCACCACTCTGCTCGTGCGAGGAACCGCCATGACCACCGCCCACCGCCTGGTGATTGTGCGCCACGGCGAGAGCACCTGGAACCAGGAGAACCGCTTCTGCGGCTGGTTCGATGCCGATCTGAGCGAGAAGGGTCTGGAGGAGGCGCGGCGCGGGGGGCAGGCCATCCGCGATGCCGGCCTCAAGTTCGACATCTGCTACACGTCCGTGCTAAAGCGCGCCATCAAGACACTGTGGACCATTCTGGAGGGCACGGACCAGATGTGGCTGCCCGTGGTGCGCAGCTGGAGGCTGAACGAGCGCCACTACGGTGGTCTGACAGGCCTCAACAAGGCCGAGACTGCGGCCAAGCATGGCGAGGAGCAGGTGAAGGTCTGGCGGCGATCCTTCGACATCCCGCCCCCAGTCATGGACCAGGAACACCCCTACTACAAGATCATCAGCGAGGTGAGAGCGACAGGCCGGCACAACAGCCCATTAAAATATGGTTAAGGACTGGCTGCCCCCCTCCACTGTAGTGCAAGGATGGGGGGCAGCAATGCATTTTGAGATGCCGCTGATGAGACATGAATTGGAAAGATCACACGACAGCGGCAAGCAAAGCCTGCTGCTCCGAGCGTTTGTCAGACTTCAGGAGCCAAGAAGAGTAAACTGCTAAGCCTTAAACAAGGGCATTCTGGGGGGGGGGGGGGGTCTATCCTAATGAAGCTTCAGTCTGGACAGGGTACCTACAGGGAACTTCTAATGCAATAACTCAGGGTAAGTTCCCACCTTAAAGACAATGACATTTAAACTGAATACTGTGCAAGGGCCTTGGAGCCAGATTGTCACTGACATTCAGAACTAAACCAAATGTTTAACTAACCGGGTGAGCAATAGCGGTTAGGGATGTCAGCTCCACATAATCAGAGTGAATCGGCTGTAATTCTGTGCTCCCACCAGTCAAGGCGCTACAAGGGCCTGAAGGAGGGGGAACTGCCCAGCTGTGAGAGCCTGAAAGACACGATCGCCCGAGCCCTGCCCTTCTGGAATGAGCACATCGTGCCGGAGATCAAGGCTGGGAAGAACGTGCTCATTGCAGCACACGGCAACAGTCTCCGCGGCATCGTCAAGCACCTGGAGAGTGAGTGAGGCGGACGCCGAGGGCGAGTCGGGGAGGGCACTTGGGAAAGGTCAGAGGTCACATGCCGTGCGAGGGTGAGAAGAGCAGGGCCCGCAGCTGCAGCGGGGCTGCCGGATCATTCCGGGGTTACGGCACCTCTATTAATAGCAGGGAGGTTTCGGGTTACACATGTGACCTTCACACAAAGGTGACGCAGAGGCCAGCAGGCCACCTAAAGGAAAAAGGCCATTTGGTCTATGTTCTGAGAAGCAAGCGCCTTGCAGCTCTGCGACTTGTGTCAGAACCGGACCATGTCGATCTAACTGGGTCATCCATGCCCCCCCAGACATGTCCGACGCCGCCATCATGGAGCTAAACCTCCCTACGGGTATCCCCATCGTCTACGAGCTGGACCAGGACCTGAAGCCCGTTAAGCCCATGCAATTCCTGGGAGACGAGGAGACCGTTCGCAAGGCTATGGACGCTGTGGCGACTCAGGGCAAAGTCAAAAAGTGAGTCACTTCAGGGCTGGAAGGAGCCGCTTGAGCCCAGAGCCCGAGCGTCATCAGGGGGCCCGGCATGGGCAGCACAAGTTCAACCAAGAATAATAAAGCCTTTTTTTATGGATGTGCTTGATTTGCTCCTGTCGGTCCCATCTATGTGTATGTAATAGCTCACGGTTACTGTCAGAGTAGTGCGTCCTTTTGCAGGGACACGCTATCAGGGTCTCAGGCTTCGCAAGCCGGTTTAGTGGCACAGAAAAGGGGAGGAACGCCATTTAAAGCCTTCGCCCACCACAATGAGGAGCGAGACTGCCCTCTTCTGGCTGTACAGTACAATTACATGAGTATTAATGTAGAAGTGAAAATGAAAAAACATGACCATATACAATGCATATAGTACGCAGAGGTAAATTACAGCAGAACAAATACTAATTAAAAGGTTTTATTAACTTGAAAACATGGAACAGAACAAACAAAAACACATTTAAAAAGTGTTAACGGAGCCCCAAGCTCACTGGGCCTTGCAGTTGTCGGCCTGGCTGGGGGACATGGGCCACCACTCTCTGCACTTGTCTTCCGTCGTGCTGCCAGGTCCTGCAAAAGTGACAGTGCTGTGACCCCGACCTAACAGAACGCACCCCATGCACGCTTGCCCACACCAAATGCAGTGCTTGGAACCACAACCATTTAAAACCAGAGCCCTTTACCCATCTGCGGACTCGGGTCAGGGCTGGGGGGGGGCAGAGCAGTCGCCAGGTCCGACTCCGGATCCGACTCGTCTGGCAAACACAGCACAGCGATGCAGATGCTCTCCCGGGACATCAGCCCGTCGGCATGCAAACAGCGTCAGTACAGCCACCATACCTGAAGGGGGCGCCGTGCTGCTGCCGTCCTCATGCCCAGGGAGGCCTCTCCTATCGGCCGGCTTCTTCATAGGGGAGGGGGCGTCAGCAGCAGCCAGCTGGCCCCTCTTGGAGGGGGTGAGGGGGGCAGGCGATGGCCGTTCGTGCTTCTGCAGATCACGCTGGGTCTCCTTCAGCCGTACGGCACGGCCCCTCCACTTGGCGATCTCCTCCTTCTGGCTGGAAACCAGGCTGGGAGGGGAGGGGAGGGGGGGGGGTCACATGCAGTTCATTAGACTGAACCAGTCAGCAGGGAGAGCAGACGGTTAAGAGCGGGTCCTCCCAGAAGGACAAGCGGACGGGCCCAAGCTGCTCTGTTAGCCCTGGGCTCAGCCACCGCCAATCAGAATCTCACGGCTAATCGCGTTATTCTAAGCATCTTAATGACACTGCAGCGCCCCCTATGGGTCTGACTGCCCTACCTCTCCAATCTGTCCACCTCCTGCTCCAGATGCTTCATGTCACTCTCCAGCTTGGCCCGCTCCATCTGCACAGTGCTCTGGACCAGGCGAGCTGCACCCGCTCCACTCGACACCCTGGCGATGGGCGCCCCCCCTGCAATGACTGCCAGTAAGGAAGGGGAATGAGAAGACACACCTGGGGGGCGGGTCTATGAAACAGCCCGCTTCCCCTCGCCATACTCACAGGACTCGTCTCCTTGGTTTTGCACCTTCCTCAGCATCTCCTTCAGCTTCCTCAGGGTGTCCTCTTTGTGATCCAGTAACGCCGTCATCGTGGCAACCCTGGCAAGACTGCCAATTAGCAGCGAGTTCCACCGCAGAATACATGGCGAGAGGACAGGAAGCGCCATCCCACTTACTTCTCCTGGTAGCTGCTGGCCTGCGCATTCAGCTCCAGCTCCATTCTGAACAGCTTTTCCTTCATCTCCTCAAGCTCCTCCGTGCCGGGGGCTATGCCCTTCCTCACCTGGGCCTGGGACACAGGAGCAGAGCAACCCCTTAGCAGGGAAAATATTGTATCACTTTTCAACAGAAGCCCTTGAATGAGGCTAATAGAGTCAAACCTGGAGCTGCTGCTTCAGGCTTTCGACGGCCTTCTGTCGCTCCTCAAGCCGGGTTTGTACTTCCTGTAGCTGCTGCTTGAGGAGGACGACGTTCTGAGCTAGCTTGGAGGCCTCGTCACACGCAGCCACACGACTCTTCTCAAGGGGCTTCAGGCGGGCCTGCAGGAGCTGATGGACACAAGGGCTGATGGACTCCAAAGGTGCTTTTTTCCCTGCGCCAGATACCGTACGATCGGTAGTAAACATTTGGGATTTTCCCTTTTCCGCTGAATTCTGGTCAGGCACCAGTACCTAAAAGGGGCATCTGTTTGGTACATCGGTACTTAAAAGCGTAACTTGCAAAATGTGTTTATTATCGAACAGTTATTTCGCATAACCAGTCTCGCGACCATAAAATACATTCAGCATCCTGACAAAGCATAGTTACGAAAGAAAAAAAAGAGACTTAACTGGTGCCTGGACAAAAAAAAGAGCCAAGCTTTAAATGTGATCTGGTCAGAATAATGGCACCTTTCCAATGCCACCAAGACCCGAACCGTACCAGAACCAAATCTGTGAGCTGTACCTGACCCGTACCCACGCCGACATGCAGCACCGAAAGTGCAACTAAACCAAGGAGCTGCATCACCACCATCTGATTGGTCGAAATGCACGGCGACAAAAAAAGAATCTGTGATCTGTGTCGAAATGCATGGGCGATCTGAAGGAGCAACGAACATCTAAATATACACGTCAATCAAAGGAATCCGGTCATGTTCGGAACTCGGAATCGGAGTCTCGGTTTGGTTCTCTAGGTTTGTTTTTGGGGAAAGGGTGGGATGAATAAGAAACTAGTACTACTAATAATAATCAATACTTCTATTAGAGCGGCACCCAGGCAGCTGGGGGTTACGGGCATTGCTCAAGGACTGCCGACATGCCGAGGCTGGGTTTGAACCAGCAACCTTCTGATTACACCCAGGCTTAGCCCACTGAGCTACACGCTGCCCCCCCCATGCCAGGCTAACTTCACATAAAATAACTAAATAAAATTAAAAAATAAAGTACTATACTACACTGTATAACCAAAACGCCACACTGCCGATTTGAATTTCACGTCTGTAAACCAGCTCATACAAACAAGGCAGGGACACACCCTTATGTAGTCACCCACCCCCCCAAACACACACACGACCACCCCAATCCTCACCGTGACCATCTGTTCAGCCTTCTGCAGCTGGACAACCAGCTGGGGGTCATTAAGCAGACTGCCTGTGCCGTCCGTCTGTGCGCCCTCGTGGTCTGTCTGTGTGGACTGTAGCAGGGCTAAGCTGCGCCCCCTATGGTCCATCAGCTGACGCTGCGCGTCGGCCTTGAGCACCTGTAGCCCCGAATCGGCCTGAAAGTACTCTGCCTGCAGGCGCTGGGAAGGAAGAGGGACATGGCAGACAGACTGCTCTCCTGACAGTCACAGGTGCCACACATATACGTGCACATAGCGAATGGCGAGAAGGCTGACACTGCAGGCACAAAAGCAGATCAGAAATGTCCAGAACTCCAATATAAAGTGCTGCTAACTTATTATTTACGTATCCATAACCAAGCCCGCCACTAGGTGGCGTGTGAGGCAGACATGGCTCCGAGCAGGCTAACCTGGTAGAGCTCTTTCCTGGGCTGCACGGCTGCCGCTCGCCTGGACAGCTCACGCTGCAGCAGGCCTTCCAGTGCCGCCGGGTCGAGGGCGGGCCCATCGCAAAGCAGCCGGAGCGCCTCATTGGTGCGCCGCTGCTCTGCCAGCTCTGCGGGGATGGAGGCGGAGTTCTGGGCCAAACCCGACTCCAGCTCTCCAAGAGTGCTCCGCAGCTTCTGGAAGGACCAAATACGGGGTCAGGATACAGGACCAAGCAGTGGCATCCCAGAAATGAAGCACTTCTGGGACCAGTTCAGAGGAATGTGGGACACCTGCTCCACCATTTGGGGAATAAAGCGTAAATATCCAGTAATGCAATGACCGGGCCAGTTCACACTTGTGCTGCCACCCGGCCTTTAGAATACAGGATTGTCCCATATAGATCCTGTATTATAAGGGTCAGGTGGCACCTCTAATTTACACCCGTCTGACCCCTGCAGTGTTCAGTTCCCAGCTGCACCACAAGGTGCTGCTATACTCACAAATCAATTCACCCAAAATGTTCTAATATTTGCATTAGGCAGAGACCAGCTTGGGGTTTCACACAGACAGAGTTTATTCCTATCATTGTGCGGACTGTCCATTCATTCACAAAGGCATGCCCTTAACTTCACCTATGATATCCTGAACCCGTACCCCTATTTTTAATCTTTTGATTGCATTCACAGATTTTTATAAAATTGAGGTTATATTGTGGGAACCTGAGAAACGTCCCACAAGTTAAGAAAGTAGCAGCACTACAAAGCCATAGGGGGACACACCTGTATGCAGCTCTGCCTCTTCTCCAGTAGCTCAGATGCACGCTGGTCCCACAAATCCTGCAGCTGCAGCACGGCCCGGCCCTGCGCTCGCCGGAGCAGCATATCCTGCAGACACATCTCCTCCATGCAGGCCAGGTCATGGTGAGCCTGTGCCTCAAACTGCTGCCTGTGTACTGTTGCCATGTCAGCGTACACCCTCTGGAGGAAGACAGAAGAACAGCGCGTCATGAGGAGCAGACTAACATTCAGCCCAACTGCAGCCACCTCACAGAACTGCCCACTTCACACACTTCACAGCCAGACCAGGTCATTACCGCAGTCTGGCAGACAAAACCACTGAAGTCATCCGTGTTCTTGCGGAAGTTCCTGTAGATCTGGCGTGTGGCTTTGGGGATGGAAGGCAGCGTGCGGAAGACTAGCTCATTCTGCACCAGTGAGGACTCGTCCAACTGGGCCATCAGCTCCGTACTGACCCCCAGAGCCTGTTCCCGGAGGAGCTGGCACCGATCGAGCAGACCCTGACAGGACAACGGAGCGATCAGGGCCTGGCCTCAGGGGCCCCCACAGGCCACCCCCCGGGGCTCCCCCACCTACCTGCAGGAGGCACTCGGACTCCTCCAGTCTCCCATAAAGGAGCCGCCTGGACTCCTCGGCCGCACTCCTACTCTGACTTGCCTCCAGGGGGAGCTAGAGTCAGAGTCAGACCCTGTGGTTAGAGAACAGCCCCTTTTGGGACACTGCTAGATTACCTAGCTAATTCTGCTTCACGGGTCAGACAGTACAGCTTTAGTACTGATGGCTTGAGTTCTTTAAGACCAGGGGCGGGGAGCCTGTTCCACAGAGGGTGTGAGTGCGGGTTTCTGGGATCAGCCCATTACAAAACAGAGGTTCTCAGCTCCAGTCCCAGGGGCCCACTATTATTGGCTGAAAGAGGCCATCCCAAAAACACACCTACACCATACCATGGGACAAGCCCCCCCCCCCCCCTACTTTAATCAACACAGCAAAATGTAGTGTTTCTGAATCTGTGATTAAACACCCTGAATGAGACACAGGGACCAGGACTCACCTTGGCAGATGCCTCATCCAGCTGATTCTTGAACCGTCTCACTTCTTGTTTTTCTCCCTCCAGTTCCTCTCCAAGCTGCTTCAGCTGCAGAGGTCAGAAGGTCGCATTCGGAAACCCATGCCCTTCACTTCCAAATTACTTTGGCACTGACGACTTATTCATGAAAAGATGGGAACAGTTAGTTTTCAGTTCCAATGGCACTCCAGTGCTGCAGGAGCTTACCTTCAGATGGAGGATGGTCTGTACTTCCTCACTTTGGGACTTCTGCTGTTGCAGTTCCTCCTCCGCCTGTGTGAACTAAACCCAAAAGGTGCCAATTTGTCCGTTAGGCTGTCTGCACTGTGCAGCCATGGTGAGTTACCAAGACGATGTAGAGCTGTGGCTCTTACCGCCTCAACCCTCTTCTGCAGGTCACACTTCAGGTTTGTCCGCTCCGCTCTCAACGCATCCAGCTCTACAGACTGCTGCTTCACCTAAAGAAAGCATCAGGTCACCTTTACAGGCCCTTCATTACCATCACAACATCTTAACTCCAGCAAAGTATAACCACTGTACCTGCAGTTGCAGTTCAGTGTGAGCTTCTTTTAAAGTCTTCTGATGTTGCAATTCATCCTGGAACTTCAGGATCTAAACACAAGGTAGACCAATTGTCCATTAAATAATATCTTCACTGGAAGGGAAAAAAGCCAAAGTTTTCAGTCAAAGAAGACTGAAAGCCACCTTCTCCAAATTCTCCTGTAGATCATTCTTCAGCTGGTTCCTCTCTGCTCTCACACCTTCCAACATCTCCTGGAGTTGGTCTCTCTCTTGAGTGATGGAGGTCACCTGTGAATGTAGCTTCTCCAGCTTCCCCTCCACTTCCTGAGCAGAGTCTGTCCTCTCAGACAGGAGAGAGTCTCTCTCACACTGCATGAGCTGCAGCTCTACACCAAGTTGTTGGATCTGAGGGAAAGGTCCAGGTATGAGCATTGTGAGAGGATCTACTAGGTCCAGGTATGAGCATTGTGAGAGGATCTACTAGGTCCAGGTATGAGCATTGTGAGAGGATCTACTAGGTCCAGG